>JAVIAB010000024.1:66900093-67407593 GCA_032433765.1 Megaustenia siamemsis | reverse complement strand
ATCCTTACACCTGTTTGTCACTGATATATTACCTGATCTGTTGTTCATTTGTATCTTTCCATCAAGATAAACTTGCTTCTTCTATTCATCATCATCACCATTGAGTGCCGTCTCCGCAACAAAGGTTGGCTACCATGGAGCGCCATTCCACTCTGTCTCTTGCTTTGATGGTGCAGATTATCATAGGTTGACTTGTCCATCTTTTGATGTTACTCGTCCATGTTAGTCTTGGTCTGCCTCTGCCTCTTTTACCTTGTATTTTCCCTTCCAGTATTACTTTTATTAGATTATTGTGTCTTTTAACATGTCCTAAAAATTTCATTTGTCTTTTCTGAATTGTATTTAGTAGTTCTCTTTTCACTTTTAATTGTTTTAAAACTTCATCGTTTGTTATCTTTTCTTTCCATCCAATACTACCTATTTTTCTATAAATCCACATTTCAAAGGTTCAATTTTCTGTTCTGTTTTCTTGTCTAATGTCCATGTTTCTGCACTATACAGGAATATTGAGAAGATGTAACATTTTGCTATTCTTAGTTTCAGCCCTGGTGTTATTTATTTTGTTGTTAGTATTTTCATGGCATTAAAATTATGTATTTTTGCAAACCTATTCTTTTGTTTATTTCAGTTGTACATTTTCCATAATTGGTTATAGTATGCCCCAGGTAGTTGTAGCTCTGGACTGTCTCCAGATGTATTCCTTCAACTTTGATATTTAATTGTAGGTCTTGAGAATTTTCTTTGTTTATGATCATAGTTTTAGTCTTTTTTATATTCTTGTATTAAACATTTAAAAGTGATTATAAGAAGGTACATCTTAGAATGTAAATATTGTTGTGGTTAAAACTTAAATATTGCATTCCCCGAAAATCTCAGTTTCTTTGATTTTGTTTGGTTATGAGCTATCTATAACTACTAAAATGTCATTCACTCGTAAGTTTACTTTAATTCAACAATGTTACGTTTTGTGCTTGGTCCCAAATGCTGATAGCAACTTGTATGTGATATGGATTAAGTTTTGACTGTAGAACTGAATGTCCAAATGGTGGAGGGGAGAGACGAATATCTGCTCAGTCCCTGTCTCAGCAACACATAAAATATTTATCCTGATTGTTTATACTATTCTAGTGAACGTGTTGCGTTTTGGGAAAAAAAAGGGCGCAGCTCATTTTGCACACTTTCGAGTCGTTGTAAGAACCATCGCGAGCAGTATTTGATAGGCGCAGCACCGAATCTATGTACACCTCATGATCTTTGAGCGTGGCCCAAGAAACGCTTTCTCAAACAAATGGAGGGCTCCACATAGGAGAAACACTCCATCCGACCGCAGTCAACGTTGTGGCGAATTTGCAATCCAAGACAAATCACACTTCCGGTTAAAGGATGCTGCGTAATCTCCAAGATTAGAACTAAAATGCCACTTTGAGATGGAAACAGAGAGATGTGTATTAAACGATCTCTCTTTCCCACTTATTTTGCCAATTGTAATCAAGTATTCCAACTTTCCACTTCTCATGATATGAAAAATACCAGGAAAATGTTGATTGTTTTTTCTGATGCTTTTTATGAGCTTCCTTTTTGTTTTTGCCCCTTTGAGAATTTCCTCATTGGTCTTTTTAGCTGTCCAGGGAACTTTCAACATTCTTCTGAGAAATCCAATCTCTGTGGCCCCTAATCGTCTTTTCGTTTGTTTACTGTCCTTGATTCGCTTCTTTATGGTCAGAATTGGCTCTATATAGCGCCGATGAACTCTCATTCAGGCACATAGATTTGTTGGTAGTTTGGTAAAATCTTAGTGTATATTATTCTGGATGCTGTTTTACTGAACAGTTTCTCTTGTGGTTGAATTTGCCAGGATTTGGATAAGGTGGGGGGGGGGGGGGGTCTCGGTAGCCTAGTTGGGAAAGTCACCCGACTGGACCGCCGAAGTTCGTCGGACAACCCGTGTTCGACGTTCGGACAACCCGTGTTCGACGTTCGGACAACCCGTGTTCGACGTTCGGACAACCCGTGTTCGACGTTCGGACAACCCGTGTTCGACGTTCGGACAACCCGTGTTCGACGTTCGGACAACCCGTGTTCGACGTTCGGACAACCCGTGTTCGACGTTCGGACAACCCGTGTTCGACGTTCGGACAACCCGTGTTCGATTCCCGCTGGGAGCAGTGTGAGTTGTACTCGTGGTTGGGAAAACAAAAATACTCCCGCGATCGAACCAGCCGCTGGCAGAAATGGCTACCAGGATATATTACCCTGGGAAGGTGAGGAATGTCGCTTCGCATCATGAGTTTCGATGCTTGAAGCGACACTGTCCAGAAGTCTCCGAACATTTCTGGATAGGCGGTCGAGCACATATGGGTGACAACTGGCTTGCTAAGACGCCGATTCAAGTCTCGTACTTGACCTTGATCTTTCTTCCAGGTTCACCTAACCTTCAATGAGTACCAGATTTTTTTTTGTTCGAAAGGGGAGGGGGGGGTGGTAAACGGTGCAGTCGTAATACTGATCACATTATCTGAAAATTATCGTGCCGGAGGCCTAATACAAAAAAATATGGGCATAACACCATGTTCCCTATACGCCACGTGACGTCACTTGGCGCTTTTCACTTTTCCTTCTTAAAATGCAAGCTCAGATTTGAGCACTTCGTAGTAACTGTACAGGCATGCGTCCATTATTATTCTCCAGCCTCACAAATTTGTTCGCTGCACCAGTGGTAGTTTGTGATAGCAGCTTAAGATCTTCATCTTCAAACTGACATTTAAACACATTCTCCTTTAGTAACACTAATCTTTTGGCCATTCGCTGTTACATGTATTAACTGTGAAGATTTTACCAATCCTGGTATCTTTCCTAGAATAATGTTGAGAGTTCTCTGGACTACTAAAATAATCAACAAAGAAATTCTCAAAGAATTTAAGAGGCCAATACTAATAGGGGGCTTAAAAGACATCTTAAAAAAAAAATAATCGACATTCTTCGGGCACATCGTGAGAAGAGGAAAGTTGGAGTACTTGGTTATAACTGGCAAAATACAGCAGGGAAAAAAACAACGCGGACGACAACGAGAGAAGGTACCGGTGTACTGGCAAGATAAACAGTTAACATGAGCATTGATAACATGTACTGTGGGTAGGAAATTGTGGGAGGGTATATGAACACCTACGTCAATCTGTATGGCACATGATGATGATGAGCATCTTATCTTTTTATCCGGTCTCGTGCACGTGCATCGTGAAGAGTTGACCCAGGCCAGGTGTGTCGTTCTGGTCCTTATTGTTCCCTGCCGCTGCAACATTTTACACATATTTTCTACCTAACTTGTGCCCTAAAGGCAAATCGTTGTTATTATACACATACACAATATATGCCTGCGTGTATGTGCGCGCCTGAATTTATATATATATATATATATAATTGATATACATACACACATTGAAAGCACAAAAAACTGAATATTGTGAAGAGTTAGCCATTTACCAAGTAATTAGATTGCGATTCCCAGGAGGCTAATAAATTAATGGATTTCATAATTACAAGCTGGAGGTAGTTGTGGGTTGGGGGGAGGGGGAGCGATATAAATGGGAGAAATAGAGAAAGGATGACAATAGAATAGCTTTTTGAATAGCTTGCAATTATAGAGGGAATTAGAGTATAATATTGGTTTGTGGTGAGGATTATAAATTGTTTGGAACGTGTTAGATAGCCAATGTGTCTTTGTTAGCTCGACGGTTACTCCTCTTTATGTTCGTCCTTCAAAAGGTGTTAAATGGTAGAGTTGATGAGTGGAGTTGTGTATTTTTGTAATGAGTGGAGTTGTGTGTTTTTGTAATGAGTGGAGTTGTGTGTTTTTGTAATTAGTGGAGTTGTGTGTTTTTGTAATGAGTGGAGTTGTGTGTTTTTGTATTCAAGCTACGCTATCTGCGGCTTGTGACCTAACACATGCGACTTCAGGAGGCTGTTTTTGGATACCAGTGTCTTAACTCTTGCACTTCTCAGTGTGTCTTAACTCTTGCACTTCTCAGTGTGTCTTAACTCTTGCACTTCTCAGTGTGTCTTAACTCTTGCACTTCTCAGTGTGTCTTAACTCTTGCACTTCTCAGTGTGTCTTAACTCTTCCACTTCTCAGTGTGTCTTAACTCTTGCACTTCTCAGTGTGTCTTAACTCTTCCACTTTTCAGTGTCTTAACTCTTCCACTTCTCAGTATGTCTTAACTCTTGCACTTCTCAGTGTGTCATATCTCTTGCACTTTTCAGTGTGTTTTAACTCTTGCACTTCTCAGTGTGTCTTAACTCTTCCACTTCTCAGTGTGTCTTAACTCTTCCACTTTTCAGTGTGTCTTATCTCTTGCACTTCTCAGTGTGTCTTAACTCTTGCACTTCTCAGTGTGTCTTAACTCTTGCACTTCTCAGTGTGTCTTAACTCTTGCACTTCTCAGTGTGTCTTAAGTCTTCCACTTCTCAGTGTGTCAACACACTTATCAATCTATCAGTATCTTCAATCATCAATCTCTCGATGTGTCTTCCCTCTTCAATCTCTCGGTGTTTCTTCCCTCTTCAATCCCTCGGTGTCTTCCATTATCAATCCCTCGGTGTGTATTCCCTCTTTCAATCCCTTGATGTATCTTCCATCACCAATCCGTCTGTGTGTCTTCCCTTGTAAAACCTTTGATGTATATTCTCTCATCAATCCCTCGATCTTTCTTCCTTTTTCCATCTCTCGGTGTGTCTTCCCGCAACGGTCCCTCGATGTGTCTTCCCTCATCAATCCATCGATGTGTCTTTCCTCTTCTATCCCTCGATATGACTTCCAAAGTACATGAAAAACCTTTATCTTTTGTTCTACTTTTGAACCTCATCCTAGAACAGATTATCACTTTCAGGTATTTTTGTTTTTATCTTTATTTTTTTATTTGTTGCTCTGTTTAATTATGCATTTAAAATGTATGAATCATTATGGGGCAACTATACTGGAAACGCAGCCTTTGTTCATCAACCATATAGAAAGCCCGCGGCACACATCAGCAATGGGGAAAATCGTAACGATAAATCACAGGGTGTCCACAAAAAAAGCACTCATTGACTTCAAGTTGTTATAAAATTACAACGTACTGAATTATGTTTATAAACAAGGTGACCACACATACATTAACTCAAAAATATTCATCTCTGTCCCACAAATTCTCCGCAAATTTCTCAACGAGCACCTGCCTAGCTGATGATGGAGTGGTCACACTTGACAAAATGATTAGGTGATCTCCTAGTGGTTCCTGAGATCACCAGACCTGTTTGCGACTTTTACCTTTACGGGTACGTTAAGGACAGAGTGTATGTACCTCCACTACCCGCAACTAACCTGGACGATCTACAGCAACACACTAAAACTGTCAACTGAATCACACAAGACGGGTTCAAGTGATAATTAGATTATCGCATCGATGTTTGCTGAATATTCGCACATCAAGTGGTTGTGTTATACCAACTGATGCCACTTTAAACTGTATGGGTGATACAACTGTAGCCATCGAATTATAAGAATATTCAAATTAGTTTTGATTTTTATAACTTCTTGATATTCTAGAATCCGCCTGGTTTTCTTCTTTGAAAACGAGACCTTGAGCGGTGGTTCTTATTTTTTACCCTCATTGTGAATCAACATCATTAATGCATAGAATAATGCAGGCAGAAGATATATATATATATATCACTGAAAAGTCAGTGGAGTCTGTAGAAATATGGTTTTACAGAAGAATGTTGAGAATACTTTGGACAGCTAAGAAGAGTAATGAAAACGTTTTGATAGAGGCCAAAGCAAAAAGAGAGCTAATTTCCAATATTAGGAAGAAACAATCATCATTTTTTGGCCATGTAATGAGAAGAGAACAACTGGAATATATTGTAACAACTGGAAAATTGAGGGACGAAGAGATAGAGGGAAGCAAAGAGAAAAGATACCAGACAGCTTAAGAGAATGGCTTGGCAGAAGGTCAACAACAGAAATGATAAATAGCTGTCGAGATCGAAAGTTGTGAAGAGACATGATCACCTACGCCAGTAGGCACAGTACTTGATGATATATAATATATTAGACTAAAGATTCTCAACCTGTTTCAAGTCGCCACTCCCACCACTGTATTGGACAATTATTCGTCGGGTTTGTTTTTAAAAATAAATCACAACTCACGGGATTACCGTCCTCGGGACCACGCCTACTGTCAGAATGCAATGGCAGACCACTGACGTATTATTAGACAATTACACGGCCAAAAAATGCTGGGGTGATAACAGCGTTGCGTTACGGATATATTTGTCAGTAATCATAGAGTACATTGCTCTGAGATACTCTGCTCGTTCATCGTCCCTTGGTACTGAATAACGACGACCACAATGACATCACTTTTTATTAGAGCGAGCTCAGTGATTGTGAATAGTTAAGTAAACTAGTTTCCGAGCCATGAATTCTGCTCAGGTGAGACTATCAATGTACTGATTATATGTACATGATGTTGTGCTGATTGTATGTACATGGTGTTGTACAGATCGTATGTACAGGATGTTGTACTGATTGTTTGTAGAAGATGTTATACTGATTGTATGTACATGATGTTGTACAGATTGTATGTACAGGATGTTCTACTGATTGTATGTACAGGATGTTCTACTGATTGTATGTGCAAGATGTTGAACTGATTGTATGTACAGGATGTTGTACTGATAGTACAACACATTAGTAGCGCATTAGTTTCCTGAAACGGTCGCTGAGGAGCGTCTCCGCGCATTAGTTTCCTGAAACGGTCGCCGAGGAGCGTAGAACTCTCTCCGCGCATTAGTTTCCTGAAACGGTCGCCGAGGAGCGTAGAACTCTCTCCGCGCATTAGTTTCCTGAAACGGTCGCCGAGGAGCGTAGAACTCTCTACGCGCATTAGTTTCCTGAAACGGTCGCCGAGGAGCGTAGAACTCTCTACGCGCATTAGTTTCCTGAAACGGTCGCCGAGGAGCGTAGAACTCTCTACGCGCATTAGTTTCCTGAAACGGTCGCCGAGGAGCGTAGAACTCTCTACGCGCATTAGTTTCCTGAAACATTGAGGTTGTATAACTCGTGATACGTCGACAGAGTAGCGTATCTTACTTAATGGGTGGAGATAAGTGAAAGGCTAAGGATAATCCCCGCGATTGAATACGTAAACAATGATAACAATGATTTGGTCACGTGGTTAGACAGACATATCAAAATGCAACACAGCGAGTCTTCATTAAAAACTACGAGAACACTAGGCCCAAGATCCGACCACGGAAAGGATGCATTGATGGAATAGTAGAAATACTAGGAAACATAGGAGGAGATGGAAAAAGAAGCGGGAAAATAAGACCACCCATAACGGCAATTGGTAATGGGAAGAAAAAAGGAAACAGAATAATATAGGAGGAGACATCTGGCTAGCAGTATATCAGTGGCATAACAGCAACAGCCTCTACATCAGTGTGCTCACAGCAGTAGCCATTACACTAGTGTGCTCACAGTAGTAGCCGGTACATTAGTGAGCACACATCAGTAGCCGGTACATTCGTGTGCTCACAGTAGTAGCCGGTACATTAGTGTGCTCACAGTAGTAGCCGGTACATTAGTGAGCACTCAGCAGTAGCCGGTACATTAGTGAGCACTCAGCAGTAGCTGGTACATTAGTGAGCACTCAGCAGTAGCCGGTACATTAGTGAGCACACATCAGTAGCCGGTACATTCGTGTGCTCACAGTAGTAGCCATTACACTAGCGTGCTCACAGTAGTAGCCGGTACATTAGTGAGCACACATCAGTAGCCGGTACATTCGTGTGCTCACAGTAGTAGCCGGTACATTAGTGTGCTCACAGTAGTAGCCGGTACATTAGTGAGCACTCAGCAGTAGCCGGTACATTAGTGTGCTCACAGTAGTAGCCGGTACATTAGTGAGCACTCAGCAGTAGCCGGTACATTAGTGTGCTCACAGTAGTAGCCGGTACATCAGTGTGCTCACAGTAGTAGCCGGTACATCAGTGTGCTCACAGTAGTAGCCGGTACATCAGTGTGCTCACAGTAGTAGCCGGTACATTAGTGAGCACACAGCAGTAGCCGGTACATTAGTGTACTCACAGTAGTAGCCGGTACATTAGTGAGCACACAGCAGTAGCTGGTACATCAGTGAGCTCACAGTAGTAGCCGGTACATTAGTGTGCTCACAGTAGTAGTCGGTACATTAGTGAGCACACAGCAGTAGCCGGTACATTAGTGAGCACACAGCAGTAGCTGGTACATCAGTGAGCTCACAGTAGTAGCCGGTACATTAGTGTGCTCACAGTAGTAGTCGGTACATTAGTGAGCACACAGCAGTAGCCGGTACACCAGTGAGCTCACAGCAGTAGCCGGTACATTAGTGTACTGACAGTAGTAGCCGGTACATTAGTATGCTCACAGCAGTAGCCGGTACATTAGTGTGCTCACAGCAGTAGCCGGTACATTAGTGTGCTCACAGCAGTAGCCGGTACATCAGTGTGCTCACAGCAGTAGCCGGTACATTAGTGCGCTCACAGCAGAGGCCGGTACATTAGTGTGCTCACAGCAGTAACCGATACATTAGTGTGCTCACAGCAGTAAACGGTACATTAGTGTGCTCACAGCAGTAGCCGGTACATTAGTGTGCTCACAGCAGTAAACGGTACATTAGTGTGCTCACAGCAGTAACCGATACATTAGTGTGCTCACAGCAGTAAACGGTACATTAGTGTGCTCACAGCAGTAACCGGTACATTAGTGTGCTCACAGCAGTAGCCGGTACATTAGTGTGCTCACAGCAGTAAACGGTACATTAGTGTGCTCACAGCAGTAACCGATACATTAGTGTGCTCACAGCAGTAGCGGTACATTAGTGTGCTCACAGTAGAGCCGGTACATTAGTAGCTCACAGCTGTAGCCGGTACATTAGTGTGCTCGTAGCAGTAGCCGGTGCATTAGTATGCTCACAGCAGTAGCCGGTACATTAGTGTGCTCACAGCAGTAGCCGGTACATTAGTATGCTCACAGCAGTAGCCGGTACATTAGTGTGCTCACAGCAGTAGCCGGTACATTAGTGTGCTCACAGCAGTAGCCGGTACATTAGTATGCTCACAGCAGTAGCCGGTACATTAGTATGCTCAAAGCAGTAAACGGTACATTAGTGTGTTCAAAGCAGTAGTCGATACTTTAGTGTGCTCACAGCAGTAGCCGGTAGGTTAGACAACTGTGTATATGAGAGATTTTCATTTAGAAAGAATTATGCCAGAGCTGGTCAGTAGTATATTATGGTTATACAATTGTTTTTTAATTTATTGACAACTTACTTATTATGTGAGAACTGGTTCACTTTATAAACAGCTGGTTTTACTGCACTTGTTTGCAACTGGTTATTTGAGAGCCGGATGTTTGATTTATAAGCAGTTAAGTGGGTGTGTGTTATATTAGTTGATAGGTGATTGTTTGAGAGCTGGTTAGTTTTGTAGATAATTGTTTTTGTGAGAGTGGCAGTTATAGATCAATTATTATGTTATAACATGTGTCTACGGAATAAATTGGTTTCTATTTAGCAAACTTGGTGCGAAATGTTAAAAGACGCATCAGTCTACTAAAAGTGATCTTGGAAGGGAAACTACAAAGTAAAAGAGGTAAAAGCAGACCAAGAGTAACCTGGACGAGTAACATTAAAATATGGGACAAATCAGTCTATGACAACCTGCACCATCAAAGCAAGAGACTGAACGGAATGGCACTACATGGTAGCCAACCTTCGATGCGAAGACGGGACTCGATGAAAAAAGGTGTGCATCTTGAGGTTGGAAACACACACACACAAAACAGGATCTCAACCGCAAATTTTGTTTAAAGGTCATACAACTGAAATTTTAAAGGGTGTATGTTTATAAGACCTAAAAATATGTTAATGATATATTTCAAGTTATGATATCAGAAAAAAAAAAAACTATAACTACTTGTTATGCAGAAGAGACGCCAGGGAAAGATAATGCACACCGGTAAAAGCAGAAAGACAACACCCATCACAAATTTAATATTTTAAAAAATACAAATCCCACCGATACATTTATTTCCCCGGATGTAAGTCTCGTTTTGATTTGTGTAGCTTCATTGTGTCAGCCCTCGTTGACGGCTCGTTACGACAATTATTATAGGATCCCGAAAGTAGCACGCGCGCGACGGCCGCTTACCACCTGCTCGTTCCTCTGTGCGACCACCAGCTTGCGCCTGGGACGACGGTTTCTAAGAAGATAAAAGATGTTCAGTTTGGGTAATGATGCAAGGCCTAATCCATTTAATAGCTATCTGTCGTGATCCGTGTGAATTGTTTAATTGATAGTTCACTTTAATATAACCCGTCATGGGTTAAACGGGGCGTGACCTGGTGCAAGGTGGCTGCAAGTTTTTATTTTTTTTTTTTTCAAAAATCATGATTGCTCAACATTTTTTGTTTTATTTATCTCTCCTTCACTATGACTTCATTTTCATGTTTTGTCCTTTTGACTTTGTCTCGATCGAACCAGAAGTCATTGTGCCTGTATTTCTGATGTCATTTTGTAAGGCAGCAACATAGTTCCTCTAACTAGTAGGCCCACGTCCCTCCACGTGGTCCCATGTATGACCTAAAGTAATTATTTCCTCTAACTAGTAGGCCCACGTCCCTCCACGTGGTCCCATGTCTGACCTAAAGTAATTAGTTCCTCTAACTAGTAGGCCCACGTCCCTCCACGTGGTCCCATGTCTGACCTAAAGTAATTAGTTCCTCTAACTAGTAGGATCACGTCCCTCCACGTGGTCCCATGTCTGACCTAAAGTAATTAGTTCCTCTAACTAGTAGGATCACGTCCCTCCACGTGGTCCCATGTCTGACCTAAAGTAATTAGTTCCTCTAACTAGTAGGCCCACATCCCTCCACGTGGTCCCATGTCTGACCTAAAGTAATTAGTTCCTCTAACTAGTAGGCCCACGTCCCTCCACGTGGTCCCAAGTCTGACCTAAAGTAATTAGTTCCTCTAACTAGTAGGCCCACATCCCTCCACGTGGTCCCATGTCTGACCTAAAGTAATTAGTTCCTCTAACTAGTAGGCCCACGTCCCTCCACGTGGTCCCATGTCTGACCTAAAGTAATTAGTTCCTCTGCATAATGCCGTTCCTTTGTAAAAGGTGTTTCTTTCATAAAGATGTCAGGTATATTATTGAAGAAGTCGTGAAAGTAAAAAAATCAGAGAGGTTTTACCGTTTAGGCAAGTGAGATATCCACGACAAGAATTGATCGCCAGCGTCGTCACATGGCGATGTGTTTTTGTGTCGATATTTGTACTGTTTATATGTATGCGTATGTGTATGTATATGGTTGGCCACAAAACAAAACAAAGAAACAAACAAGAAAGAAAGGCCAAACTACCACTTTCTGACTGGGAACCGGTCATGTACCACTGAACAATCATTCCAATAGAATACAAACAAACAAAACTCCAGCATATACGCTTATTGAACACCCACAAGAAACAGTAGAACGTCACCTTTTTGAATATCCAAAGCTCACTAACGTCAGAGCAACTCTTATTTCCCCAATTACCTGGTTAAAGGACCACCTTGTACTGAACTACAACGGAACTAATAAATACCTGCAGGTACCATTACATGGCACAGTCTACATATTTATCAACACAATTGCAATAAGTGGACAGAATATATGAATGGGTAGGTAGATAATGCCAATAAGTATAGTCAAAATATAAATAAGTGGGCAGGTAATATCAGGAAGTGAACAAACATTATTCAAATATAACAAGGGAATATTAACATAGCAAGAGTTCGTGATAACCAGACTTGAAAGTGGGATACGGCACCACATTTTACATAAACATTAATTGTCGTTGGTATTTAACTTAATGTTAACCTTGTGTGGTAGATGTACAACAGAGGTGAGATTGTAGATGTACACAGGTGAGATGATAGGTGTACAACAGAGGTGAGATGCAGAATGGCTCAGGCAAAAGCAGCTTTCCAAAAAAATAAGGAAGATACTGTGCAATCCATTTTTGACAATAGAAACAAGAAAAAAGAGTTCGCAAATGTTGTGTAGAGTCAGTCTTAACATATGAATGTGAATCATGGACAATTGAGTTATTGAGTCATTAGCGGGTCATCATCATTGCACTCCAAACATGTCCTTAGGTGCTCATTTCCTCTCGTCAGCAAGTCTCGAAGTGTCCAGCGACTGACGACTCCAGTTCTGTATTGTCCAGTTTAGCATGGACAATAGGACAACAAATAAGAAAGTCACAGGAAGCTGTAGAAATGTGAGTTTACAGAAGAATGTTCAGAATACTTTGGACAGCTAAGAAGAGTAATGAAAACGTTCTGAAAGAGGCCAAAGCAACGAGAGAGCTAATTTCCAATATTAGGAAGAAACAATCATCATTTTTTGGCCTTATAATGAGAAGAGAACAACTGGAATATATTGTAACAACTGGGAAAATTGAGGGACGAAAAGAGATAGAGGGAAGCAAAGAAAAAAGATACAAGACAGCTTAAGAGAATGGCTTGGCAGAAGGTACAACAACAGAAATGATAAATAACTGTCGAGATGGAAAGTTGTTGAAAGACATGATCACCTACGCCAGCAGGCACGGTATTTGATAATGATGTTAATTTAATTGCAGCAAAGAATAATCATCATACTTTATGTATGGTTACTTGTTTAGCAATATGGCTCCCTATCACGGACTGTTTTCTTTTAAATTTAAAATGACAATGATGGGAAACACAGGGGAATTATTGTATGTCTTGTGGCATAACTACAGTGGAACTACTTTAACTCTTACCGTACGTTTTCGCCTCACTGTGCGCCATGCCGATTTAGGCCACGTACGATTCGTCGCACAGTACGTCTCTCTATATTTGATTAGTGTGACCGTCATGAAACCATATTCTTTTTTACATGACCTATATCATCTTCCCATTTGTGAAATCTAATACCTTGTTTAATTATCTACAAATTCATATACGATATGTTATATGTTAGGTAAATATAAATATGCAGATTGATTCTTTAAAACATTAAACATTTTGTAACTGAAATGTCTTCCGTTGCATTGATCAAAAAGCTTCCGTGCGGAAAAAGTTAAAAGGTATCTCCAATTTCTGACTCTTACATTCTTCTTCTTCAAAGTTCAAGCCTTACGATCATGCGAAGTTGACTCTTTGTTCTGTTTCAGGATAAAGGCGAAGGAACAACAGCATGACACACGACGAGTTGGTCGTATGGTCGGCGTTGGTATGTGCGTGTGCCTACTTATACTTCACCAAAGTCTGTGCCGTGGCTGACACACTCCGCCTTGGGCAGATTGGAGCTTGGTTTGACTTTGGAGTTGTCCTTCTCGTTGGGTGGGTCATGCCTGTTTGAGCGATGCTGTCAGCGGTTTCTATCTAGGCGTCCTCCCATAGCCCGGGACTATTTGGGGACCTCGGTAGCCTAGCTGGGAAAACCACCCGACTGGGTTACTGACGCTCGGACAACCCGTGTTCGATTCCCGCTGGAAGCAGCGTGACTTGTACTCATAGTTTGAAAAAAAAATACCCCCGCGGTCGACCCAGCCGCTGGCAGAAACAGGTACCAGGGTAGTACTCGGGGAAGGTGAGGAATGCCGCCTCGCATCGTGAGTTTCGATGCTTGAAGTGACATTATCAAGAAGTCTCCGAACACTTCTAAATAGGCGGCCGAGCACATATGGATGAAAGCTCGCGTGTTAAGACCGCGATTCAAATCTCGTACTTTACCTTTTACCATAGCCTTTCCTTCTCGTAGAGTGTTTGCCGGTCATCCCTGTTGAGCTATGCTGTCAGTATTTCTGGGTGTTTTCCCATAGCATTTCTTTCTCTCGATAGTAACTACAATAAGAAAAATAACCTATACTAAGATGAAATGTGTTAGACAGACGAATGACAGGAAACAGTCTGAGAGATAAGATCAGAAATGAAGAACTGAGAAAAAAGCTAGGAATAGCCACCCGCCGTAGAATATATAAGGAAACAACAGACACATGGTTTGGCCACGTGACAAGGCAGAAAGATTAAAACACAACACAACTAGCCTTCAGCAAACAGTGTGAGAACACCAGACCCAAGGGTCGACCACGAAATAGATGGATCGATGGAATATTAGAAGCACTAGGAAACATAACAGCGGCAGAGGCGAACAGAAGAGCAAAAGACCGCAAATTATATCTCCCCTCGACGCTGAAAGGCAGATGAGGAAGGAAAGAAGAAGAAGATGGTAACTACCAGGCAAGAATGGTTGTTTCCCGTGGTGCCCTTCCCCGCGCTTTGAATGCGGCTGATCTCCTGTAAGATGCAAATGCTGAGTTGGACGAAATAAATGTTAAGTAAACAGTTATTTTGAAATACCGTTAGACAGTACCATAGATACAAGCAGAATATTGCAAGCTATGATAACAGCAGTTTCAGACTAACTGATTGAGGTTGCAACTTGCGCGAAGCTGGCATCTCAGTGATGATGTGTTTAGCCCTGGCGCTTGTAGCAGACTAAAGCTCTCTATAGGAGGTGTACAAAGATGGCGAGAGAAACATCACGTACCCTTCATCATAATGTCACGCATCCCAACATTGTGATATCAGTATCAAAACTAGACGCAACATCCAGTAAGATAAATACTACAACAAGTAAATGTGTCAGATGCATGATAAGAGCCGTCTAGAGAAATATATGAAAAAAAAATATTCTGGTCATGTGGTAAAATATCAAAACACACTCCTGTCAATAAGCGCACGACACGCGTCCTCGCCAATAGATGGACCTAAGATCGCTCGGAGTCACCGGACCCGCTATAGTTGGTGGGCAGTGCGCTTATTTTTCTACCACGAGGAACCAGGCTCAATCCTCAGATGTGTCGATTATTTTTTTTCAGAACCCACATGGCTTCTAGGCTCCCCCAGCCGGTGGAAACGTATACCAGAGAAGCATTTTTTCTGAGAAAGTAGGGTCATATTTGTTACCAATCATATCACTCATATAGTGTTCCCTTAAAAAAGTAAAAGTAAAGTACCCCCGTCACGCCAAGTGACGTATAGGGAATATGGTGTTAATGATCGTAAATTTTACAGACCTTCGGCACATGATTTTTGGGGTAATGTGGTCGGTAATACGCCCGTGCCGCTTTACTTTCCTAGAAAAAAATCAGGTACCCATTACAGGCTGGATAAATTGGAAGCCGTCGGTTGGGATCGAATCCAACCTCTTGTCCTTTGTAGTCCAGTTCACTAACTACTGAGCTGTCGCGGCTATAGTGTGTGCCCTCACTCATTGGAAATCTTGGGCACAAACAGGAAAAGCCCAAATGCGTTACTTGGGAACCCGATATCAGAGGAAGTCAATTTTTTTAAAGAGCTCATGGCCGCAAGATATATTTTATCGACGTTGAAAGGTAAATAACAACGAGCTACATTGCTCGTTAATCCTATTCTGTCGTCGTGGTCTATTGAAACACATAGCCGATAAGCTCGCTGGCAGCTCTGGCACTGAGTGTGGCCTGACTCTAGACATAGAGAACATCGGCTAGTTTGTTCTTCATTCCTTAAAAGCAGAGGAGGAGAATGGGTGGGCCAATGATGTGTATATTGAGGGACTGAGGAGTCTAGATGGGAAAAAGGGATCTGGTCGATCCGGAGTGCTTAGTGGGAAAAGCAGATGTATCATTAATCAACACTTTATAGGAATAATCAGGAGTCTGCATACGCTTCGAGAAATGCTGGGACGGGCGATGAATCATATATGAGAATGCTCCAACTGAAGAGAAACTGATTCCATAAATAGAATAGAATAGAATAGAATAGAATAGAATAGAATAGAATAGAATAGAATAGAATAGAATAGAATAGAATAGAATAGAATAATGAAACACAAAGCAATTGAAAGTCAAGATGACTGATATGCAACAACGGATTTAGACTTGTTAAGACTATAAACTGGCTAAGCTAAATGAAACTTTGAGGCTGCCGTTAACAAATTAACAACAGAAGGTCGCTATCTTATATCACAATATCAACAAATTTGAGGCCCCCTGTTAACAAATTAACAACAGAAGGTCGCTATCTTATATCACAATATCAACAAATTTGAGGCCCCCTGTTAACAAATTAACAACAGAAGGTCGCTATCTTATATCACAATATAAACAAATTTGAGGCCTCCCCGTTGAAAAATTAACAACAGAAGGTTTATATCTTAGATCACAATACAAACAAATGTGAGCGCCCCTTGGGACTTCAGGCCTTAAGCTGTAGCTTATTTAGCCTAGGCATAAATCTGGCCCTGCTGGATCAATGTCAACTACAGGCTTTCTGAGTGCCCCTGATTTCTGCCCTCCACACCATTGAAATGGAATCGCATTCCTACGTGTTGAACAAGTACCTGACGTGGTCATCTTTTCAAGCTCGGATAATAATGATGATGATGATGATGCTAATGACCAAAGAACAGGACGGGTTGACATTAGCCTTTGGCTCATAGTCGCTGAAGATGTATGTAGTTTTGTTTCATTGACTTTCTTCATTTCTCTGGTTTTGCCTCAGTGGTTCGAGCTTGTCCGTTCTAGTTCTGAAAGGAAGTACAGATCTATATTCTAAAGGGTAAAGACAAAAATCCGACCCAGAGAGACACTGAGAAGAACATTGATCAGAGAGGCAAGAGCAGCAGGAATCGGCTTCCTCATTGAGATAGAGTTACTTGCACAGAACAGAAACAAATGGCGAGATTTGATAAAATATCGTTAGAAGGATTGAAAACTGCTAGAATAAAAATGTAGATAAAAGAAGGAGTATCTGGGTCTATGCCATATGGGCCGGCTACGGCTCGAAAGGTCAATAGATAGATAGAACGATAAAAATGGACTTTTAGAGGAGCATTGTACGAGTTGCCACATTAAGCGAGAACGTTAAACTGTTTGGCTTTTACTTAGCCTTCGTTGAGTGCATGTATGCGAAATGGCTGTTACTGTTTTCTGTATTTAACACATATTGTAAGTAATTTGTAGCTGGGTGGTTTACGGGTAATACTTCGGCCTCTGGGTGGTTTAGGGGTAACACTTCGGCCCCTGGGTGGTTTAGGGGTAACACTTCGGCCTCTTGGTGGTTTAGGGGTAATACTTCGGCCTCTGGGTGGTTTAGGGGTAATACTTCGGCCCCTGGGTGGTTTAGAGGTAACACTTCGGCCTCTGGGTGGTTTAGGGGTAATACTTCGGCCTCTGGGTGGTTTAGGGGTAACACTTCGGCCTCTGGGTGGTTTAGGGGTAACACTTCGGCCTCTGGGTGGTTTAGGGGTAACACTTCGGCCTCTGGGTGGTTTAGGGGTAACACTTCGACCCCTGGGTGGTTTAGGGGTAACACTTCGGCCTCTGGGTGGTTTAGGGGTAACACTTCGGCCTCTGGGTGGTTTAGGGGTAACACTTCGGCCTCTGGGTGAAAAGATTCCGGGTTAAAATCCCACTACATCCGGTCGAAATTAAAAAAAAAATTGAATCCGTGGTTTCCTCTTGATATTTACCCTCCCCTGGTCTCTGGGTAGTGAGATCTGATGTCTGGCCCTCTCTGGGTAGTGAGATCTGATGTCTAGCCCTCTCTGGGTAGTGAGATCTGATGTCTAGCCCTCTCTGGGTAGTGAGATCTGATGTCTAGCCCTCTCTGGGCAGTGAGATCTGATGTCTAGCCCTCCCTGGGTAGTGAGATCTGATGTCTAGCCCTCCCTGGGTAGTGAGATCTGATGTCTATCTCTCTCTGGGCAGTGAGATCTGATGTCTAGCCCTCTCTGGGCAGTGAGATCTGATGTCTAGCCCTCTCTGGAAAATGAGATCTGATGTCTAGCCCTCTCTAGGTAGTGAGATCTGATGTCTAGCCCTCTCTGGAAAATGAGATCTGATGTCTAGCCCTCTCTAGGTAGTGAGATCTGATGTCTAGCCCTCTCTAGGTAATGAGATCTGATGTCTAGCCCTCTCTAGGTAGTGAGATCTGATGTCTAGCCCTCTCTAGGTAGTGAGATCTGATGTCTAGCCCTCTCTAGGTAATGAGATCTGATGTCTAGCCCTCTCTAGGTAGTGAGATCTGATGTCTAGCCCTCTCTAGGTAATGAGATCTGATGTCTAGCCCTCTCTAGGTAATGAGATCTGATGTCTAGCCCTCTCTAGGTAGTGAGATCTGATGTCTAGCCCTCTCTAGGTAGTGAGATCTGATGTCTAGCCCTCTCTAGGTAATGAGATCTGATGTCTAGCCCTCTCTAGGTAGTGAGATCTGATGTCTAGCCCTCTCTAGGTAATGAGATCTGATGTCTAGCCCTCTCTGGAAAATGAGATCTGATGTCTAGCCCTCTCTGGGTAGTGAGATTTGATGTCTAGCCTTTTTGGAAAACAGGAAAAAAATGTTTCGTGTGCACCTTCGCACGTTAAAGAATCCTTGGCACTTAAATGTTAAAAAGAGTACGTTAGAAATGGCCGCTGCCCGGGCCAAAATTGTTTCAGCAAATATATCCTTGCCAAAACGGATGCGTTTGTCTTAAATGCGCAGATATCACGACTTCGGCGTAAACTAACGACATAACGCGTCCACGCCTTAACAGCTGAACTATCTTTCTCTTCTTTAGATCAATTTCCCCATCACTGGGTTCTGCCAAGGGGTTTTATAGGACCAGAGAATAAAGACCGCATATCCAGTGCAGGCGTCGCGAGGTGTTCGGGTCTGTGTTTTTATTTCATTCCCGATAGAAAAAAAAACGTTTGACCCTTCCCGGATTCGAACCCGCATTCTCCTAACGGATGAACGCTAAGAAGAATTCATTGTAAGTAATTTGATGCTTCTTCTACCTTTCAGCTCCCTGTGTAGCATAGGTCCACCAAAAAAAAAAAATTCAACTCCTATGTTTCTATTTATCTATCTTTTGACTTTCCGAGCGTTAGCCGGCCCATAGGGCGTAGACCAAGATACACCTTCTCCTATCTGAATTTTTGTTCTAGCAGTTTTCTTTTAAAGATCTTTTATCAAATCTCGCCATCTGTCTCTGTTCTGTGCAAGCAGCTCTATCTCATTGAAGGAGCCGAATCCTGCTGCTCTTGCCTCTCTCATCAATGTTCTTCTCAGTGTCTCCCTGGGTCTTCCTCTTTTTCTCTTACCTGTTGTTTCCCATATGAGGGCTTGCTTTGCTATTCGGTTATTATCTCTTCTCATGACATGTCCAACATATGACCATCGTCTTTCCTATGTTCTATATGTTTAGTCAGTCCTATTATATGGCTGTGAAACATGGAGAACAACAAAATTGACAATCATGAAGATACCGACTTTCATTAATGGATGTTTACGCAGGATAAAAGAATGCAAATGGCAGGACAAAATCACTAACATAGAGTTATGGAAATGTACCAGTCAAATACCAGTGGATAAAGAGATAGAGCGAAGACGATGCGCTGGATAGGACACACGCTGTTAAAGCCAACTGAGAGTATTACACAACAGGCCCTTTTTTTGGAATCCCCAGGTGAAAAGACAAAGAAGAAGACCAAGAAATTCTTGGAGAAGACAGACAAAAGCAGAGATGAAGATGACGAGGAAGACATGGAATGATCTTAAAAGAATGGCAAGGAACAGAACGACTTGGAAAGAGTTTGTTGAAAATACCTATGCTCCATATGGAGCTGAAAGGTAGAAGAAGTAATTTGATGCTGGGCTCTTATAGTGTGTACAACACCGTGCATGTGTTCTGCTCTGCAGTAACTTATTTGTTCTAAATTATTTATTCTTGATCCTTCCAGGGTCGTTAGACGTCACATGGGGTTTGTAGTGTTTTTCGCCAACCATCTCTATTCTGGACAAGATGTTCTAACTTATCTAATGAATCTATGCCTGCCAACTTTGCTTCTCTTACAGTGTTCTTAAAGTAGTGTCTCTTTAGATCTTCCTCTTTTTTTCTTTTTTTTTTTTATTTTATTTTATTTTATTTTTTATTCTGATGTTTCCCATAAAATAGCCTGTATTTGAATTCTCTCGTTGTCTCCTCTCAAGCAATGTCCGACAACTTCTCTTCCTAATGGTAGATGAGATCGTTGATTGCATGTCCACTTCTCTCACCTCAGTACTAGTTGATTGTACACATATTATATTTCTTCAAAAGCGTTTAGTTTTTTCTCAATCTCTTTTGTTGTGTTCCAGCTTTTACATGCATAGGTAAGTATTGGTAATATGAGTTGAATATTCTAAGTTTTTATTTTCTTGCTTAATATTTTTTATTTCCATATCTTGTCCAGGGTTTTAAAATCCGTCCCAGTTTTTGCTATCCTTTTTGTGATCTCTTTCTTTGTTTCACATTCTTGATCTACATTAATAATGTGCCCTAATAAAGTGCATTTCTTTTGACGTCATCACTCTCGCTGTGTCCTCGTAAAGCGGATCGAAATGCTTCACGTTAAAGTCACATTTTGCGTCTTTGCCGTTAACCGCAGCTGCTGGACTATAACAGATGGTGTACTTGACACGTGGCATCTTGCAGCGGTCCTTGGCTCAAGGTGATCGCACTTAAATTGAAGCTGTCAAGTAGGAAGAGTCGCATCGATACATACAGGACAGGAAGTGCAAAGTAAAAGTTCTCTCCCCTCCCTCGACAGCCGGAAGAAGAATATGGTTTTAGTGACCATATTTTCCCATGACCGCGCCTCATTTTTGGTTGGTGTGGTCGGTATTACGCCAGGCCGTTTTTACTTCCACGAAAAATCTCTGGTACACAAGGCTGTGTGAACCCTAGGAAAGCAGATATGAGAGTCTCACGCTCAAATGTTTGATTTTTAACCGAAGAAGTCTTTTTTTTTATTATAAGACACAGCTGCTTTAAATGACTTCGCATGTCTGTTAGAAGTAACATGTGTACCTTCATGTAAAGGGCCCAATGAGTAGATCAGCTGAAGTATCAAACACCTGTGGATGCGACATATATCACATTGGGAAATACCCGATCTTAAAGGAACAAGTTTCGTCACATTGGGAAATCCCCAATCTTAAAGGAACACGTTTCATCACACTGGGAAATCTCCAATCTTAAAGGAACAAGTTTCATGACATTGGGAAAACCCCCATCTTAAAGGAACAAGTTTCATCACATTGGGAAATCCCCAATCTTAAAAGAATAAGTTTTAAACAAAAAAAACTGGTAGTCACCTCACCGGTTCAAGTCGTGTGATCATATGCACGTCACAACTAGAACTTGGGGGAACGCCCATAGAAATATGAAAGTAAAATCGTACAGTGACGTCATTGTCCACCGTTTGTTTCAGCCTATTGACGACCCTCAGAGTCGCTAAACAGACACAATAAAACGACGTAGACCCAATGAACATCAATGACCTCCTTTTCGCTGACGATCAACGCTTAACAGACAAAGATGAGGAACGCTAACAACAACACACAATAGCCCGGAATGAAGTCTGCAACGAACAATCATCATGTGACTTACTGGTTTGGGCGTAAGCGACCATGTCCTTCCACAATTTTATGTCCACAGTACATCGTATCGATTCTTTTGTTTTGACTATTTATCATGCCACGACCCCAAGCTATCCGGTATCTTCTCGCGTTGTCGTTCACGATCTTTCTTCCCCTGTATTTTAACCAGGTATTCCAACGTCATGATTATTCTTTTGGGCACATCATGAGAAGAGGAAAGTTGGAATACTTGGTTACAACTGGCAAAATAAAAGGAAAGAGAGATCGCGGACGACAAGGAGAGAAAATACTGGATAGCTTGGTGTCATGGCATGGAAAACAGTCAACAACAGAACTGATACGATGCACTGTAGATAGAAGATTGTGGAGGGACATGATCGCCTACGCCAACCGGCAGGGTACATGATGATGATGATGATGATTCCAACGTTCCTCTTCCCATGGTATGTCAGTTGTTTTTGTGAAGAGTAGTAAATAAATAAAAACCAGTAAAGAGCCCCGTCTCGCCAAGTGGCGTATAGGAATATGGTGTTAGTGACCATAATTTGTGTACAGACCTTCAGCACATGAGTGTTGGGGTAATCTGGTCGATATTACGCCCGTGCCGTTTTACTTTCCAAGTAAAAGATCCGGTACCCATTTAAGGCTGGACGAACCTGGATGCCGTCGGTTGGGATCGAACCCTACCTCTTCTCCTTTGAAGTCCAGTTCACTAACCACTAAGCTATCGCGGCTCACTTGTTGCGAAGAGGGCAAAAAGAAAACTGAATAAACCGAAACATAAATAATGAAAATAAAGGAAAAAATGAAAACGTAAACGCTGAAATTCACAACAATCATATTAGACAAGTCAGAGAATTGAAATAATTCACGAAAGAGGGAAGCAAAACAAGAGAGATATAGAGCATTCCAAAGAGAGATGACATTATCAAATACGAACTTGCTCCACTTTTAAAACATCAAAATATCTCATTAACAACTAGCTAGGAAACAATAATATAAATAGAATCATACCAATACCAATCTTGTGTTATAAATGTTAAACATGACCATTGAACAAAGCCCATATACACACAGTAGATCACAACCTGCGAAATGAGGTGGTTGAGAAAGGTAAAACATAATACAAAGATAGATCGAATATACAATGATGGAGTCAAAGAACATATCGGAATTAGACTGTGCCAACAGCATATAGACATACAATATACGGACAAGAAATGAAATAGTTCGGACACTTGGTAAGAATTAAAACAGGCCATACAACATCAAAAGCTTTCTGCATCAGAATATCAAGGCAGAGAGCAAAAGGGAGACCAGGAAAGAGATGGATTGACGGAATAAGGGACATTATCTGTCTGTCTGTCTGTCTGTCTGTCTGTCTGTCTGTCTCTCTCTCTCTCTCTCTCTCTCTCTCTCTCTCTCTATATATATATATATATATATACATGTATATCCATCCATCCGTCTGTCTGACTGGTTGTCTGTGTGTCGTTCTCTAGAGGCTAAGAGGGCACCTATGACACAAAATGTAGACTCTCTATGTCCAACAATCTTTGTTGTCAAGTGTTAGAACTTGCACACAACCCGCAGTGTTGCTCACCACACGAGCCTGTTCAGGGCGAGCCTCTCAATCTCCGCAAAGGAACGGTTGCCTACTGTTGTTGCCTCTCGCCTTATTGTTCTTTAAAAAAAAACGTATGGAAGAAGCACACAATTTCCATCCTAGCATCGTTACTCCCAAGATCTACACTACATATAGGAGAAGTGACTGCAAGAACAAGCAATACAACATCTACACTACATATAGGAGAAGTGACTGCAAGAACAAGCAATACAACATCTACACTACATATAGGAGAAGTGACTGCAAGAACAAGCAATACAACATCTACACTACATATAGGAGAAGTGACTGCAAGAACAAGCAATACAACATCTACACTACATATAGGAGAAGTGACTGCAAGAACAAGCAATACAACATCTACACTACATATAGGAGAAGTGACTGCAAGAACAAGCAATACAACATCTACACTACATATAGGAGAAGTGACTGCAAGAACAAGCAATACAACATCTACACTACATATAGGAGAAGTGACTGCAAGAACAAGCAATACAACATCTACACTACATATAGGAGAAGTGACTGCAAGAACAAGCAATACAACATCTACATACATGAGATTATATTTGACATTCCTCCATTCTCCTGTGACGTTTCAAGGCAAGGGCAGATGGATGAAAAAAGAAACCAAGAGTTACAGGAAGGAAGGATGGGAGGGAGGGAGGAGAGAGAGAGTGAAAGAGAAATAAAGAAAGAAAGGAATGGAGGGAGGAAGAATCCTGATGAGCGGTACACCTAAGAGCGACAGATTTGGTAGCTAAGTCTCGTTAGTCTGCTATTTTCATCTACAAGTAACAACTGAGAGGACTCATTTGTTGACATACCAAAGGAAACGAAAGGTCATGGCAGCAGTCTCGAACAAATGCATCCTGGGAACGGATGCACTGGACGAGAAGGTGCAAGGATCACTGCAACTCAATCAGTTAATAACCAAAAGAAGAATTTCAATGTACTAACTAGCTTTAGGGCAATCTTAGAGATTGTAACAATTGGAGAGGCGTGACACTTTTGTCAGTTGCCTCAAAATTATTCTGTAAAATCATCCTAAATAGAATAAAGGATTCAATAGATACAGTAATGCGTGAAGAACAGGCTGGGTTTAGAAAAGGGAGAAGCTGTCTTGACCACATTTTTCACTCTACGACTTATATTGGAGGAACACATTGAAAAGCAAAAACCTTTTGTACTTAACTTCATCGACTTCAAAAAAGCATTTGATAGTATTCATAGAGATTCTTTGTGGAAAATTCTGAAGCAATATGGCTTACCATCAAAAATCATAAATATTATCAAAGACATGTATGATGGTTACACATGTGCAGTTCGAACAGAGGAAGGACTGAGCGAATGTTTCCCAATAGAAACTGGGGTTAAACAAGGATGTATTTTATCGCCCTTGTTATTTGGAATTGTTATGGACTTCATAATGAAGAAATGCTGCACTGGTAATAAAGGCATCGAATGGATACAAGGAGACCATTTGGAGGACCTGGACTTTGCTGATGACATAGTTCTCATCAGCAATCAGATAAAAACGATGCAGGAAAACACAAATGAACTATCATCAATAGCCAGCAAAATTGGGCTTGAGGTCAATCATGAAAAGACTAAAGTCATGAAAAGTTTAATTCCAACAAGTGACAAAATATACATGGAAAACAAACCAGTAGAAGAGATCGATCACTTCATCTATCTTGGAAGTCACATTGATGGAGAAGGGGATACGAGCAAAGAAATTAGAATCAGACTGGCTAAAGCAGCAATGTCTTTCAGAAGCCTTGAAAAGTTGTGGAAATCAAAACTCATCAGTACAAACACAAAACTTAGGCTATTCAAATCAAATGTACTATCAACCCTTACGTATGCGTGTGAAAGCTGGAAAACAACAAGAGATATAGAAACAAAGTTGAACGCATTCGAAAATAAATGTCTAAGGAAAATACTTGGTATAGAATGGAACGAATTCAAAACAAACGAGGAAATTAGAGAAATCGCCAATCAACCACTAATATCTTCAGTAATAAAGAAAAGACGATGGTCATACGTTGGACATGTGATGAGAAGAGATAATAATCGAATAGCAAAGCAAGCCCTCATATGGGAAACAACAGGTAAAAGAAAAAGAGGAAGACCCAGGGAGACACTGAGAAGAACATTGATGAGAGAGGCAAGAGCAGCAGGAATCGGCTCCCTCAATGAGATAGAACTGCTTGCACAGAACAGAGACAGATGGCGAGATTTGATAAAATATCTTTAAAAGAAAACTGCTAGAACAAAAATTCATATAGGAGAAGGTGTATCTTGGTCTACGCCCTATGGGCCGGTTACGGCTCGAAAGGTCAATAGATAGATAGATAGAACTAGCTTTATAAAATATATTTGTCAAGTATTGGATTATTTATGATCCAATGGGTACGGAAGCCACACATGAACAGCTTGCGAGAGTAACAATCAGATTGCAAGTATATGATGTTTCTCTGTGTGCTTATGTTAAACGATTATTGAATTGCCGTAAATGGCATGACCACTCTCAGGCGTTTATAATTTATTAATTTGTTATTTTTGTTAGCTCCTTGTCCCGTGTTCCCATTTTTTTTTTTATCAATCTCACCTCATTTATTCCCATTGAGCAGTCCGTCAATTTCCATCTACATCTGGCTTCTGCTGTTTCATGGCTTGTTGTCAATATATTTATGTTTGTCTGGTTTGATATTAATCTTCATATTCTTATTAGCTGCCATGTTTTCATCACATTTATATTCCCTGCCCTGTGTTTTTTTTTACGTTTATATTCGGGGATCTGTTTTCTTCACATTTAAAATTGTGGACCTTTTTTCTTCACATTTATATTGTGGCACTGTTTTCTTCACATTTTTATTGTGGCACTGTTTTCTTCACATTTATATTGTGGCACTGTTTTTTTCATATTTATATTGTGGCACTGTTTTCTTCACATTTAAAATTGTGGCACTTTTTTCTTCACATTTATATTGTGGCACTGTTTTCTTCACATTTGTTTGGGCTTTGTTTTCTTTATTATTATATTATCAGTCCCGTATTATTCACTTTTATATTATCAGCTCCATATCTTCACTTTTATATTAGCTGCTCTATATCTTCACTTTTATATTAGCTGCTCTATACCTTCACTTTTATATTAGCTGCTCTATATATTCACTTTTATATTAGCTGCTCTATATATTCACTTTTATATTAGCTGCTCTATACCTTCACTTTTATATTAGCTGCTCTATACCTTCACTTTTATATTAGCTGCTCTATACCTTCACTTTTATATTAGCTGCTCTATACCTTCACTTTTATATTAGCTGCTCTATACCTTCACTTTTATATTAGCTGCTCTATATATTCACTTTTATATTAGCTGCTCTATATCTTCACTTTTATATTAGCTGCTCTATACCTTCACTTTTATATTAACAGCTCTATATCTTCACTTTTATATTAGCTGCTCTATATCTTCACTTTTATATTAGCTGCTCTATATCTTCACTTTTATATTAACAGCTCTATATCTTCACTTTTATATTA
Source organism: Megaustenia siamemsis (assembly GCA_032433765.1). Lineage (NCBI taxonomy): Eukaryota > Metazoa > Mollusca > Gastropoda > Stylommatophora > Ariophantidae > Megaustenia > Megaustenia siamemsis. The sequence continues at coordinate 67,380,867 of JAVIAB010000024.1, read as the reverse complement.
ACAGCTCTATATCTTCACTTTTATATTAGCTGCGCTATATCTTCACTTTTATTTTAGCAGTCCTGTATTCTTCATATTTATACTATTTGCCTCGTATCCTTCACTTTTAGACTCATTGACTTGTATTCTCCCCCATGGCTTCCAATGCTGACCCCTTGCCAGACTCTAACAGACGGATTTCTTGTCCTTCTCTTGAACTATTTCCTAACGCTTGTAGTGAGATTTACTCCTTAATTTGGTGGCTTCTCTAACCTAGAAATTATGACAGGTTGATGTTAACGTCTCTTTGATCACTGCCCATTCGATTGTTCATCTTCTGCGAGTTCTAATAGAGCTTAGAATTTGTTCTTTATGGTTTTCCATTCGACTGCTTTATCGTCGTCTAACAGGAGGGACTTGTATTTACCATCAAATGTTTCCGAGCATCTCTTGAGTTCAACGACTGGTAGATGGTCTTATGTTGCCTCTCTCTCTCTTTATTCTCTATCTTGTACTGTTTTCCAGCTTATTTTCTTTGTGAGTTGTGTTCTTTAATTTCTTTTTTTTTTCGTCTTCGTCCCTCTTCATCGTTCTTATACTTCTTCTGCTTCTTCTTATTCTTGTTCTTCTACTTCTTCTTATTCTTGTTCTTCTACTTCTTCTTATTCTTATTCTTGTTCTTCTACTTCTTCTGCTTCTTCTTATTCTTGTTCTTCTACTTCTTCTTATTCTTGTTCTTCTACTTCTTCTTATTCTTGTTCTTCTACTTCTTCTTATTCTTGTTCTTCTACTTCTTCTTATTCTTATTCTTGTTCTTCTACTTCTTCTTATTCTTGTTCTTCTACTTCTTCTTATTCTTATTCTTGTTCTTCTACTTCTTCTGCTTCTTCTTATTCTTGTTCTTCTACTTCTTCTTATTCTTGTTCTTCTACTTCTTCTTATTCTTATTCTTGTTCTTCTACTTCTTCTTATTCTTGTTCTTGTTCTTCTACTTCTTCTTATTCTTATTCTTGTTCTTCTACTTCTTCTTATTCTTGTTCTTGTTCTTCTACTTCTTCTTATTCTTATTCTTGTTCTTCTACTTCTACTTCTTCTTATTCTTGTTCTTCTACTTCTTCTTATTCTTGTTCTTCTACTTCTTCTTATTCTTATTCTTGTTCTTCTACTTCTTCTTATTCTTATTCTTGTTCTTCTACTTCTTCTTATTCTTGTTCTTCTACTTCTTCTTATTCTTGTTCTTGTTCTTCTACTTCTTCTTATTCTTGTTCTTGTTCTTCTACTTCTTCTTATTCTTGTTCTTGTTCTTCTACTTCTTCTTATTCTTGTTCTTCTACTTCTTCTTATTCTTGTTCTTCTACTTCTTCTTATTCTTGTTCTTCTACTTCTTCTTATTCTTGTTCTTCTACTTCTTCTTATTCTTGTTCTTCTACTTCTTCTTATTCTTGTTCTTCTACTTCTTCTTATTCTTGTTCTTCTACTTCTTCTTATTCTTGTTCTTCTACTTCTTCTGCTTCTTCTTGTTCTTCTACTTCTTCTTATTCTTATTCTTGTTCTTCTACTTCTTCTTATTCTTGTTCTTGTTCTTCTACTTCTTCTTATTCTTGTTCTTCTACTTCTTCTACTTCTTCTGATTCTTTGTTCTTCTATTTCTTCTTATTCTTGTTCTTGTTCTTCTACTTCTTCTTATTCTTGTTCTTGTTCTTCTACTTCTTCTTATTCTTGTTCTTGTTCTTCTACTTCTTCTTATTCTTGTTCTTGTTCTTCTACTTCTTCTTATTCTTGTTCTTGTTCTTCTACTTCTTCTTATTCTTGTTCTTGTTCTTCTACTTCTTCTTATTCTTGTTCTTGTTCTTCTACTTCTTCTTATTCTTATTCTTGTTCTTCTACTTCTACTTCTTCTTATTCTTGTTCTTCTACTTCTTCTTATTCTTGTTCTTCTACTTCTTCTTATTCTTATTCTTCTACTTCTTCTTATTCTTGTTCTTCTACTTCTTCTTATTCTTATTCTTCTACTTCTTCTTATTCTTATTCTTCTACTTCTTCTTATTCTTGTTCTTCTACTTCTTCTTATTCTTGTTCTTCTACTTCTTCTTATTCTTGTTCTTCTACTTCTTCTTATTCTTGTTCTTCTACTTCTTCTTATTCTTGTTCTTCTACTTCTTCTTATTCTTGTTCTTGTTCTTCAACTTCTTCTTATTCTTGTTCTTGTTCTTCTACTTCTTCTTATTCTTGTTCTTGTTCTTCTACTTCTTCTTATTCTTGTTCTTGTTCTTCTACTTCTTCTTATTCTTGTTCTTCTACTTCTTCTACTTCTTCTTATTCTTGTTCTTCTACTTCTTCTTATTCTTGTTCTTGTTCTTCTACTTCTTCTTATTCTTGTTCTTCTACTTTTTCTGCTTCTTCTTGTTCTTCTACTTCTTCTTATTCTTATTCTTGTTCTTCTACTTCTTCTTATTCTTGTTCTTGTTCTTCTACTTCTTCTTATTCTTGTTCTTCTACTTCTTCTACTTCTTCTGATTCTTTGTTCTTCTATTTCTTCTTATTCTTGTTCTTCTAATTCTTCTTAGTCTTGTTCTTCTACTTCTTCTGCTTCTTCTTGTTCTTCTACTTCTTCTTATTCTTGTTCTTCTACTTCTTCTTATTCTTGTTCTTCTACTTCTTCTTATTCTTGTTCTTCTACTTCTTCTTATTCTTGTTCTTCTACTTCTTCTGCTTCTTCTTGTTCTTCTACTTCTTCTTGTTCTTGTTCTTGTTCTTCTACTTCTTCTTATTCTTATTCTTGTTCTTCTAATTCTTCTTAGTCTTGTTCTTCTACTTCTTCTGCTTCTTCTTGTTCTTCTACTTCTTCTTATTCTTGTTCTTCTACTTCTTCTTATTCTTGTTCTTCTACTTCTTCTTATTCTTGTTCTTCTACTTCTTCTTATTCTTGTTCTTCTACTTCTTCTGCTTCTTCTTGTTCTTCTACTTCTTCTTATTCTTGTTCTTGTTCTTCTACTTCTTCTTATTCTTGTTCTTGTTCTTCTACTTCTTCTTATTCTTGTTCTTGTTCTTCTACTTCTTCTTATTCTTATTCTTGTTCTTCTACTTCTTCTTATTCTTGTTCTTCTACTTCTTCTTATTCTTGTTCTTGTTCTTCTACTTCTTCTTATTCTTGTTCTTCTACTTCTTCTTATTCTTGTTCTTCTACTTCTTCTTATTCTTGTTCTTCTACTTCTTCTTATTCTTGTTCTTCTACTTCTTCTTATTCTTGTTCTTGTTCTTCTACTTCTTCTTGTTCTTGTTCTTCTACTTCTTCTTATTCTTGTTCTTGTTCTTCTACTTCTTCTGATTCTTGTTCTTCTACTTCTTCTTAATCTTGTTCTTCTACTTCTTCTGCTTCTTTGTTCTTCTACTTCTTCTGATTCTTGTTCTTGTTCTTCTACTTCTTCTGATTCTTGTTCTTCTACTTCTTCTTATTCTTGTTCTTCTACTTCTTCTTATTCTTGTTCTTCTACTTCTTCTTATTCTTGTTCTTCTACTTCTTCTTATTCTTGTTCTTCTACTTCTTCTTATTCTTGTTCTTCTACTTCTTCTTATTCTTGTTCTTCTACTTCTTCTTATTCTTGTTCTTCTACTTCTTCTTATTCTTGTTCTTCTGCTTCTTCTTGTTCTTCTACTTCTTCTTGTTCTTGTTCTTCTACTTCTTCTGATTCTTGTTCTTGTTCTTCTACTTCTTCTGATTCTTCTTGTTCTTCTACTTCTTCTGCTTCTTTGTTCTTCTACTTCTTCTGATTCTTCTTGTTCTTCTACTTCTTCTGCTTCTTTGTTCTTCTACTTCTTCTGATTCTTGTTCTTGTTCTTCTACTTCTTCTGATTCTTGTTCTTGTTCTTCTACTTCTTCTGATTCTTGTTCTTGTTCTTCTACTTCTTCTTATTCTTGTTCTTCTACTTCTTCTTATTCTTGTTCTTCTACTTCTTCTTATTCTTGTTCTTCTACTTCTTCTTATTCTTGTTCTTCTACTTCTTCTACTTCTTCTTATTCTTGTTCTTCTGCTTCTTCTTGTTCTTCTACTTCTTCTTGTTCTTGTTCTTCTACTTCTTCTTGTTCTTGTTCTTCTACTTCTTCTGATTCTTGTTCTTGTTCTTCTACTTCTTCTGATTCTTGTTCTTCTACTTCTTCTTGTTCTTGTTCTTCTACTTCTTCTGCTTCTTTGTTCTTCTACTTCTTCTGATTCTTGTTCTTGTTCTTCTACTTCTTCTGATTCTTGTTCTTCTACTTCTTCTTGATTCTTTTTATACTTGCTCTTCTTTCTTGTCTTCTTTCTTGTTCTTTTTGTTCTTTCTTGTTCTTCTTGATCTTTCTTGTTCTTCTTTTCTGTTTTTTTTTATTCTTGTTTTCTTTCTTGTTCATATTGTTTTTTTTTCTTTCTTGTTCTTATTGTTTTTCTTATTTGTTGTTCTTCTTACTTCTTCTTGTTCTTCTTCCTGTTTTTACCGCCACAGACGTCGAGGTACGTACAAAGTTATGGTTCTAATTCTTCTAGAAGTCTGAGCCGTCGACACTTGATGCTGTTGTTGAGTATATTCAGGGCCGGTTTATGATCCTAGGCTAAATAAGCCAACAGCTTAGGGCCTCACAATCAGAGGGAGAGGGTGGGGGGGGGCTCTTATTTGTTTATACTGTGATCCAAGATAAAGACCTTCTGATGTTTATTTTTTAACAGGGAGCTTCAAAGTTTCAAATAGCTCAGCTGAGAGCCCCAAATTAGTCGCATTCCGGCCCTTATTCCATAAACGGCTATGTTCTGCCTTGCCCATCTATTGACCTTCAGTGGCGTTATGGCAATGTTGAAATTCAATATCAGTCCCCTTTCTATCTCAATCACTTTGTGCGCTTACGAAATTGAGGCCTGTCCATTTTTTAATGTCGCCTTTTCCATATCTCTGTTTTGTCTGGCAACCTCTTTATCTCAGATCGTGGCATGTAGAAAGTTCTTGTCTAGACCAGTGGTTAGTGACATGTTTCCGGACTATCCAAGTTAGCGGTGCTAATCGATGAGCCGCTCCATTATGTTGTCGCTAAGGACAATTTCATGATCTCTGATGTTGCAAATAGACTCGTTAAATGCTCTTTTATGGGATGATGCTTTTAATGGGTCTAGAACAGATTATTGGTATTAAGAATAAATATGTTTATACCTGTCTATCTATCTATCTATCTATCTATCTATCTGTCTGTCTGTCTGTCTGTCTGTCTGTCTGTCTGTCTGTCTGTCTGTCTGTCTGTCTGTCTGTCTGTCTGTCTGTCTGTCTGTCTGTCTGTCTGTCTGTCTGTCTGTCTGTCCGTCCGTCCGTCCGTCCGTCCGTCCGTCCGTCCGTCCGTCCGTCCGTCCGTCCGTCCGTCCGTCCGTCCGTCCGTCCGTCCGTCCATCCATCCATCCGTCCATCCATCCATCCTATCTATCTTATCTATCTTATCTATCTTATCTATCTATCTATTGACTGACCTTTCGAGCCGTAGCCAGCCATAAGGCATAAACCCAGATACTCTTTCTCTTATCTAAATTTTTATTCTAGCAGTTTTCAATCCTTGTAAAGATCTTTTATCAAGTATCACCATTTTTCTCTGTTCTGTGCAAGCAGCCCTATCTCATTGAGGGAGCCGATTCCTGCTGCTCTTGCCTCTCTGATCAATGTTCTTCTCAGTGTCTCTCTGGATCGGTCTCTCTTTCTCTTACCTGTTGTCTCCCACATGAGGGCTTGCTTTGTAATTCGGTTATTATCTCTCCTCATCACATGTCCAACATATGACCATATCTATTGTCTACTTTTTATTTCAACGTGTATATGCAAATGTATTTCACCTTCTATTTGTGTATAATGTTAGTATTTACTTATGTTGCTTGTGCATATAGTTAGAAAATGTTTATGTATTATTTTAAAAGAAATTATCAATAAAAAAAGGCATTCCCAGTGTTTGTGGACAACAGTGTAGAGTTCGCGTTTTGTTTTTGTATTGTTTAAATCTCATTTTATTTATTTATATTATTTTTTTCTGTCTGTGAGACATCAGAGATTTCGTGTTTTGCAAGAATCAACGTCTGTTTCCAGGCCAAACTGTCGTGGCGCACGACATCGTCACACTTCTACACATCCCTTGCCAACCGGGCGCTGGTGAGCTGTCATGCGTGCACACATTTCAGCCCTCGTCCATGTGCTCGTGCATTCGCACAACCTCGGTTCCCAGGTGTGCTCCAGGTGAATAGAGAGGCATGCCGACCAGCTTGACTCACGACGAGGCAGAGTTCTCGTGAATGCGCTGTCACCATGGAGACACGAGCCAAACAATAGGGACTATACAGCTGCAATTTCCGGTTTACCCGGGACGCTTCAGTCGTTTCGTGATTATTTTTACCGCCTGGCAACTGGGCGTGTTTTTCTACTTCTTCTCGTTTGTCTCTACTTCACTGTCCACTTGTTTAGACAGCTATGCCTCCAGTCAACTGTGTAGTGTTGCCTTTGCCCTGTTGGTCCACGTGTAGATTAAGTTGTACTCGTGCAGATCTAGGATGGTGTGAAATCACGAGCTCTTTTTTTTTTTTTTTTTTTAAATATTTTCTTTTATGTAAGTCAGGTACCAATTTTTGCTGTATCTGAAGCATTTCCACGAAGGAGGAAAGGATTGTGTGGATGTAAATATCGTGTTCAACACTCATACACTACCACCACACATGTTAACATTTACACACAAATGCACATAGTTACATGAATACCTATACGTTTTTTGAGCATACATCCTTACCATACAAACACCTACACAGGCACTTGCAAACATACAGACATTTATAAACATACAGGCACTTGCAAACATACAGGCACTCGTAAACATACAGACATTTATAAACATACAGGCACTCGCAAACATACAGACATTTATAAACATACAGGCACTTGCAAACATACAGACATTTATAAACATACAGGCACTTGCAAACATACAGACATTTATAAACATACAGGCACTTGCGAACATACAGACATTTATAAACATACAGGCACTTGCGAACATACAGGCACTCGCAAACATACAGACATTTATAAACATACAGGCACTCGCAAACATACAGACATTTATAAACATACAGGCATTTGCAAACATACAGACGTTTATAAACATACAGGCACTTGTAAACACACAGGCACTTGTAAACATACATACATTTATAAACATACAGGCATTTATAAACATATAGTCACTTGTAATCATATAGACACTTGTAAACATATAGTCACTTGTAAACATACAGTCACTTGTAAACATATAGACACTTGTAAACATACAGACACTTCTAAAAATATAGACACTTGCAAACATATAGACATTTGTAAACATACAGACACTTGTAAACATACATACATTTATAAACATACAGGCACTTGTAAACATACAAACGTTTATAAACATACAGGCACTTGTAAAAATACATACATTTATAAACATACAGGCACTTGTAAACATATAGACACTTGTAAACATATAGTCACTTGTAAACATACAGACACTTGTAAACATATAGACACTTGTAAACATATAGTCACTTGTAAACATACAGACACTTGCAAACATATAGACAATTGTAAACATACAGACACTTGTAAACATACAGACACTTGTAAACATACAGACACTTGTAAACATATAGTCACTTGTAAACATACAGCCACTTGTAAACATGCTGACACTTTTAACATATAGACACTTGTAAACATACAGACATTTGTAAACATATAGGTGCTTGTAAACATACAGTCACTTGCAAACATATAGACACTTGCAAACATACAGGCACTTGTAAACATACAGGCACTTGTAAACATATAGACACTTGCAAACATACAGGCACTTGTAAACATACAGACACTTGGAAACATACAGACACTTGTAAACATACAGGCACTTGTAAACATACAGGCACTTGGAGACATATAAGCACTTGTAAACATATCATCAAGTACCGGGTCTACTGGCGTAGGTGGTCATGTCTCTCCACAACTTTCGATCTCGGCAGCTATTTATAATTTCTGTTGTTGACCTTCTGCCAAGCCATTCTCTTAAGCTGTCTGTTATTTTTTTTCTCTTTGCTTCCCTCTATCTCTTCGTCCCTCAATTTTCCAGTTGTTACAATATATTCCAGTTGTTCTCATCTCATTACATGGCCAACAAATGATGATTGTTTCTTCCTAATATTGGAAATTAGCTCTCTTTTTGCTTTGACCTCTCTCAGAACATCTTCATTACTCTTCTTAGCTGTCCATGGCATTCTCAACGTTCTTCTGTAAAACCACATTTCTACAGACTCCAGTGATTTTCTTGTCTGTTGTCCTATTGTCCATGATTCACATCCATATGTTAAGACTGGCTGTACGTAACATTTAAGAACTCTTTTTCTTGTTTCTATTGTCAAAATGTATTGCATAGTATCTTCCTCATATTTTGGAAAGCTGCTTTATCCTGAGCCATTCTGCATCTCACCTCTTTTGTACATCTTCCGTTTGAGGTTAACAAAGTTTCCAAATATTTAAATTTATTTACCTGTTTTAATATTGTTCCACTTGTCTTTATTTTGCACTGAGGTGATGTCTTTTGATATAAACATATAGACACTTGTAAATATATAGGTGCTTGTAAAAATATAGGCACTTGTAAACATATAAGTACTTGTAAACATATAGGCACTTGTAAACATATAGGCACTTGAAAACATAAAGACACTTGTAAACATATAAGTACTTGTAAACATATAAGTTTATACTTGAAAACATATAGACACTTGAAAACATATATACACTTGTAAACATATAAGTACTTGTAAACATATAGGTACTTTTAAACATATAGGCACTTGTAAACATATAGGTACTTTTAAACATATAGACACTTGTAAACATATAGGTACTTTTAAACATATAGGCACTTGTAAACATATAGGTACTTTTAAACATATAGGCACTTGTAAACATATAGGTACTTGTGTGTATGTGTGTGTACATACACTTGGTGGGTTTGCGTGCAACTGTTGAGGTCAGTAATGCTGGTGACATCTCCATACAGCTTGTATACGTAGCGTATGGCACCAGTGATGGGTACAGGAGCATCTCTGTTTATTATATGTTGAACATGATTGTAGAAGATGTTCAGCAATCAGGAACCGGAAACTCTCAGATTTGCCAATCTTTGACTTTTGTTGTGACAAACATTAACTACTAAAATACAACTCGTACACAAATATTGACTTATAGCTAGAAATGTTACGTTTTGTGTGTTTTGTAAATTGGAACCACTTCTATAAAGTTTATCAAATTTAAAAATAAAAGAAGTGTAACAGGTTCATAACATTTTCAGTAATAAACGCTAGTAAGTTTCCAAAATTGTAACTAAGGTGCCATTTTGGTATGAAAACAGCTGTGTTCTGTATGTGGCTAATTGATGTTCTGATTGGCCAGCCCGTCCGCCATCTTTATCTACTTTCCCCCTGAAAAACAAACCCAAATTCGGGGATAGGAAGAAACATCATTAAGTAGGTGCTAGGCTCCTGGTATCCAGGATTCATAGGTCAAGAACTCCTCTGGACTGATCAAACTGGCCTGTCATGTTAACTTAATCTTTGCTCCAGGATTGGGCCTAACACGGTTCTGATCAAGCTCTCTAAACTGTCGCAGTCTGAAATGTGTATATATATATATATATATATATATATATATATATATATATATATATATATATATATATACATATATATATGTGTGTGTGTGTGCGTGCGTGCGTGCGTGCTTGCTTGTTTGTTTGTTTGTTGTTTTTTTTGCAAACTATTTCAATTGGCTGATCTGGTCTTCCAGCCTGATATCATTCCTCATGTCTTCTCATGAATAAAAAATTTAAAAAATCATTATTATTAATGTGCTTATATTATTCTTATTCTAAGCAAGCGTTCCTCAGTCAGTATTCAACGTTTTTTAGTTCCTGTTCTTGTTATATACAACCAGTCGTACCATATTGTAGTGAATCCTGGACATTCGGACCACAGATGTAAGAATCATTAGGTTATTCAGATGTGGTTTTACATTGAGTGTTGAGAATACTTTGGAGAGGACACATTGGGGAATACCTTGAAGAGAACACGTTTGAGAATACATTGGAAAGCTAAAAGAAAAATGGGGACGGTCTAAAAAATTAGCCATTGCAAAAGCGAAAGCTTGTTGCTAACATTAGAAAGCTACTGTGATCGTTCTTGAATTCATGCTATTAAAATGAACACCAAAATTATTTTGTGACAACAGGAAAAACTGAGGACAGAAGAGATTAAAGGAAAACAGAGTGAAAATTCTACTAGACAATTTAAGAGCATAGTTTGGTAGGAATTGTCAAAATGTCAAAACATAAATGATAAACATCTATAGATATAGAAGGTGACAAAGAGACATGAACGTGCACGCCAGTAGACACAAATGATCGTGCTGGAGATCGTTTCTGGTATCTGTGTTATTTTTGTGTCAACGAGATCCTCATTTTGATGTGTCTCAAGAATGAATCAATTATTTCTCTTTAGTGATATCTTCGTTTATTATTCCTTTAGTTTTAATCAATTATTTCTCTGTTTATCCATCTTCATTTATTATTTCTTTAGCTTTAATCAATTATTTCTCTGTTTATCCATCTTCATTTATTATTTCTTTAGTTTCAATCAATTATTTCTTTGTTTATCCATCTTCATTTATTATTTCTTCAGTTGTAATCAATTATTTCTGTTTTCATGTCCTCATTTCTTATATATCTAGCCTTAATCAATTATTCTATTTACCCTTGGGTGTTCTCATTTCTCTACTTTTAATCAGTTATTTATCTGTATGACCGTCTTCATTTCGTTATTTCTATAATATTAACACATTAATCTCTCTCTCTATGGATGTCCTCATTTGTTTCTTTAGTTCCCATTCTACTTGTTTACTGTAGCTATGTAATACCTCTTTTTATTGCTATATTTATTTCTTTCCCTTTCATTGCCCTGATACATATTGTCTAGCATTGCTGCTATTTCTCTCTTTCTCTCTCTCTCTCTCTCTCTCTCTCTCTCTCTCTCTCTCTCTGTCTTTCTTTCTGTCTTTCTCTCTGTGTCTTTTTCTGTCTTTCTCTCTGTGTTTTTTCTGTCTCTCTTTTTCTTTCTGTCTCTCTCTGTGTATCTCTCAATGTCTCTCTCTTTGTATATCTCTCTCACTCTCTCTCTCTCTCTCTCTCTCCCAACCTTTTTCTGCAACAACTTCTGGTAGGACAATTTACCCCGCCGTGTTTCCAGACCTCTTTGCTTTTCTTTATTTTGCATGCAGCATTTTCCTCCCTTTTCAAATACAGTTTATAATTTTTGTTTCGTATACTCTCTGTTCAGTCTTCATACGCTATTCTGCCATCAGTACATTCTCTCTCGACTTTCCGCAACCCTCGCCCTGTCCTCCTAACCTTCGCCTGTCCACAACCTTTCTCTCGTTTCCCAACGAGCACTGCGCCGTGTCCCGTGGCTCGTCCTCGCTAGCCTGAGTACAAATATTGAAACAAGCGCGTGCAATCCACGTGCTAGTTTTCTCACACTATTTACCGTCTTTTTTTCCTGGTTGTCTGTCAATCTCTCTCGGTCTGTCCTTCCTTCCTAGTTCTGACAATGCTGTTGTACTCTTGCCTTGTTTTCCTTCAGCTCAACGCCACATCGTGCGTTCTCCTTTGTTACTATGGCATTCATTCTACGTGTAACTGATAGTTCATGCACTACATTTACTTTATCGACACTTACTTTTCTCTTGTCCACTTAACAACTCTTACAATTCTTGCCTAGAATTTACACCTCTTGCTCTTCTGTCTGTCCATCCGTCCGTCCGTCCGTCTAATCCACCCACCCACCCATCCATTCACCCATCCATCCATTCACCCATCTATCTAATCCACCCACCCATCCATTCACCCATCCATCCATCCATCCTGCCTGCTTGTCTGTCTGTCTGTTTGTCTGTCTGTTTGTCTGTCTGTCTGTCTCTATAATCCATCCATCCATCCTGCCTGCTTGTCTGCCTGCCTGTTTGTCTGTCTGTCTAATCCATCCATCCATCCTGCCTGCTTGTCTGCCTGCCTGTTTGTCTGTCTGTCTGTCCGTCTGTCTGCCTGTCTGCCTATCACTCTCTACTTCTCTTTCCAGCACTCGCTCCCTCATTCCTCTTTCTCCCCTTTCATCGCTATATCATCTTCCACGAGCATTCTTCTCTCCCCAACCCTCATTTAACCATATTTTTTTCCCCGTTCGCCAGCTTTCACCTCTAGTAAAGTCTCTAGAGACTAGGAACGTAATTCTGCGTGTTAATTCGTCTTCCCCCGTCAACAGTGTGCACTGGGGTCTCTCGCCGCACAGGCAGATAACTCCATCTTCGGAGGTATACATTTTTTTCCCGTCGATGAGTAATTGACGTTTCAAGCCGGGCCTCGCTGCTGAGACCAAAAAAAATGCTCATTTGGTGCAGCCGGAATTTGAACTCACAACCTTTCTGTCTCTCTCTTATGCATCGCTACCAACCAGACCTCTTTAACGATATCTCTCTCTAACCATTGCCCTTATCCTATTATATCTTCTCACGATATCTCTCTCTAACCATTGCCCTTATCCTATTATATCTTCTCACGATATCTCTCTCTAACCATTGCCCTTATCCTATTATATCTTCTCACGATATCTCTCTCTAACCATTGCCCTTATCCTATTATATCTTCTCACGATATCTCTCTCTAACTATTGCCCTTATCCTATTATATCTTCTCACGATATCTCACTCTAACCATTGCCCTTATCCTATTATGTCTTCTCACGATATCTCTCTCTAACAATTGCCCTTATCCTATTATATCTTCTCACGATATCCATCTCTCTAACCATTGCCCTTATCCTATTATACTTCTCACGATATCTCACTCTAACCATTGCCCTTATCCTATTATATCTTCTCACGATATCTCTCTCTAACAATTGCCCTTATCCTATTATATCTTCTCACGATATCCATCTCTCTAACCATTGCCCTTATCCTATTATACCTTCTCACGATATCTCTCTCTAACAATTGCCCTTATCCTATTATATCTTCTCACGATATCCATCTCTCTAACCATTGCCCTTATCCTATTATATCTTCTCACGATATCTCTCTCTAACCATTGCCCTTATCCTATTATATCTTCTCACGATATCTCTCTCTAACCATTGCCCTTATCCTATTATATCTTCTCACGATATCTCTCTCTAACAATTGCCCTTATCCTATTATATCTTCTCACGATATCCATCTCTCTAACCATTGCCCTTATCCTATTATATCTTCTCACGATATCCATCTCTCTAACCATTGCCCTTATCCTATTATATCTTCTCACGATATCTCTCTCTAACCATTGCCCTTATCCTATTATATCTTCTCACGATATCTCTCTCTAACCATTGCCCTTATCCTATTATATCTTTTCACGATATCTCTCTCTAACCATTGCCCTTATCCTATTATATCTTCTCACGATATCTCTCTCTAACCATTGCCCTTATCCTATTATATCTTCTCACGATATCCATCTCTCTAACCATTGCCCTTATCCTATTATATCTTCTCACGATATCCATCTCTCTAACCATTGCCCTTATCCTATTATATCTTCTCACGATATCTCTCTCTAACCATTGCCCTTATCCTATTATATCTTCTCACGATATATCTCTCTAACCATTGCCCTTATCCTATTATATCTTCTCACGATATATCTCTCTAACCATTGCCCTTATCCTATTATATCTTCTCACGATATCTCTCTCTAACCATTGCCCTTATCCTATTATATCTTCTCACGATATCTCTCTCTAACCATTGTCCTTATCCTATTATATCTTCTCACGATATCTTTCTCTAACAATTGCTCTTATCCTATTATATCTTCTCACGATATCCATCTCTCTAACAATTGCCCTTATCCTATTATATCTTCTCACGATATCTCTCTCTAACCATTGCCCTTATCCTATTATATCTTCTCACGGTATATCTCTCTAACCATTGCCTTTATCCTACTATATCTTCTCACGATGTCTCTCTCTAACAATTGCCCTTATCCTATTATATCTTCTCACGATGTCTCTCTCTAACAATTGCACTTATCCTATTATATCTTCTCACGATGTCTCTCTCTAACATTGCCCTTATCCTATTATATCTTCTCACGATATCTTTCTCTAACAATTGCCCTTATCCTATTATATCTTCTCACGATATATCTCTCTAACAATTGCCCTTATCCTATTATATCTTCTCACGATATCTCTCTCTAACTATTGCCCTTATCCTATTATATCTTCTCACGATATCTTTCTCTAACCATTGCCCTTATCCTACTATATCTTCTCACGATGTCTCTCTCTAACAATTGCCCTTATCCTATTATATCTTCTCACGATGTCTCTCTCTAAAAATTGCCCTTATCCTATTATATCTTCTCACGGTATATCTCTCTAACCATTGCCCTTATCCTACTATATCTTCTCACGATGTCTCTCTCTAACATTGCCCTTATCCTATTATATCTTCTCACGATGTCTCTCTCTAACAATTGCCCTTATCCTATTATATCTTCTCACGATGTCTTTCTCTAACAATTGCCCTTATCCTATTATATCTTCTCACGATATCTTTCTCTAACAATTGCCCTTATCCTATTATATCTTCTCACGATATATCTCTCTAACAATTGCCCTTATCCTATTATATCTTCTCACGATATCTCTCTCTAACTATTGCCCTTATCCTATTATATCTTCTCACGATATCTTTCTCTAACCATTGCCCTTATCCTACTATATCTTCTCACGATGTCTCTCTCTAACAATTGCCCTTATCCTATTATATCTTCTCACGATGTCTCTCTCTAACAATTGCCCTTATCCTATTATATCTTCTCACGGTATATCTCTCTAACCATTGCCCTTATCCTACTATATCTTCTCACGATGTCTCTCTCTAACAATTGCCCTTATCCTATTATATCTTCTCACGATGTCTCTCTCTAACAATTGCCCTTATCCTATTATATCTTCTCACGATGTCTTTCTCTAACAATTGCCCTTATCCTATTATATCTTCTCACGATATCTTTCTCTAACCTTTGCCCTTATCCTATACTATATCTTCCCCTATCCTTCTGTTCTCCAATCCACTATTTCGTTCTTTCACCAAAACTCAAACTCTAACAATTGACGACACATCTCCTTGCCACTTGCCATTTCCTGTTATCTTTATCCGCCCCATTTATGTTATTTGTTTGTTTACCATTAACCTCTTCTCTCACATTATCAGAACAGGAAAAACTTGAAAATATTATTACAACCGTTCTGTTCTGTTCATGGAATCAGTATCACTGCAGTCGGGAATTCCCCATATCCGCTCCGCTTATGACACAGCTCCCGCCAAAGCGCGGTGGCAAATTCTGTCAGAGATAAAGTAAATAAAGTATGAGACTTGAATCGGCGTCACCCATATGTACTCGGCCGCCTATACAGAAATGTTCGGAGACTTCTAGATAGTGTCGCTTCAAGCATCGAAACTCAGGAAATGAGGTGGCATTCCTCTGTTGACATGGTGGACTACCGTGCAGCGCTAATCTCAACGACTATTTCCAGAGACATCACCGAAAAGAAAGTGCTCACAATCACATCCACCAGAGGTGGGGGAAGGCGTGACGAGTTAGAACTCAAATAAGTCGGGGAAAAAAGAAAGAAAGAAACTAATCAAAACAGCACAAAAACTAATGCAGTGTTGGCACAGTCTAAAAGGGCAAGCGGCAACATGAAACTATAAATTGAAAGACAGAAATAACAAAAACTAATGCAGTGTTGGCACGGTCTAAAAGGGTAAGCGGCAACATGAAACTATAAATTGAAAGACAGAAATAACAAGAATTATTACAGTGTTGGCACGGTCTAATAGGGCAAGCGGCAACAGGAAACTATAAATTGAAAGACAGAAATAACAAAAAGTACAAGCACAGAATGTACCAGACAACTTAGTAATCTGACATGAAAGGGGATCAATAATAGAAACGAACATTGATAAACAGACCATCTCTCAGTTCTTCTCAAACTTTCAGTATTCTCAACCTCTCCTTACAACAGACGATTTTTGTGTCCTCTCCAGGATTTTACTTCCCCGACGTTCCATATTTCCTTCTCGTGTTTAGGAAAGCCCTGGTTAATTAATTAAGGACCGATCACGCATTACCGGAATATTTTCCGCATCACTCAGCCACTGGCCGGATGAAGGAGGGGAGGGAGTTGTTGAAGGATGATTGATGTGGTCGTGGATAGGTTCTGTTGTATAGACGGACAAGTGTTATATGTTAGAGGCTACTACTTGAGTGTTCCATGTTGGAAATATGTCCCGTAATATATATATATATATATCATGGATATATAAGGTGGACATATCAAGTAGAGCATGTATAAGGAACGGTATAACAACATTTGAGACTGTGCAATGACAGGACTTAGAAGAGAAGAGACTCATGAAAAAGGATGGTAAACCCTGTGGATCAGCGAGCCTGACCTGTTCATTATGTGACCGCGTGTGTTTGTCAAACATTGGTAGAATTAGCCACGAGAGAAGCTGTTCGGCAAAAACAATACCTCAAAAAAAAATACGCAATAGCCTCCACTAGACCGTCTGACAAGACGAAAAGGGCCATATATATATATATATATATATATATATATATATATATATATATATATATATATATATATATATATATTTATGAAAAATGTGGATTTATTCATGGGGGGGGGGGGGGGAAGAAGGGGTGGTGAGTTTCTTGTCCCTATGGTAACAACATTTTTAGATGGGAAAGACATAGGTATGACATGAAAGATATGGGAAGGTGAGGAATGTCGCCTCGCATCGTGAGTTTCTTGTCCCTATGGTAACAACATTTTTAGATGGGAAAGACATAGGTATGACATGAAAGATATGGGAAGGTGAGGAATGTCGCCTCGCATCGTGAGTTTCGATGCTTGAAGCGACACTATCCAGAAATCTCCGAACATTTATGGATAAGCGGCCGCGCTCATATGGGTGGAAACTCGCGTGCTAAGACGCCGGTTCAAGTTTCGTACTTTACCTTTACCTTCCAAATTTCCTCTTCTCAAGATATGTCCGAAAACTGTTCATTGTTTCTTGCTGGTGCTCCCGTTCTTGTGTTGGCCCCATTGAGAATGTCATTGTTGTTCTTTTTGATGTCCAGGGAACTCTTCAACATCCTTCTGATAAATTCCACCTCTGTGATGTCAAATCACCTTTTTCATTTGTTTGTCTACTGTTTATGATTCATTGCCATATGTCAAAATTGGATGTATATAGCACCAATGACCCTATTTATCACTTCCATTGACACAGGCTTCTTGTGCAGTTTTTAATTTTCTGATGTGCTATTTTGGCCCGAGCTATTCTGCTTGTTTATCTGTTTTGCATCTTCCATCTGATGCTGCTGCTCTCTCTCTCTCTCTCTCTCTCTATATATATATATATATATATATATATATATATATATATATATATATATATATATATATATATGCGATCAGGACTCAATCAGAGTAGGTATCCAGACTCTCACATGAAGTCAGCTGTCAGGTTAAGTGTGTTGATCGTCCCCACAGACAGAACATCACAATTAGAGTCTGTCAGATCCACTCTGATTGAACACCCGTTAAAACGTTGCACTGTGTTCTGCGCCAATGGCCCAGTGCATCCGATTTCAGCCAGCATTTTATTCAGGTTTGCATTCCTTAGCCTTTGATTGTCCCCAATCTTCCTGCAAGGCAGCAGATGATCTTTTCTGTAGGGGGATTCTGCCCTTAGATGGTCGGCCCTCCCAGGTTTACGAGCACCATCTGCCCGAGTCACTAGAGGTGACTAACACAGACATGCACACACAAAGATATGAGATGTGACCAACACAGACATGCACACAGCGATACGAGGCATGACTAACACTGACACACATCAAGATATATGACACATGACTAACATAAATATGCACATAAAGATATGAGATATGACTGACACAGACATGCACACACAAAGATATGACACATGCCTAACATAGACATGCACACAAAGATATGAGATATGACCAACATAGACATGCACACACAAAGATATGAGATGTGACTAACATAGCCATGCACACACAGGGATATGAGATGTGACATACACAGACATGCACACACAAAGATATGAGATATGACTAACATAAACATGCACACAAAGATATGAGATATGACTAACCCAAACATGCACACACAAAGATATGACACATGACTAACACAGATACACACTAAGATATGAGATATGACTAAACACATATACACATAAAGATATGAGACATGATTAACACGGACACACCAAGATATGAGATATGACTAACATGACACACACCAAGATATGAGCCATGGCCAGCACACACACACACACACACACACACAAGCTAAGATATGAGCCATGGCTAGCATAGAAACACATCAAGATATGAGCTATGGCTAGCACAGAAACACATCAAGATATAAGCCATGGCTTCACGGAAAAACACCAAGAAATTAACCATGTCCAGCGCAGAAACACATTAAGGTATCCATATTTTGGGTTTGTTGTAGTCGGCAGAGTCTTCTTAACGTGGGAATCATCGACATACGAGACGCAAGCCCCGATTATGCACGAAAATATAGTGCATTCCCACCTTGTTCTATATATATATATATATATATAGTGCTTAGGATTTCGTTTGTGCCAATGCCGTTTTCTGAAGAGGAATAAAGGAAGTTAAAACAAGCTATCGGGTACGTATTTACAGCTGGGTGTACTTGGAAGCTACTAAGATGTGACCCGACCGCCTCACTTCAGCTGACAGGTTCATAAACCACTGCTCTACTTATGGTTACCATAGGGACAAGGGATTAGCGAGATGCCTTAACTTGGTGGGTTATATGGAAGACATGGACAGTTGTTGGTTGGTTGTTATAGAGCTGGGAAAGGGGTGTAGTGTTGTTGGTTGGTTGTTATAGAGCTGGGAAAGGGGTGCGGTGTTGTTGGTTGGTTGTTATAGAGCTGGGAAAGGGGTGGTGAGTTTCTGGTTGCATGTTATAGAGGTGGCGAAGACGTGGTGAGTTGCTGGTTGCACGTTGTAGAGGTGGGGAAAGGGTGGTGCATTTCTGGTTGCATGTTATAGAGATGAGGAAGGGGTTGTGAGTTGTTGCTTGCATGTTTTAGAAGTGGGGTAGGGGTGGCGTGTTGTTGTTTAAATGTTATAGAGGTGGAAAGAACAAGGGAAGTTGTTGTTTGCATGTTATAGAGGTGGAGAGGTCAAGGGAAGTTGTTGTTTGCATGTTATAGAGGTGGAGAGGTCAAGGGAAGTTGCTGGTTGCATGTTATATAGGTGGGGAAGGGGTGGCGTGTTGTTGTTAGCATGTTATAGAGGTGGGGAATGGGTGGCGTGTTGTTGGTTGCATGTTATAGAGGTGGGGAAGGTGTGGTGAGTTGTTGGTTGCATGTTATAGAGATGGAAAGGACAAGGGATGTTGTTGTTTACATGTTATAGAGGTGGAAAGGACAAGGGAAGTTGTTGTTTGCATGTTATAGAGATGGAAAGGACAAGGGAATTTGCTGGTTGCATGTTATAGAGGTGAAAAGGGCAAGGGAAGTTGTTGGTTGCATGTTATAGAGGTGGAATGGACAAGGGAAGTTGTTGGTTGCATGTTATAGAGGTGGAAAGGACAAGGGAAGTTGTTGGTTGCATGTTATAGAGGTGGAAAGAGCAAGGGAAGTTGTTGACTGCATGTTATAGAGGTGGAAAGAGCAAGGGAAGTTGTTGGCTGCATGTTATAGAGGTGGAAAGGCAAGTGAAGTTGTTCGTTGCATGTTATAGAGGTGGAAAGGGCAAGGGAAGTTGTTGGTTGCATGTTAAAGAGGTGGAAAGGGCAAGGGAAGTTGTTGGTTGCATGTTATAGAGTGGAAAGGACAAGGGACGTTGTTGGTTGCATGTTATAGAGGTGGAAAGGGCAAGGGAAGTTGTTGGTTGCATGTCCAAAAGATGGGAAAGACATGGGTATAATATGAAATGTTAAACCTGGTTTAGGAAACAGTGGGTTAAGTTTGTTTAGGGAAAATTTACGTAAGTAATCCTCGGAAGAACACGAGCCTGCTGGTTGATCGCAAGTTTCGAGTTTCGTAAACAATAGATGGTGGGTGGGTCGCTGGACCCAAGTTTAATCTGCTATTATTGCTTGGTAGATGACAAATGGTTGTAAGAACAGCATAGCCCGACACAACGCGGGTATTGTCTGCCTTAATAGCTCTCCGGTCTTTCTTGTTTCATGCCACACACACCCAACTATTGAGACAGCCAGTGCACAGAAAGGAAAACCCCGGAAAACCCCAATTAGTGTCTTTTTCAGCTTTGCGAGCAGGGGCGCTTTGGGCAAATTTACGTTAGTTGTCTATAGCTCACATAGCTGAACCATAGCCATCTATAGTTTTACCATGGCCTGTAGATTGAGAGGGATATCCCGCAATCACTCAAAGTTTGTGACGTCTTCAACTATGAGAGCTATAGATGGCTGACGTCATTTTACCCACAACCGCACCTGCTGAAAACGTCACAAACTTTGGGTGATCACTTTCAGCCCTCGGACTCTTATTATAGATCAGCCTTTCTCTAACTGTGGTTCACGGTGTCTTCACAAGGGGTCTGTGATGTCCTTACAAGGGTCCGCGATGTCCTCACAAGGTGTCTGTGATGTCCTCACAAGGGGTCTGTGATGTCCTTACAAGGGGTCCGCGATGTCCTCACAAGGGGTCTGTGATGTCCTCACAAGGGGTCTGTGATGTCCTTACAAGGGGTCCGCGATGTCCTCACAAGGGGTCTGTGATGTCCTCACAAGGGGTCTGTGATGTCCTTACAAGGGGTCCGCGATGTCCTCACAAGGGGTCTGTGATGTCCTTACAAGGGGTCCGCGATGTCCTCACAAGGGGTCTGTGATGTCCTCACAAGGGGTCTGTGATGTCCTTACAAGGGGTCCGCGATGTCCTCACAAGGGGTCTGTGATGTCCTTACAAGGGGTTCGCGGTGTCGTCACAAGGGGTCTGTGATGTCTTTACAAGGGGTCCGCGATGTCCTCACAAGGGATCTGTGATGTCCTTACAAGGGGTTCGCGGTGTCCTCACAATGGGTCTGTGATGTCCTCACAAGGGGTTCGCGATGTCCTCACAAGGGGTCTGTGATGTCCTCTCAAGGGATCCGCGATGTCCTCACAAGGGGTCGGTGATGGCCTCACAAGGGGTCGGTGATGTCCTCACAAGGCCAAGGGGTCGGTGATGTCCTCACAAGGGATCCGCGATGTCCTCACAAGGGATCTGCGATGTCCTCACAAGGGATCCGCGATGGCCTCACAAGGGGTCGGTGATGTCCTCACAAGGGGTCGGTGATGTCCTCACAAGGTATCTGTGAAGATTTGGAGAATAATATGATATTTTGTAGCTGAATGTAAAGAGAGAAAGAATGAATGAATGGATGGGTGGGTGGGTGGATGGATGGATGGATGGATGAATGGATGGGTGGATAAATGGGTAAATGGGTGGAGGGATGAAAGTATGCATGGATAGATGGGTGGGTGGATGGATGGAAGTATGGGTGGATAGGTGGTGGGTGGATGAATGGGTGGAGGGATGGATGGGTGGAGTGATGGATGGGTGGAGTGATGGATGAGTGGGTGGGTGGATGTATGGATGAAATGAGTGGATGGATGGATGAATGTGTTTGGGTAAATGATTGAATGAAATCAATCCGCGACAACAAAACTTTTTTAATGAGGGTTTACGGTTAAGGACAGTGATGGGAACCTCTGTTATTGAAGTCTTTGGCTGATGACGTCACGCTATACACAGGTACATTCATTCCCACGTGGTTCTATCTGTTGCAAACATGGTCGCTCACCAACATACATAACAGAAAGTTGTCACCACAGAGATGAGGTGTTCGGGAAAATCGCTTGAAGTGACTAGAAGAAGTAAAAAATGAGAAATGATGACGTAAGAGGAGATTAGGCATTGAATCAGCTCTAAACTACACACAGAGACAACACATCTCTCTATCTTTTGTTGGTCTGAAGTATTGTCGGTATCTGCTATATGGTTTATTGTATAAATTTTACTGTTTTTATTATTTTTTTTTTTGATAATTTTTGCAATGACCCATATAGTTTTGTCTGTTGTATATATATATGAGGAAATGGGTTGTCCTCAGTCTGATATATTCAGTACAGTCTTGAATGATGTGTTCAGCAGTCTGGAGCGACTGTCCACATGTACATGTGACTGAGACATCAAATGAAATGGTTTGCTCGGCTGTAAAGAGTCGCAAGAGATTATGTACAAACATAACGTTCATTATAAGAGAAGATTGAAAAAAAACCTGTGGTAGAACGAGAGTAAGATGGACTGCCAATATCCGAGAAATACTCAAACAACACTTGACAATGATTGAGGTTGCCAGAAGGGCAATACTAAAACTTTGTATCTCACTCGACACCCGAAGAGTTTTAAAGAGGACGTGAAGTGAAGAGAGAGAGACTAGTTAAAATCACATAATATTGATCTATGTTTAAGTAATCAAATCTATCTTTCGTTCGCCCGAAGTATTGTCTATATCTGCAATGTCGTTTCCTGTATAAATTCTACTGTCTTTTGTAGTTCTTGCAGTGGCCCATATAGTTTTGTCTGTAGTGTTGTATCTATGAGCCAATGGATTTTCCTCAGTCTACTATATTTAGTGCAGTCTTGAAGTATGTGTTCAGCAGTCTGGGGCGCCTGTCCACATGTACATGTAGTTGATGTGCTGATCTTGAATTTTGTATACATGTAACTATGGAGTCGATTGTGTCCTGTTCTGAGGCGTATAATGATAACTTGTTCATATATATTCATATTATGAAAGGCATCCTGATTTGGGGCTTGTGGTCATCTGATTGATTTGATTATCTGTTTCTTATGATGGTATGTATACGACTAATATGTAATTTGTACTGGGAGCAAACAGCAATAATAAGATATAACAAGGAGAACTCTACACCCATAGACATAAAAAGAGGAGTAAGACAACGATGCATCCTATCACCAAGCGTGTTCAATCTATACACTGAGCAAATCTTTAAAATATCTCAGAGATACCAGGCCTAAACATTAATGGAAAGATAATCAATAACCTTAGATATGCTGATGATACTGTTCTACTAGCAGAAAATCCTAAAGACCTACAACAATTGCTTAATGTGATAAACATAACAAGCAACAAATATGGAATAGATATAAATATCAAAAAGACTAAAACTATGATCATAAACAAAGAAAATTCTCAAGACCTACAATTAAATATCACAGTTGAGGGAATACATCTGGAGACAGCCCAGAGCTACAACTACCTGGGACATACTATAACCAATGATGGAAAATGTAAAACTGAAATAAACGAAAGAATAGGTATGGCAAAAAGTAATTTTAATGCCATGAAAAAATATACTAACAACAAAACAAATATCAACAGGGCTGAAACTAAGAATGGCAACATGTTACATCTTCTCAATATTCCTGTATGACGCAGAAACATGGACATTAGACAAGAAAACAGAACAGAAAATTGAAGCCTTTGAAATGTGGATTTATAGAAGAATAAGTCGAATTGGATGGAAACAAAAGATAACAAACGATGGAGTTTTAAAACAACTGAAAATAAAAAGAGAACTACTAAATACAATTAAGACAAGACAAATGAAATTTTTGGGGCATGTTAAAAGACACAACAGCCTACTAAAAGTAATATTGGAAGGAAAAATACAAGGTAAAAGAGGCAGAAGCAGACCAAGACTAACATGGACGAGTAACATCAAAAGATGGAGAAGTCAATCTATGACAGCCTGCACCATCAAAGCAAGAAACAGAGTGGAATGGCGATCCATGGTAGCCAACCTTCGTTTCGGAGAAGGCACTCGATCATGATGATAATGATGGTATGTAACCGGTGTATCTAGTTGTGTGCCTATTGAAACTTCATTTGCCAACTGATCTGCTTTCTTATTTCCTGGTATTCCACAGTGAGATGGGATCCACTGCAGGGCAACCCTGTGGTGCTTGCTGAGTTCAGTCAATAAGGTCTGCAGATGTGGTAAATTTATGGATTGTAGTGCCTGGAGTACTGATCTTGCATCTGTCAAAAACACTACAGGCTGCGGGCTAAGATTACTGTTCAGCAGTTTTTCTATTGTCAAATTCATTGCTTGTATTTCTGCATCATAATTGTGACAATATTTCCCTGTTGCTATTTTATTCATATCCCTAGTGTTATTTGGGTACTCTATATATGCACCTAGGAGCCGCGATAGCTCAGTGGTTAGTGAACTGGACTACAAAAGACAAGGGGTAGGGTTCAATCCCAACCGACGGCTTCCGGGTTCACCCAGCCTTAAATGGGTACCAATTTTTTTCTGGGAAAGTAAAGCGACACGGGCGTAATACCGACCACATTACCTAAAAAATCATGTTCCGAAGGTCTCTAAAATTTATGGTCACTAACACCACTTTCCCTATACGCCGCTACTTGGCGTGACGGGGGTACTTTACTTTATATATATATATATATATATATATATATATATATATATATATATATATATATATATATATATATATATATGCACCTGCTCCCCCATTCTTTACTGCATTATGTGCTGATCCATCTGTGTACACACGAATCCATAGGTCTTGTGGGTATTCTTCATCCAGGAAACTGAGAGTTATTGTTTTTCGCTGTAGACTATGCTGTTCTCCTTTGTCAACTATTCCTTTCACTTCTGTCCGTATTTGTATTGATAATCCTGATTCCTCTGTCCAGGGAGTCTGTTCTGGTATGGGCAGTAGGGGGTTAACAACTCTTGGCATGTCTGGTGTTTGTCTACTAATACGCTTGGCTTGATGAATAAAACTGCTTCTCTTAAGTCGTCCCAATGCAAGATTTTGGAATCGGTCCTTCATTGGATGTCTCGGCATGCATACACATTTTTCTGCCTGTATCAGCACCTTTGTGTCCCTCCGTTCTCTCAGTGCTGGTATCCTCCACAATTTCTCCATCTCCAATATTGGTGTTGATTTCATTGCTGCTGTGATGACCCTAAGTGCCTGGTTTTGTACTTTATCCAGTTCTTGCAGTGTCGTGTTTGATGCTGAGCACCATGCGGATGATCCATATTCTAAATGTGGGCGTATACTCTGTTGGTAAACTTTACTGAGTATTTTCCCACTCGCACCCCATGTGGTTCCACACAGCTTTCTTAGAATAGCCATGGTTACTGTTAAGCCCCATCCCCACGACAAGGAGCTGGCCTTGATGAGGTAAGTAATCAAATAGTTTCAACCACTTTGCCGGAGAGTGCCTGTATAGAAGTGGCTAGCACAGGGGCCTGGCGTCACAATAGTTGTTTGGTTCGTTTTCAAACTGACACTCTCCGGTCGATATGGCTTAAAAAAATGGGTACTTCGCCAAATAGAATGTTACGAATTGTGCTAGTACTGAGGAAGGAACTAGTACTGTGAATGCCACTGTTCAACTACTGGGCTCTCCAACACAAGTGGGCTAAGTCTCGCCCTCTGGGAAGCTCATTGTGCATGTATGACTGACCAGGGCACCACTGGGTTGAAAGGGAATAGAATTGTTTGAAGACCCGGAGGACACATACGTCTGTGGAATGTCATCAAAGCGACCTTTTATAAAGCAGAGATAGTTACTAATCAGATTGGTAGTAGGAAGGAAGGGAGGGAGGGAGGAAGGGAAGGCATCAAACTGACCAATAGAGTTTAAGTGCAGCAAAAAGACGGAGACAAAATATTCCCTTGTAGCACTGCAAGACATCATAGGCAACCTATGACAAACAGTGCCAAAACAGATCGGAGGGAAGAATAATGCAGCTAGAGATAGAGAGATATGGAAAGATTGAAAGTTACTCAATATGTATAAATCACGTGTGGCATGGCAGGAGAGACAGAAATAAACAGATAAACAGATAGACAGACTAACCCTAGATAAAGATTCACACGCAGACTTCCAGTGTGAGAAAATTGTGCTATATATGTATATAGTATGTAGAACAAATAACAAATAGCAGCGTATGCATTCTTTATGGGGTTGTATTTTTACAACTTGTCACAAGTAACAATGCAACTTAACAAATATTGTCTATGAACCTTGCTAGACTGAGCGGCTGACCGCGCTATTTTGGCACTTTCTGTGTCAATGATAACACACATTCACTCCAAACGCGACCAAGTGGCTCAGTTTCCACCATGGCCTCCAATACATTTTGTAAAACTCTTGTTCGAACCTAATCTACGCCCACCCGACTTGTCCGACTCTACAGCTTGCCACCTCCCCACCCGTTTCCACTTCCAGGCCATAATTCTAATTTAACCTGCTCACTGAACCGTAGAATATGTACAGGTGTTATCAATTTAACATTCATTCATATTTCAGGCTTGCCCGCTCTGACATACAGGGCGTAGTTCTGTCCACAGGAAGAGAGGCGGCCTCTCTTTGCTATTCTTTTAAATGCTACACTTTTATCTCCTCCTTCCATCCGGAAATTAAAAAAAATGAAACAAACATTGAAATGACGGCCATTTTAGTAGCTACCTCAGTAGAGTGATGTGGATGGAGCAGCTCTCTTTTATCCCATACAAGGTATTTTCATGCCATTAAAAATGGAAGGGTCGAAATAATGGAAGGCATGCCAAAGGAAGAATTGCCCTCTAGTGCCATGTGTCCCGTCCGGGATACCAGGTTCGTCACATTCGTCCGGGTCTATTGTTTTCTTGGCACAATAAGCATATGACGTCATTCAGCCTTGATTTTTTTTTTTATTCAGAATGAGCTTGCAATCTCGAACTACAATTTTACCCTCGTCACGCCCTCGTTTTTCCGGGAATACTTTTGTGGCAGTGAGATATTGCTTCTACTGCTCGTGGCGACATATTCAGCCCACATCCAACTATATAGATAAACCGTCGGCAGAATATCATCATCATCATGTGCCATACCCGTTGGCGTAGGCGTAGGCGATCATGTCCTTCCACAATCTTCTATCTACAGTGCATCGTATCAGTTATGTTCTTGACTGTTTTCCATGCCATGACACCAAGCTATCCAGAATTGTCTCTACTTGTCGCCCGCGATATCTCTTTCATTTTATTTTGCCAGTTGTAGCCAAGTATTCCAACTTTCTTCTCATGATGTGCCCGAAAAATGTTGATTGTTTCTTTCTGATGTTTTTTAGGAGTTCCTTTTTTGTGTTTGCCTCTGAAAATTTCTTCATTGGCAGAAGATAACCCGGGAAACACCCAAACTAGCGTGACGTTTTCAGCAAATACGAGCAGGGGCAATTGTGCGTAGGGTGTCGCCATCCGACTTCAAGCTATTGTAGCTGAAAATATCACTCTAGTTGGTGGGTTTTCCGATTATACTGCTCGCAGGCCATCTATATGTTTGGCTGTGTTAGCCTATGAGACTCACTTTATTCTTTTTATACACATAAGGGCAGTCGGTGCACCCGCGTACTGTTCTGGTGGGGTAGGTTCATGTCGTAAAAATTGACAACTTTTTTATTTCTTTTTTTTTCGGACAGACCTATTCACCCGGACTCATATAATGGGTACCAAAGATTTTTTGTGAGAAATGATGCGAGCAGCTAGTCATGTTTTCAACTCCCATATTAAGTCAGTCCTATTATATGGCTGTGAAACATGGAGAACAACAAAGTTAACAATCATGAAGATACAGACTTCCATTAATGGATGCTTGCGCAGAATAAAAGGATGGAAATGGCAGGACAGAATCGCTAACATAGAATTATGGAAATGTACCAGTCAAACACCAGTGGATAAAGAGATACAGCGAAGACGATGGTGCTGGATAGGACACACACTGCGGAAGCCAACTGAGAGTGTTACACAACAGGCTCTTTTTTTTGGAATCCCCAGGGGAAAAGACAAAGTGGTAGACCAAGAAATTCTTGGAGAAGACAGACAAATTCAGAGATGAAGATGATGGGGAAGACATCGAATGATCTTTAAAAAATGGCAAGAAACAGAACGACTTGGAAAGTGATTGTTGAAGACGTATGCTCCACAGGGAGCTTGAAAGCTATAAGAGAGAGCTAGTCATTATACTGACCACACGCATATTTCATGTTTACGCCAATGTTAATGGCGAAATATAATCACTAACGTTCTATGGTTTTACCCCCAAATTTGTGTAAAATAAATATAAAATAATAAAGCAGTAGAGAAACAAGGCAAACTACAACATTTCGGCAAAAAGCCTTCGTCATGGCATCGTCATCTTGTGCCATGCCGGTTGTCGTAGGCGATCATATCCTTCCACAAACATCTATCCACAATGCATCGCACCACTTCTGTTGTTAGCTGTTTTCCATGCCATGTCACCAAGCTATCTAGTATTTTCTCTCTTTGTCGTCCGCGATCTCTCTTTCCCTGTATTTTGTCCAAGGACTATTTGAGCACAACTCTTCATCATCCGCCCTTAAAAGTACATTAGTTGGACTTGGATGCATTGTGTTGTGGTTTGCATTTGAACTGTGATATTTGCACTTTTCATCCCCACACATCCGACTTCAGCACGATATTTTTGAATATCGGGTTGTCTTCCCACTCAATCCCCGTTCTCTTGGCCAGATTAGACTGGTTAGTCAGGTTCTAGGGGCACCACGAAGGGATGTAGTAGATACTGGATAGTTCTAATCGGCCTAACTTAGCTCAAGCTATCAACTGGTATTCACTGAAAGCTTTCAGCTCTGTTGCTGAGCCTTGAGCGATTATCAGATCCGTGCTCGATGTGCAGAGCCTTGACCAATGAGCAGAGCCTTGGCCAATGAGCAGAGCTTTGACCAATAAGCACAGTCTTGACCAATGAGCAGAGCCTTGACCAATGAGCACAGCCTTGACTAATGAGCAGAGCCTTGATCCATGAGAAGAGTTTTGACCAATGAGGAGAGCCTTGACCAATGAGGAGAGCCTTGACCAATGAGCAGAGCCTTGACCAATGAGCAGAGCATTGACCAATGAGCAGAGCCTTGACCAATGAGCAGAGCCTTGACCAATGAGCACATCCTTGACCAATGAGCAGAGCCTTGACCAATGACCACATCCTTGACCAATGATCAGAGCCTTGACCACTGAGCACATCCTTAATCAATGAGCAGAGCCTTGACCAATGAGCACAGCCTTGACCAATGAGCAGAGCCTTGGCCAATGAGCGCAGCCTTGACCAATGAGCGCAGCCTTGACCAATGAGCGCAGCCTTGACCAATGAGCAGAGCCTTGACCAATGAGCACAGTCTTTACCAATGAGCAGAGCCTTGACCAATGAGCAGAGCCTTTAACAATGAGCAGAGCCTTGATCCATGAGAAGAGTTTTGACCAATGAGGAGAGCCTTGACCAATGAGGGGAGCCTTGACCAATGAGAAGAGCCTTGATCAATGAGGAGAGCCCTGACCAATGGGAAGAGTCTTGACCAATGAGGAGAGTCTTGATCAATAAGGATAGTCTTGACCAATGGGAAGAGCTTTGACCAATGATTAGAGTCTTGATCAATGAAGAGAGCCCTGACCAATGGGAAGAGCTTTGACCAATGAGGAGAGTCTTGATCAATGAGGAGAGCCTTGATCAATGAGTAGAGCATTGACCAATGAGAGCCTTGACCAATGAGAGTCTTGATCAATGAGAAGAGCCTTGACCAATGAGGAGAGTCTTGATCAATGAGGAGAGTCTTGACCGATGAGAGCATTGACCAATGAGGAGAGTCTTGATCAAAGAGGAGAGCCTTGACCAATGAGAGCATTGACCAATGAGGAGAGTCTTGATCAATCAGGAGTCTTGACCAATGAGGAGAGTCTTGATCGATGAGGAGAGTCTTGATCAATGAGGAGTCTTGACCAATGAGGAGAGTCTTGATCAATGAGGAGTCTTGACCAATGAGGAGAGTCTTGATCAATGAGAGCCTTGACCAATGAGGAGAGTCTTGATCAATGAGGAGAGCCTTGACCAATGAGAGTCTTGATCAATGAGGAGAGTCTCGACCAATGAGGAGAGCCTTGACCAATGAGAGTCTTGATCAATGAGGAGAGTCTCGACCAATGAGGAGAGCCTTGACCAATGAGAGTCTTGATCAATGAGGAGAGTCTCGACCAATGAGGAGAGCCTTGACCAATGAGAGTCTTGATCAATGAGGAGAGTCTTGATCAATGAGGAGAGTCTTGACCAATGAGTAGAGTCTTGATCAATGAGGAGAGTCTCGACCAATGAGGAGAGCCTTGACAAATGAGAGTCTTGATCAATGAGGAGAGTCTCGACCAATGAGGAGAGCCTTGACCAATGAGAGTCTTGATCAATGAGGAGAGTCTTGACCAATGAGGAGAGTCTTGATCAATGAGTAGAGCCTTGACCAATGAGGAGAGCCTTGACCAATGAGAGTCTTGATCAATGAGGAGAGCCTTGACCAATGAGGAGAGCCTTGGCCGATGAGCAGAGCTTTGACCGATGAGCAGAGCTTTGACCGATGAGGAGAGTCTTGACCAATGAGGAGTCTTGACCAATGAGAGCCTTGACCAATGAGGAGAGCCTTAACCAATGATGAGGAGGTCGCGATAGCTCAGTGGTTAGTAAGCTGGACTACAAAGGACAAGAGGTAGGGTTCGATCCCAACCGACGGCTTCCGGGTTCACACAGCCTTAAATGGTAGCGGATTTTTTTTCTGGGAAAGTAAAGCGGCACGGGTGTAAAATCGATCACATTACCCCCGAAAATCATGTGCTGAAGGTCTGTAAAATTGATGGTCACTAACACCATATTCCCTATACACCACTTGGCGTGACGGGCTCTTTACTTTTTCTTACTTGACCAATGAGGGGAGTCTTTACCGATGAGGAGAGCCTTGACTGATGAGAAGACTCTTGACTGATGAGGAGACTCTTGACCGATGAGGAGACTCTTGACCGATGAGGAGAGCCTTGACCGATGAGGAGAGCCTTGGCCGATGAGGAGACTCCTGACCTATGAGCAGAGCCTTGGCATATGAGCAGGGCCTTCCGTGACCGATGAGGAGACTCTTGACTGATGTGCAGGGCCTTGACCTATGAGCAGGGCCGTGACCTATGAGCAGGGCTGTGACCTATGAGCAGTGCCTTGGCCTATGAGCAGAGCCTTCCGTGACCGATGATCAGAGGCTTAACCGTTAATCAGAGCTTTGGCCGATGAATAGAGCCAAAGATAATGGTCTTGGCACCAGGGACAGAAATCTTGTTTATCTCCACTTTCTTCTTTCATTTTGATATAAACTCATCTGTCCATGGCACCCCACCCCGTTTTCTGTTGGATCTATTTTTAGTTCTTGTATCTAGGGGGAACGACCAGCCACCCCCTAGTGTCAACTCCCCCCCCCCCCCTTTTTTTTCTGCCATCCGCTTTGGCATTACACGGCTGTTGCTCTAATCTCTAAGTAGCATTTTAGTTATAATCACAACAATATTGCTACATGTATTCATGAGGATTTCTTTATGAAACTATTTTCCACATCCTCTTGTGATTGATATTTTATTGGAGTGGTTCACATTTGCGACACTGTCCACAAATATGAATATCA
This sequence comes from Megaustenia siamemsis, assembly GCA_032433765.1. Taxonomy (NCBI): domain Eukaryota; kingdom Metazoa; phylum Mollusca; class Gastropoda; order Stylommatophora; family Ariophantidae; genus Megaustenia; species Megaustenia siamemsis. Next base: position 67,349,038 of record JAVIAB010000024.1, on the reverse strand, counting down.
TAGAACAGTTCACTCTTATGCTATTGATACTTTAGTCTAACGAACGTTTTTGAGAATAAATATCTCCAGATATGAGCCTCTCTGGTGTACAATTAACATATTTTAAGCTCAAATGTAACGATTTTACTTCTAGCAAGTCTTATGATCATTGTTAACGTACTATTACAGAGCTAACGTACTATTACAGAGCTAACGTACTATTACAGAGCTACACTCAAGTCATTTTTCAGAGCTGAGATCATTTACCAAAACTAGCAAAATATCAGCTGTGGTTAGTTTATTAAACCCGCTGTTTTTAAAAAAAAAACCCTTCCTTCCATGCTTCTTAATCGATGCATTTACCGGTAGAACGAAGCTAGAAGAATCCATCAAAGTTTACAAATGGTGAATTCTTTATATTTAAAATTAAAATAGCATAAGAGAAACGAAAACACTTAATGAATGATGCATATTAAGATATAAACAGATTGACGATTGAGTTCACTGTTGTGGATTCGATGAAGATTTTCAATAGACGGTCTATTGAGTTCACGTTTCCCGATGTTTTGTGATTTCGGTTCTGAATGCTTTGTCCGGCAGTTGAAAGGTTTCGTCCTGGGGAGAATGCCGCATAATGTGAGTACCGTGTCAGTTTGTGAGTGACGGCCATTTGTGTGCGCATGTGCGTTGACCCGTTGCTCTACACGGCAGGCTATTTGACAGTCTTTTGATACAGTCACGAGTGAGTGATTGCTTCCAGGCTTTCTTTTCTACCCTCGTTTATCCTCGCCTTCTGTCTCCAACATTTTTTTCTTTTGTTCACTCTGTTTACAGGGTGGTAGTTGCTGGAGGGCGTCAGGTAGTGCCACTGTGATTTCCATTCTGTCAGCGCCTACCTGTACTCGTATGTCAGCATGTGTGCGCGCGCACGTGCCTGCGTGTTCTGTCTTAGCGTTTCTCCAAGCGAGGAAAGGGCATACGGTTCTTACTAATGATGCCTTTTAGTTCTGTTGTCGATTGTCGTTCATTTACATTTTGCAAGCTCTTGAAAAGCATGGAGGTGGAATAGTGTGCTGTCAGTTTCCCTTGAAGCCTGCGGCAGAGCGCTGCCATTTGGTTATGGCAGTAATGGTTTCTTTAAACTTATTGTCCTAAAATTGTTATCCACAGACGTATTCATCATGTTCCTTATCATTACCATCTTATTACTCGTGTGGTCGATAATGAATCTTCATATCACTTATTGTCGTCTATGTCGCCTATCTGGACTTGTTAACTAGCACTAACGGTTCCACGATAAAGCAGAGTGACTGCGTGATGATCCTGAACCATTTGAACTGCTGTTTACTGTCTGAGGTTCGGCTAACCAAGAGCGACAACCACTGTTTGAATTTGGTTTCTGTCTCGCATGTGTGTTGTTGGCGTCCTTGTTTTGGGATGATTGGCAGTGCAGGCGGAAACAAATCCGGATAACAAAATCGTTTGTACAGGAGTCGATCACTTTTCTTTGCATCACTTACCTCTGTCTGCATTGTCTTCTTTTTCCTCTAACTGTACCCGTCAGAATGCCCTTGCTCATGTCTGTGGATTGTGTAACAATGTCTGCACCACTTTAATGTTCAATCTTTCAGCATTGACAATAAGTCTTTAATTGGTCCAGTTATCCATAGATTTTGTTGCACACTTCCTTATTGGTGATATGGTGATATATACTTACTTCCTTATTGGTGATATGGTGATATATACTTACTTCCTTATTGGTGATATGGTGATATATACTTACTTCCTTATTGGTGATATGGTGATATATACTTACTTCCTTATTGGTGATATGGTGATATATACTTACTTCCTTATTGGTGATATGGTGATACATACTTACTTCCTTATTGGTGATATGGTGATACATACTTACTTCATTATTGGTGATATGGTGATACATACTTACGTCCTTGTTGGTGATATGGTGATACATACTTACTTCCTTATTGGTGATATGGTGATACATACTTACTTCCTTATTGGTGATATGGTGATACATACTTACTTCCTTATTGGTGATATGGTGATATATACTTACTTCCTTATTGGTGATATGGTGATACATACTTACTTCCTTATTGGTGATATGGTGATACATACTTACTTCCTTATTGGTGATATGGGGATATATACTTATTTCCTTAGTGAATGACGACATGGATGCGTTGAGTTGACAGCTGAGGTATTGAGGATGCTATTGCAGTTTTCAAGTTTGATTTGCTAAGTGATCGCTTCTGAGTGACGTCATTAATTTTTTCCTCAAATATTGTTGTTCTCTCAGCAATCTTGCAGCTTCATATTCAGCTTTTAGCTGCTGTGGTTTCCCAGGCATCACAAACATCAGGATAGGTAACTAGAGCCATTTAGTGCCGTGCTTAATTCACTTTTTTTACTTCTTTTGTTTAGTTTTAGTTGAGTTTAAGCGGCAAGTCACTTTAATTGTTTAGGTTCGTCGATAGTTCATTCTCATTGTTTAGTTTATTCGACAGATCATCTTCATTGTTTAGTTTAATCGACAGATCATCTTCATTGTTTAGTTTAATCGACAGATCATCTTCATTGTTTAGTTTAATCGACAGATCATCTTCATTGTTTAGTTTAATTGACAGATCATCTTCATTGTTTAGTTTAATCGACAGATCATCTTCATTGTTTAGTTTAATCGACAGATCATCTTCATTGTTTAGTTTAATTGACAGATCATCTTCATTGTACAACGGACAACTCCCCAGTGCTGAGATCTTCTCCTCAGCAGATTCCCCAGTATGAAGTATGCCCGTCACTGTTTAGTGAAAGCACTGAAGATGGCTTCAGCTAAGATACACGAACTATGTAGCACCAACAAAGTCCTTTACTTGAACCTCTTTAGTCGCCTCTTACGACATGCGTAACAGCTTGACAGTGGCTCTATTCTTTTCTCTCCTGGTAGTGGTCACAGCCCCGGCAGCGTCATGGACGTTTTCTGGCCGTTTACCATTCATCCTAAAATAGCTTCATTGGTAGACAGTGGACACGTGGGCGGACTACAATCAACCCGTCCCGGCTGTGTTCTACGAGCAGCCCTCCCATGTTGTTAGTTAGCTGAGTGGCAGTGTTCCCTAGCCTCTGGTTTTTCGTGGCAAGGCGCTAGGCCACTGAGTACGGGTTCGATCCTGCTTCGGTTCATATATATATATTTTGTTTTTCAGTTGTTGATTATTTGTCATTTTTTCCGAGTGCTGTAAACATAGCTCTTTCTCTGAATTGATTCACTAATTATCGCCTCGGAAGTTTCCCTCTATAATAATGTTCATTTATTATTATTTGCTTCCCATGTTGCCCGATCCGATGACGATTGTGGACGGTCGCAGTGCACTTTCCGTGGCTTTACTAATGTGGGAAAAACGCATGATTTCTTTGAATACGACGTTTGCACGCTTAAAAAATATATTCTATGAGATGAATTTTACGTGCAGACATATAAATACCTTTACGTTCAGACATAAACACTTTTACGTTCAAAAATATAACACCTTTACGTTCAGACATATAAACACATTTACGTTCAGACATGTAAATACCTTTACGTTCAGACATATAAACACCTTTACGCTCAGACATATAACACCTTTACGTTCAGACATATAAACACCTTTACGCTCAGACATATAACACCTTTACGCTCAGACATATAAACACCTTTACGCTCAGACATATAACACCTTTACGTTCAGACATATAAACACCTTTACGTTCAGACATGTAAATACCTTTACGTTCAGACATATAAACACCTTTACGCTCAGGCGCGTAAATACCTTTACGCTGAGACATATAAATACCTTTACGCTCAGACATATAAACAATTTTACGCTCAGACATATAAACAATTTTACGCTCAGACGTATAAATACCTTTACGCTCAGACATATAAATACCTTTACGCTCAGACATATAAATACCTTTACGCTCAGACATATAAACATTGTTGAATGTTCTTCTTTTGGTTTTTGTGATGTTTGTTTTATTTCTAGTGCTGGAGCGGACCATAGAAGCCACGCAGTTGAGAGAGAGAGGGGGGGGATAGAGAGAAAAATGTGTCATGTCAAGTAATTTTACCTGCTACTGTACGCAGGTAGTATACAAAGAGGGGGGGGGGTGCGGTGGAGAGAGAAAATTGAGTGAAAAAAAACAGAGGGATACGGAATAAGAAAAGAGAGAGAGAAAAAAAAACAGAGAGAGACGGGATAAGAAAAGAGAGCGGAAAGAGAAAGACAGAGAGAAGGGAGAGAAAAGATTTAGAGTGAAAAGAGAGAGAGAAAGAAAACATAAAAGAGGAAGAGAGAGAAAAGATAGAGAAAAGGGAGAGAGAAAAATGAAAGAGAGAGAGAGAGAGAGAAAAAGGAAGAGAGAGAGAAAAAAAAGGGGGGGGAGGGTATGTGATTATCGTGATCTGGTCAGGCTCACTGAGTCCCGTGACGTGGGTGGGACGACTTATTGATTTGTCCAAATGCCATGTGACGTGTCAGGGACGTCACCGATCAGCCGTTAATCCCTGAAACTTACTTACCTTTAGCAAGACTACCATTGCTTGTGTAGATGATCTTTTCTGATCACAAATCATTGACACTGTCCTTCTCAACTGTCCTTCCCAACTGTCTGATAACATCATCATCGAGTGCCGTCTCCGCAACGAAGGTTGACTACCAATGAGCGCCATTCTGCTCTGTCTCTTGCTTTGATGGTGCAGGTTGTCATAGGCTGATTTGTCCATCTTTTGATGTTACTCGTCCATGTTAGTCTTAGTCTGCCTCTGATAACATGGTCTGATAAAAGTCCTACCTATTTTAGGATTTCATTTCCGCCTGACAGTTGATATATTTTATATAATGTGAGACATGTATGCAATAGGATTACCATATAATGTGAGACATGTATGCAATAGGATTACCATATAATGTGAGACATGTATGCAATAGGATTACCATATAATGTGAGTCATGTATGCAATAGGATTACCATATAATGTGAGACATGTATGCAATAGGATTACCATATAATGTGAGACATGTATGCAATAGGATTACCATATAATGTGAGACATGTATGCAATAGGATTACCATATAATGTGAGTCATGTATGCAATAGGATTACCATATAATGTGAGACATGTATGCAATAGGATTACCATATAATGTGAGACATGTATGCAATAGGATTACCATATAATGTGAGACATGTATGCAATAGGATTACCATAGAACGAGAGATACGTTGATAGCCAGAAAGAAGAGATGAAGTGTTACAGTGAAAGACTCATTCATCAGTAACCAAACAGTTCAAGTTAAATCCCTGAATAATATTGACAGGTTAAGTTGCGAGTTCACATAATGGTAAAAAGTTAAAGTTCAAAGTTCACATAATGGTAAAAAGTTAAAGTTGAGAGTTCACATAATGGTAAAAAGTTAAAGTTGAGAGTTCACATAATGGTTAAAGGTTAAAGTTTAGAGTTCATAAAGGTAAAAGATTAAAGTTGAGAGTTCACATAATGGTAGAAGATTAAAGTTGAGAGTTCACATAAATGTAAAAGGTTATGTTGAGAGTTCACATAGAGGTAAAAGGTTAAGTTGAGAGTTCACATAGAGGTAGAAGGTTAAAGCTGAGAGTTCACTTGAAAGTACGTGTCGCTTGCAAAATAAGACAATAACAAGATGTTCACATCTTAATTTGGTGAGGCCACTGACGTTAAGGGTCACTTAGCGAACGCATGATATCTGAAATAGCAATAAGGAAATGTAGAGCAGATTCTACTCAATTGACCGGGAAATGACCATGTCAACCAGAAAACACTATTTCCCACCAATTTCAACTGGCAGGTACGTGTGCACCAGAAACTTACAAACACTTTTCATTGGCTGAATGGGGTATGGGGCATAGACTATAAATAGTTAAGCGAAGAATGATTTGAATGATTTTTTCATGTTCTTCTGGTTAGATGCATATATGGCCTTTGTCGTCTTGACAGACAGTAGTTAGCAAGCAATCATGATAAGTTAGTAGTTCGGTAGAGCGTTAGTGTCTCATACTGGATGCTGCTTTACTGAACATCTGCTCTCGTGGCTGAATTTGCCAATCCTGGACAGACAGATCCATCCACAGAACGAGCAAGGAGTATTTGTGGTACCTGGCCTTGTCTCTTTTCTCCTGCGCCTTTTCTCTTTTGAATTTGATATCAGCACTGTCTCGAAAGTTGCTGTGACATTTTTTTTTAATTTTGCTCTCCATGTGCTACAATCCACAGCCACATTTTTCCTTTTTCTTTCACTTATAGAAAATTCCCTCAAGGAAGCCTGCAAACATCCTGATATCTCAGCACTGGTCTGCCCTTTGGTCTCTTTCCCTCCTTAAGTTCGCCCTACAATATTTGTTTTTTTAATTACGATTGTTTGCCATTCTTCTTACATACCTTAGTCTACGAATCCTAAGTTTTGCCATGATCGTTGGGAGTTTGGCTCGTTGTAAGACATTAGACTTCGCCTTGCCATTTGATGTTCATAATCTTGCGAAGGCAACGCACATGAAAGCTGTTTAACCCTTTCTCCTGTCCTGCATAGGTAGTCCAAGTTTCTGATCCGTATAGAATTAGATTGCATACAAGTGATTAAATAGTGATCCTTAGTCATAATTCTACAGAGTTTGTCGATTAAGTGACAATCAGGGATATTTAAATATCATAAGATAGAGTCTGACTAATCTAGAAGTGAGTTAGCTAGGTGTAGTTTAGTGGAATATTAGAGAGATTCCAAGTGAGTAGTGTTGCAGAATTAATCTAGATCAGATAATGAAAGGTTAAGGGAACTAACTCTGATACTCATTCCTGTTTCAGCCGGATCTGTCGGCCAGGAATTGAAGCACGCACGATTTCCTCCTACTGTGTTAAACATAATTAGATGACTAAACGTCACCACGTCATCATTTATGTTTTTCTTGCTTTCCCATCAATTTCTTTTACTCCAGCTTAATTATAACTGATTCCTCCTCCCCTGTATGTTCTTGTACACAACACACGCACGCACTTACACAACGCACGCACGCACTTACACAACATAAACACGCACGCACGCACTTACACAACATAAACACGCACGCACGCACGCACTTACACACACACTCACTTACACACTCAAGCACGCACTTACATACGCACGCACTTACACACGCACGCACTTACACACGCACGCACTTACACACGCACACACGCACGCACTTACACACACGCACTTACACACGCAAGCACGCACTTACACATGCACACGCAAGCACGCACTTACACACGCACGCACTTACATACGCACACACACGCACTTACACACACACACTCACGCGCGCGCACGCACTTACACACGCATCTATATAACTGTAGACTTTTTATTTACACCCCTCATACTTTTCCTTTCTGGCATTATCCTTTCTCTCCCCTCCCTATAATTTTTCTCTCATTTCTAATTCATCCCTTTATCCTTATATTCTTCTCCTCATTTCTCCTTCCAGTTTCTACCATATGCTCAGACTCTCCATGTCAGTCAGTAGTAAAAGCTGTACAACTATCACATTTGTTATCCACGTGTGTTACAAGTTGATGTAATGTAGTGTCAGGTCAGGTAATTTTATCTGCTACTGTATGCAGTAGACAGTACAACCTGCGGCTGCTCTCCTGCCTTGCAGGTATGCTCGGGAGAGTAAAAGGCTAAGGAAGGGAACCCTGAAGGAAAACAACCCCACTGCCTTGTGGGCGAGACTTTTTAGTCAAAGGCTAGGGGAGCCAACCATAAACAAAACGTCGGAAGGCAATAGAAAACCACCGTCGTAAATTCTTTTGCGTAATCATGGGTCGCCACAATAATAGAAATCACGACAACAACGTTAATGGGAATTCCAATGGTATTCCCTCGTTCGGAAGGTGACATCATGTGCTACAGGTGATACCCAATCGTCATCAAGCTACTGCTAAGCTCTAAGTAAAACCTACAGTAACAGACTACCTGTCAGTCTGGCATGCGAGCAGGGATCGATGATGGATGTTACCCAGTTCACAAGTCATGCTGAATTAATCGGATGTGTTGGGCGCGAAAGGCGCTTTATCATGTTGTGTGCAATGCACAACACACGCAGACACGTCCACTACGCCTTGAAGGGCGAATGATGAAGGGGAGTATCAGTCTACTACAAAAACTCTAGGAATACTTTAGTCATCGGCAACAAACGCAACCACCATACCCCACATATACCTCCCAAAATGACCTGATAGCTGACATCTACCGCCATCTGGTATATTTCACCACATCTACCACCACATCTGACCGTTTACCTCACAACATCTACCGCCAAAACCATCTGACCGTTTACCTCACAACATCTGCCGCCACATGTGACCGTTGTCTCAGGACACTACCCAACATCTGACCGTGTACCTCACAACTAAACCTACACCACATATGACCGTTTACCTCCAACGTCTACGCCAAGTGACCGTTACCTCACAACATCTACCACACATTATGACCGTTTACCTCACAACATCTACGCCACATCTGACCGTTTACCTCACAACATTACCGCCACATCTGACCGTTTACCTCACAACTCTACCGGTACATCTGACCGTTTACCTCCAACATCTACCGCCACATCTGACCGTTTACCTCTCACAACATTCTACCGCCCACTCTGACCGTTTACCTCACACATTCTATCGCCACTTCTGACCGTTTACTCAAACATCTAATGCCACATCGACCGTTACTTCCCAAATCACGAGAATTTACCGTTTACCTCACAACATCTACCGCCACATCTGACTTTACACTCACACTCTACCGCCCTCTGACGTTTACCCACACCATCTACCGCCACATCTGACCGTTTCCTCACAACATCTACCACCGCCACATCTGTCCGTATACCTCAACAACATCTACACCCCCACATCCGACCGTTTACCTCACAAATCTACCGCCACATCCGACCGTTTACCTCACATTACCACCACATCTGACCGTTTACACCTCACAACATCTACCGCCACATCGACCGTTTACCTCACAAGACATCTACCCCACATCCTACCGTTTACCTCACAACATCTACCGCCACATATGACCGTTTACCTCACAACACTACAGCCACATCTGACCGTTTACCTCACAACATCTACGCCACACTGTCCGTTACCTCACAACATCTACCGCCACATCTGACCTTTACCTCACAACATCTACCTCCACATCTGACCTTTAGCCCCACATCTACCGCCACATCTGTCCGTTTCCCTCACAACACTAAGCGCCAGTCTGACCGCGACCTCACAACATCTACCGCCAGTCTGTCCGTTTTCCCTCACAACATCTACCGCCACATATCCGTTTGCCTCACAACATCTACCGCCACATCTGACCGTTTGCCTCACAACATCTACCGCCACATGACCGTTTACCTCACAACATCTACCAGCTGATCCGACCGTTACCGCACAACATCTACCGCCACATATGACGTTATACTCACAACATCTAACCGCCACGCTGACCGTTTACCTCAAACATCTACCGCCACATCTGACGGGTTTACCTCACTACGTACCGCCACATCCGACCGTTTACCTCACAACATCTACCGCCACATCTGTCCTATACCTCACAACATCTACCGCCACATCTGTCCGTTACCTCACAACATCTACCGCCACATATGACCGTTTACCTCACAACATCTACCGCCACATCTGACCGTTTACCTCACAACATCTACCGCCACATCTGACCGTACACCTCACAACATCTACCGCCACATCTGACCGTACACCTCACAACATCTACCGCCACATCTGACCGTTTACCTCACAACATCTACCGCCACATCTGACCGTACACCTCACAATCTACCGCCACATCTGACTGTACACCTCACAACATCTACCGCCACATCTGACCGTACACCTCACATCTACCGCCACATATGACCGTACACACCTCACAACATCTACCGCCACATCTGACCGTTACCTCACCTCACAACATCTACCGCCACATATGACCGTATACCTCACAACATCTACCTCCAAATATGACCTCCTTCCTGACAGCATCTATTCTGAAATATGACCTCGCACCTGATAGCACCTACCTCCAAATCTGACCTCTCCCTAATAGACAACACTGCCTCCAAAATCTGACCTCTTACCCTGAGAGCACCTACCTCCATATCTCTGAGCTAGCAGTGTCTCATTTTACTAAACTTTACTTCGAAGTTAATGTTCCTTTTGGAGTTGTCTCCAATCGAAAATTCATAGATCACCGTGAGACTTTCATTACTAATTTCTCCCTTCTTTCGTCATAGAATGAACAGATGGTATCACTGTTACATAAATGTATACATACTTCTACTATTATAGAATGAACAGATTGTATCACTGTTACATAAATGTATACATACTTCTACTATTATAGAATGAACAGATGGTATCACTGTTACATAAATGTATACATACTTCTACTATTATAGAATGAACAGATGGTATCACTGTACTTCTACATAAAATGTATACATACTTTCTACTATTACAATTCATCTGTCATCAACATTCAAAGCGTCACAGGAGAGACTTGTTGGTCTCGAGGCAAGACGCCGACCTCGAGACAGAGAGGTTTGTGGGTTGAAATCCCGGCTGCACCAGTTGATATTTTTATTTATGATTTCTCTCTACGGCAACCACCCCTGGTCTCAGCAGCGAGGCCCGGTTTGAAACGTAATTGATCATGGACGGAAAAAAATATGAGTATCTCCGAAGACGGAGTTATCTGCCTGTGCGGCGAGGGACCCCTGTGAACACGGCTGCCATGAGAAAACTGATTAAGACGCAAAATTCCGTTCCTAGTCCCTAGGGACTTCGTCAGAGGTAAAAGCTGGATAACACACACACACACACACAAACAAAAAAAAAAAAGACACAAGGGAAAGAGTCGACAGACAGCAACTGAGCTGAAAGTTGTCAGCGGCTCATAGGTGGTGGTTTGGGCCAGGATCGGTGAACAGGAAATATCCAGATTCTACTCCACCTCTTGAGCCGCGATAGCTCAGTGGTTAGTGAACTGGACTACAAAGGACAAGAGGTATTTGTTCGATCCCAACCGACGACTTCCGGGTTCACCCAGCCTTTAATGGGTACCTGATTTTTTTCAGGGAAAGTGAAGCGGCACGGGCGTAATACCGACCACATTACCCCAAAAACCATGTGCCCAAGGTCTGTAAAATATATGGTCACTAACACCATATTCCCTATACGCCACTTGGCGTGACGGGGGTACTTTAATTTTTTTTTACTTACTCTACCTCTTCGTGGTGCCCCTAGAAACAGACTAACCTGTCTTGTCTGGCCAAGTGAGTAAGGATCGACATGGGAAGCAACCTGGTACATAAAGAAATACCGTTCTGAATCGGAAGTGTACGGCCGCAAGGCGCATGTGCCACAGTAAAGGTAAAAGGTAAAGTACAAGACTTGAATCAGCGTCTTAGCAATCCGTATGTGCTCGGCCGCCTATCCGGAAGTGTTCGGAGATTTCCGGATAGTGTCGCTTCAAGCATCGAAACTCACGATGCGAGGCTGGATTCCTCACCTTCCCAGATGACTACCCTGATACCAACCACCTACCTCCAAATCTCACCTGATAACTGACTGACCTAAATCTCACCTGATACACAACATGTACCTCCAAATCTCACCTGATAACTGACAACATGTACCTCCAAATCTCACCTGATAACTGACACATGTATCCCATCTCACTGATAACAACATGTACCTCCAAATCTCACCTGATAACTGACAACATGTACCTCCAACTCACCTGATAACTGACAACATGTACCTCCAAATCTCACCTGATAACTGACAACATGTACCTCCAAATCTCACCTGATAACTGACAACATGTACCTCCAAATCTCACCTGATAACTGACAACATGTACCTCCAAATCTCACCTGATAACTGACAACATGTACCTCCAAATCTCACCTGATAACTGACAACATGTACCTCCAAATCTCACCTGATAACTGACAACATGTACCTCCAAATCTCACCTGATAACTGACACATGTACCTCCAAATCTCACCTGATAACTGACAACATGTACCTCCAAATCTCACCTGATAACTGACAAAATGTACCTCCAAATCTCACCTGATAACTGACAACATGTACCTCCAAAAATCACCTGATAACAACATGTACCTCCAAATCTCACCTGATAACTGACAACATGTACCTCCAATCTCACCTGATAACTGACAACATGTACCTCCAAATCTCACCTGATAACTGACAAATGTACCTCCAAATCTCACCTGATAACTGACAACATGTACCTCCAAAAATCACCTGATAACTGACAACATCAAATCTCACTGATAACTGACAACATGTACCTCCAAATCTCACCTGATAACTGACATCATGTATCCAAATCTCACCAAACACACAGGTCAACCCCCCCCCCCCCGAAATCTCACCTCACATCCGACACAACCCCTACCCCGAGAAGCCTCATCCACAAATATCACCATAACCCTGAACCTAGCGCACACATACACACGCGCGCGCGCTGCGCGCCCCCTTTCACATGAACTTTCACAGACACCCTCCGCTCAATAAATAGAACTCACGTGCTAATTGCTAAATTGCCTCTTAAACACTTCTGACGCCCGAGGCCGAGACGGTTGGGAAAACAAGCACGAGAGTTCCGATTTATCTACAACCGTAATCCCCCTTCCCTCCCTTGTTGATACCTACCTCCTGCACCTAGTCAGTGTGACAGACTTCGTTAGGTCTCCACATTATCGACCGGCTAATTAAAGAACGCGGCCCAGGTAACAGAACGCAAGGATATGTGGTCGCTGCACTGGGTTTTGGAAATTGATGGCTTGGAACAGGGAAACTTAATTACTAAGTAAATATTGGAAACAGTTGGTTCGGTATGTTCGGTAATAATAAGTTGCCTCCCTTTGGCTTTACCTACAAAGTAGGTGGCGTTGGTGAGTTGCAAAATGGAGATCGGGAAAACTTAAGAAAAGAAAAGAAACGACGCAAAATAACGACCGTGCGGGAGAGAAATTGAGGAAGTAAAAATGAAACGTACCGATTGATGTCGGGTAATTGTCGTGAACGTCAAAAGTTGCGAAAGGGCGTTGCCTTAGGATGAAGGTAGAGCGTTTGTCTTTTTTTTTTCTTGGGGTTCAAATCTTGAAAGATGTCCTCCGATTTTATAGCTACAACCACTAAGGGCAGTAAAACCTGGTTCCTAGCCCTATTTGAGACAGATGTGAACTCCCAGATGTACAAATAGCACACGTAAATTAAACCACATGCATAAGATATATTTGTATTCAAGTACCTGAATGAAGCTCCGAAGAACAAGTAATTTTCCCCAGTAAATGAGCCGGCTGTAGTTTGTTAGTGACTTTCTTGACATCGGCGGTTTACTCCCGTGCTACAGAGTTCGTGGTCTATGCTGGGAGTGCTGTATGTGAGAAATCTAATCATTGATGCTGTGTATTATAAGGATTATTCCATATAAACAGTTACATTATCTTTTGGTTTGGGTTCATCTGTTATGTTCTATATTCTGTATTTCGATCTGACTCGCTTGTAATGTTCTATATTGCTGTATTTCTGCCTGACTCACTTGTAATGTTCTATATTGCCGTATTTCTGCCTGATTCACTTGTATTGTTCTATATTGCTGTATTTCTGCCTGACTCACTTGTATTGTTCTATTTCTGCCTGACTCACTTGTATTGTTCTATATTGCAATATTTCTTCCTGACTCACTTGTATTGTTCTATATTGCTGTATTTCTGTCTCACTCACTTGTAATGTTCTATATTGCTGTATTTCTGCCTGATTCACTTGTATTGTTCTATATTGCTGTATTTCTGCCTGACTCACTTGTATTGTTCTATTTCTGCCTGACTCACTTGTATTGTTCTATATTGCTGTATTTCTGCCTGACTCACTTGTATTGTTCTATATTGCTATATTTCTGTCTGATTCACTTGTATTGTTCTATTTCTGCCTGACTCACTTGTATTGTTCTATATTGCTGTATTTCTGCCTGACTCACTTGTATTGTTCTATATTGCTATATTTCTGCCTGACTCACTTGTATTGTTCTATTTCTGCCTGACTCACTTGTATTGTTCTATATTGCTGTATTTCTGCCTGACTCACTTGTATTGTTCTATATTGCTATATTTCTGTCTGATTCACGTGTGGCCAACCGAAAGTTATAGCTTCTAATTTCTTACATTTCTGCTTTCATGTACCTTCTTTGCTATAAAATATCTTACTTTCCCACATAGATGTACCATCTTCTTCTTTCCATCCTCATCTGCCTTTCAGCGTCGAGAGGAGATATAATTTGCGGTCTTTTGCTCTTCTGTTCGCCTCTATTGCTGCCATGTTTCCTAGTGCTTCTAATATTCCGTCAATCCATCTTTTTCATGGTGGACCCTTGGGTCTGGTGTTCTCACAACGTTTATTGAGGGCTGGTTTGTTGTCTTTTGATCACTCTGACTTGTCATGTGGCCAAACCATTGTATATGTTCTTTCTTTATATAATCTATGGCGGGGTTATTCCTGGCTTTATCCTCAATTACCTTCGCTACCAAAAATATCTTACTTTCCCACATTCATGTACCTTCGCTACCAAAAATATCTTACTTTCCCCACATTCATGTACCTTCGCTACCAAAAATATCTTACTTTCCCCACATTCATGTACCTTCGCTACCAAAAATATCTTACTTTCCCCACATTCATGTACCTTCGCTACCAAAAATATCTTACTTTCCCCACATTCATGTACCTTCGCTACCAAAAATATCTTACTTTCCCACATTCATGTACCTTCGCTACCAAAAATATCTTACTTTCCCCACATTCATGTACCTTCGCTACCAAAAATATCTTACTTTCCCACATTCATGTACCACCGCTACAACAAAACCTTGCTTTGCTTCCCATCATTTATTTAACAATATTAACCAGAATCTTAACTTTTAACAGGCCCGCGTTAACCAGCATTTTAACTTTCAAACAGCCCCAAGTTAACCAGAAATTTTATTTTTAACAGGTCCACATTAACCAGAACTTTAACTATTAACAGGCCCACGTAGCTAGAATTTTAACTTTTCAACAGCCACAGGTTAACCAGAATTTTAACCATAAAACAGCCCCACTTTAACCAGAATTTTAACTTTTAACAGGCCAACGTTAACCAGAATTGTAAATTTATAAACATGCCCCCGTTAACCAGAATTTTAACTTTTATAGGCGCACGTTAACTAGAAATGTAAATTTAAATAAGCCCTTCTTAACCAGAATTTTAACTTTTCAACAGTCCCACCTTAACCAGAATTTTAAATTTTCAACTGCCCCTCCTTAACCAGAATTTTAACTCTTCAATAGCCATACCTTAACCAGAATTTTAACTTTTCAACAGCCTTCCCTTAAAAGAATTTTAACTTTTCAACAGCCCTACCCTAGCCATAATTTTAACTTCTTATCATCCCTACCTGAACCAGAATTTTAATTAATCAACAGTCGCATGTTAATGAGAAGCGAGACTCGACGTTAACGCGTAGTCGGGGACAGGGCCATCATTATCATCCCGTTGCTGGTATTGTGCCCATTTTTGTTGATAATTGTTGTCACCGTTCTCCTTTCTCCTAATTAACGACAGAGTTTACTCGCCGGTAATGCCCTGTGTGCCAGGCATTCGATGAAGGGAATAAGAATCTACTCACAGAAATTAACAACCAATCGAACGCTACAGACGTGCCCGGCTCATCTCCACCAATCAAAATGAGAGGCAGAAACACTGACGTTACAGGGCGAAAGTAGATTGCTGAAGGAAGGTAAACAAGACATTGAGGGGAGGGGGATTGCGACAACAGGTTGTAACGATATCCCGTAGATTGTAGACTGTTCAACTTCCGAGTACAAACAAATGTTGTATGCAGTGAGTGGTTCTGTAAAAGCGATTTTGTTGGTAAACAAACACATAATACGTGCCTATCATCTTGTCGCGTCATTCTTCCTTCCTTCCTCCTTTGCCTTTCAGTGTCGAGGGGAGTTATAGTTTGCGGTCTTTTTTTCTCTTCTTTTGGCCTCCGCTGCTGTTGTTTCCAAGTGTTTTTAATGTTCCATCAATCCATATTTTTCGTGGTCCATCCTTGGGTTTGGTGTTCTCTCAACGTTTATTAAAGGCTTGATATGTTGTGTTTTTTTATGTGGCTACGTGGCCGAACTATTTTATTTGCTGTTTCTTTATGTTTTCTACTGCGGAAATTATTCTTTGTTTTTTTTTCTCTGTTCTTCATTTCTGATCTTACGATCGTTGTCATGGCAAAAGTAAGGTGTTGACCAACATTTTCCATGACCATGTGCACATTTATTGGAGCTGTGGTCGGTATCACGCTAGGCCGCCCTACCTTCTCAAATAAGGGAAACAGATTATCTATGTGTACATTTTCAAAGATTGGACAAAGCACCTGTGGGTCGAATTTCTCCAGCAATAACCAGTTTTGAATGAAGCATGGACCGCTTAACCACGTGACAGCGGTTTGTTTGTGGCTAAACATAATAATTCAAACATGTCTAACGTGACATTATATATAGTGTGTTGATAAAGTCGCGTTGTGTAGTGAAAACGGTTTTTAAATCACAGGAAAATGTAGGGTAAATGTGTATTATTTATCTAGACACTACTGCCCTTGGCTGGCTTGTATTGGGTAAAGTGGCTGTTCACACGATTACGTTGTCTCTACAGCGTGTGTTCAAAATGTCCACCACGGGCCTCAAGACATTGGTAATGACCGGTGATATTTGTTGGATCTGGGTGACGATTTCTGCATGCAGGTCATTAGCTGTTTGCTGATTATTTAAACGTTTCCTTTTAGCAATGAAACCGTCTATATAATAACGGCTTGTTGTGTTTTGCTGCAAGAGAGATTGTGGACAAGAATATCATGACGTAAATTTCATCATTCGGTGACGTAATTTCAAAAATATTGCTTTCAAGTCACTGTACAGCGACTTATATAAACACCTAGTATATATTTGTACTTGCTCATTATTTTATGAAATGGCTAGGAGGCATCTTTGTATTTCATATGTGATGCACATTTAGTCGTTAGTTTGGACTGGCGTCACTGCCGTCGGGGAATCCAATATCCGCTCCGCCGCCCGTTACAGCAACCATCGAAGCGTTCGTCTACTGATTGTTCCTGTCCTTCATTGATTAAACGTGTTGCACTCTTTTCAACTATTGAAGCGGTTCTTATGCTGAATCTACATTTCTTTTTTCTTTTTGTAACTGTCAGCTCCCTGTGGAGTATAGGTTTTCAACAAACACCTTCCAAGCAGTTCTGTTTATTGCGATTATTTGAACATGATCCCATGTCTTGCCCATCCTCATCATCTCTGCCTGTACCTTTCCTTTCCAAATATACCTGTATATACATATAGGTAAAGTAAAGAGCCCTGTCACGCCAAGTGGCGTATAGGGAAGATGTTGTTAGTGACCATCATTTGTACAGACCTTCCCCGCATGATTTTTGGGGTAATGAGGTCGGTATTACAGCCGTGCCACTTCCATTTTCTCAGAAAAATGTCCGGTACCCATTTAAGGCCGGGTGAACCCGGAAGTCATCGATCAGGATCGGACGCGACCTCTTGTCCATCGTAGTCCAGTTCACTAACTATTGAGCTATCGCGACTCCCTGTATCTACATAAACATAACCATAAATATGCAGATAATTAAGGAAGAAATCTCAACATTTATATATTATTCATCATCATTTTCTTCTTCTTCTGCCATCCTCTTCATACTTCAATGTAGGTTTCGTGTACATGTCGACATGGTATGTGTTCTTGCTTGAGCCACATCCTTATTTCATCTTTTGTACTCGATGATATCGGGACTTTATCTTCTTGTAACTACATTGTGGTATGATGCATTGTCCATTGTTAAATAAGAGGGTCGACCTTATGTTGGAAGAACAGTTTTCTCAATCCACTCTCTAAATATTTGGCTGTTCATCTCCGAGTGATAGTCCATTTTGCCTGTTGACTTTTGAAACAAAAACGAGTTCAGCATTCTGCAACAGCTCATTATGTCTGATAAAAACTATCAAGCGCTGCCCTTTGTTGCTACCTACCAATATTTTGAGCCGTGATAGCTCAGTGGTTAGTGAACTGGACTACAAAGGACAAGGGGTAGGGTTCGATCCCAATCGACGGCTTCCGGGTTCACCCAGCCTTAAATGGGTACCGGATTTTTCTCTGGGAAAGTAAAGCAGCACCGGCGTAATACCGACCACATTACCCAAAAATCATGTGCTGAATGTCTGTAAAATATAGTGTCACTAACACCATATTTCCCTATACGCCACTTGGCGTGACGGGGGTACTTTACTTTTTTTTTTTTACCAATATTTTACTACTCCCTACTGATAACTGCCATTCCTTTTCGCTGTGTAGTGAGCATTGATCTATCTAAATATACAATATCATAACCGACTTAACGCATTTCCTTGACTTTACGTAAATACTCGCTATTCACAGCAACTAGATGTTGCTTCTCACAAAAGATGTATTTTTTTCTCGCCAGCGTGCTTTCTAAAGATGAAACCAACAATTCTCACTACTCTACATAATGTAGATTTTGAAATTTCAATGCCGCTTTTCATTGCATTTAAAACTGTAAACATTTACTTCACTGGCATCATTATCTATGTCTGTTATTATATACCTAAATTAAGTCAAAATAAAACTCATCTGTTTGTTTCCAATTAATTTTTTATAGATGTATAACGCCTTGACAATAAACTATTTTACAAATAACAATTCAATAATTGAAACCAAACGGCTATTAAGTTATAGCATTTTGAAGAGGGGCATGAGTTTTGAAACGGTCATTTCTACACTCCCCTCATTCTGAAAATTGATTCTTTATGGAAGTGGTTTTAATTTGTGGCACCAGACAACATATAAAATGTCAGCTGAAGTGAATATTACTATCTGAACGACGTTTTTGCGATTAATTCGCATATCAAAAATATAATAATGATTGGCAAATCTGAGAGTTTCGAGCGACGCAATTTTCAATTTTTTAACCGCACATTTTTTGTTTAATTGTAAGACATGCTTCTTCTAACCGCCTTAAATGTATAATAGAAGAAGCATGTATATGTGAACTTCATGACAAGTCTCACATTTGATCCCCACATACAGGCGGTGGAAATTTTAAAAAAAATCTAATCCGTTGTTTCTTCGTGGCTTTACCCTCCCTCCCCTGCTCTATGGGTAGTGAGAGATCCGATGGTCTCGGACTATTCGACAGGAGATTCCGTCTCGCACTCACGCACCTTAAACAAACCTTGACAGTTAGAAAAAAATGGCCGCTGTCCGGGCTAAAACTGTGTATACAAAATCTACTCATTCAAGCCGGAAACGGATGTGTCGAAAGGCGTAGAAATCGCGATGTTACCGTAAACTAGCGACACAGCGTATCCACGTCCACTTAACGCCTGAGAGCTAAGAGGTAGAAGAACAAATCAACAAAAGTATCAGTAACAAATGCATTGACTAAATAGCGAATGAGAAGGAAAACCTTTCCTGACTTGTGTGTGGCTGACTCTACGTTGATCTATCTTATATAGACCAAAGCATTGAAACGGAAACCATGGAACCCCCCCCCCCACCCTTCTTTTTTTCCACTCCTCTCCCAACTAGTGTGACGTTTTCAGCTTTGCGAGCAGTAGCTGTTATGGATAGATTGACGTCAGTCGTCTATATCTCGCATAACTGAATACGTCACGCTAGTGGAGGTGTTTCCGTTCTGCGCTCCGGCCTTGTCTAAAGTAAGACTATGGCCTGTATGAACGAGAGTGTGTAAATGTTGAGAGTTAAATGTGTTTCTATCTATCGTCCTTTCGAGCCGAAGACGGCACATGGGGCAGAACCACAATCTCGAAAACAGAAACCTTGCGTGCCAAAATGACACATATTGCGGAGATCACTGCCTCTAAAATATATGGTTCTGTTTCCATAACAATACTTTTTACAATGACAGCTTGTCAAGCCGTCGATCAACCTCCTTTGTCGCCTCTTACGACATGCTTGGAAGGTCACAGTGTCACTATAAATGTGTTTACTGAAACAAATATTCTATTTATTACATTTTTAAACATGATATTTGACGCATGCACTGTCGAATTTTTAGAGTGGATACATTTACTGGCCCTGATCATTATGATATCAGGAGGGGGGGGGGGGTGCCAATTCAAACGACGTAAGGCCCAAACAACAGCTATGAACTGGAGACTAATAAAGAACAATATACGCCCGAAGCAGGATCGAAACTGTGCCAAGGAGTACGAGCTCGATCCTGCTTCGGACCATATGTTTTATTTTGTTGTTGTTGATTATTTGTGATTTTTTTTCTGAGTGCTGGAAACATACCTCCTCTCTGAAATGATTGCTGATCTATGAACTGGTCAGGCAGAGGCCACAACTCTTTGGCTGCATATCGGCAGGCGCGTTTAGATCTATGGTCCGATTATGTTTCTTTCTATGGGTGAGCTGATTGATCTTGGATCGCTCATGCGTGAAATTGGAGAAGTCATTGATCTCTAATCGATCAGTAGAATTGGGAATTAACTGGTTTTTAAAAGTCAATTTGTACGTGAAGTACTGAACGGTTTGCCCAACGAGGTAGAGCACATGCAAATAATTGCAGTGCTGCGGTAAAGCTAATGGTGGGGTGTAAGAGCACAGTCCACATTCAGCCGGCACCCGTCTAATTCTTGACCACCATTCACACCTCTTGTTATCACCTCCGACTCCTATCAGACCTCTCATCTAATCACGTGGCTAGTCTCTCCCCCCTCCCCCTCCCCCTCACGTCTCATCACATCCACATTCGACTTACAGTCATCCAGACAGTGCCAGCTTCATTTCTTATCCCCCTCTTACATCTCTTTTTGACATGACCCGCTCCTTCTAGTTGTAGTAGAGTTTATCTTTATTCCGTTGTTAGTTTGTGTTGTTCTCGTTTTCCGAAGAAAGCTGCATGTACCCCGAAAAGAAGTTGTCGAGTGAGAATACCGAATGAGAATATTGTCGAGTGAGAAGTTTTGTCGAAGAAAATTGAGATGACCGTCAGGTGAGAAGACCGTCAATTGTGAAGGTCGTCGAGTGAGAATGCCGTCAAGTGAGAAGGTCGTCAAGTGAGAAGGTCGTCAAGTAAGTAGGTCGCCAAGTGAGAAAGCCGTCAGGTGAGAAGGTCGTCAGGTGAGAAGACTGTCAAGTGTGAGAAGACTGTCAGGTGAGAAGACTGTCAGGTGAGAACACTGTCAGGTGAGAAGAGAAGACTGTCAGGTGAGAAGACTGTCAGGTGAGAAGACTGTCAGATGAGAAGACTGTCAGGTGAGAAGACTGTCAGGTGAGAAGACTGTCAGGTGAGAAGGTCGTCAGGTGAGAAGACTGTCAAGTGAGAAGACTGTCATGTGAGAAGGTCGTCAGGTGAGAAGACTGTCAGGTGAGAAGGTCGTCAGGTGAGAAGACTGTCAGGTGAGAAGACTGTCAGGTGAGAAGACTGTCAGGTGCGAAGGTCGTCAGGTGAGAAACTGTCAAGTGAGAAGACTGTCAAGTGAGAAGACTATCAAGTGAGAAGACTGTCAGGTGAGAAGACTGTCAGGTGAGAAGACTGTCAGGTGAGAAGACTGTCAGGTGAGAAGACTGTCAGTGAGAAGACTGTCAGGTGAGAAGACTAACTTTTAGGCAAAGGAGGATGATTAATGAACAAAATTAAAAAGACAGCGTCATGCCCATGTAAATATTTGTTTACACATAGAAGAAAGCACAGAAACAACAAATGCAACCAACAGCAAACCCTGAACAAATCCTGTGACTGCGTGTCAAGACTAAACCAGTGTCTACATTACACGCTCACAACAGAAACAAAGACAGACGTCAAGGAATACATGAAGCTGATGAGTGAGTGTATGCTCGAGACAGTAGATAACGCTCATGGGTGGTGCCGTCCTCTCGACTTATGATCTGCCGAGGCGACAACGTTTCTGACTGAAACAGAGGCACTTAATAGAGTAACCGGTCTAAGCGTATTCATAGAAACATGGAGCCGCGATAGCTCATTGGTTAGTGAACTGGACTACAAAGGACAAAAGGTAGGGTTCGATCCCAACCGACGGCTTCCGGGTTCACCAAGCCTTAAATGGGTACCGGATTTTTTTCTGGAAAAGTAAAGCAGCACCGGCGTATTACCGACCACGTTAGTAGTAGTGGTGGCTGTGAACTCACCCCAAAAGTGGAATAACATGCACCGAAAGACAATAGATTTGGCACCGACTTTGCACCAAACATGCACCAAAACGGTGCAAAAAAAAAAAAAAAAAAATTATTTTTTTTTTCGAATTCGCGATTTTTTCGAACTTCATTATTTTTTTTTGGGGGGGGGGGAATTTTTTTTTTTTTTGGGGTTCGTCAGTTTGTCGAAACGGTCTACTGTTACTGAGAGCTTAACTCAGGTAAATTCAAAAGATCGTGTGCTAATCGGCTTATTGTCCGGTGATCGTCTCTCGCTGTGTGTTAGATGAAAATATTTGTGAAAGAGTATTTTAAAAGAGTATATTTGTGAAAGTAAAAATTCAGAATTATTTAAAAATATGTATTTGTGAAAGTAAACTCAGAATTATTAAAAAAAAAAAAAAACAGTCTCCCTTCAGGATTCGAACACGGGTCTACTACGTGACAGGCCAGGCAACATGTAAAAAAAAAATGCTGACAAGCAATAACATTGAAAGGTTAGTTTTGTCGAACGGTCTCCTGTGTTTCTGAGAGCTTAACCGCAGGTAAATTCAATAGAGACTCGGTGCTAATCCGTGTCCGGTGATCGTCGCTCCGTGTCCGGTGATCGCCTCGCTCGTGTTAGAAATTGTGAAAGAGTATTTTAAAAGAGTATGTGAAAGTGATAAATAAAAAATACGAAATGTTTCAAAACGTTAAGAAATATAGTTAAATGTGATAAAATGATTTTAAAAAAGGCGAAATAATAAAAACTATGAAAAAAATAAGTTAACTGTAAATACTGACGGAAAACTGTATGTTAAGTCAAGAAACTGGAATGACATGGCAGCTTTTGTTGACTGGGCTAGTGGTACTTGAGGAATGCTATTGTTAGGAAAAATCGCTTATTATTGTCAAGGAATCGTGGTCATTGATAGGAAAATACGACTAGCGCGCGGGCGGGAACGAGTTGGTTGACACAGGTGTGTTATTGTAGTATCGCTAACATCATGTGCCAGGATAGCGGTTCTTGGGGAAAGATTATTGGTCGTGTGTGTTATCGCTACCAACATCATCATGTGTCGGTTAGTAAGGTGTGCTAATATTAAATAGTGACGCTCGCTCTTTCTCATTCAATGTAAAGCAAAACAAAAAATTCTATATTTCACAATTTTATTAATACATCATATATATATTACTGTCCGGATGCTGATAATTTTAACCGTCTGGGTTTCCTACACAACCGCCCTCCATTTTGACAAAACCTTGATCAAAGCTGGAATAGGTAATCGAGGACTTGGCTGAAACATCCTGGTCATCCATACTGGCTGCCGGAGCTGTCGTCTGATTAACAAGAGTGAGGTCCCCTTGGTTAACAGAAAAGGGCGTGTAGTTGATGTTAGCATAAGCGTTTTCGAGACTACCTTAACGCCATGTGCCACCCTCAACACCATCCTCTCTCTCTCTCTCTCTCTCTCTCTATCGCATATCCAAGCTAACTCAAGTCAAATAAAAATCATCACCAAGCCACACAAATTGACACATCATCATCATGTGCCACCCTCAACACTATCATCATCATCATCCACCCTCATCACCCCTTCCTATCATCATCATGTGCCACCCTCAACACTATCATCATCATCATCCACCCTCATCACCCCTTCCTATCATCATCATGTGCCACCCTCAACACCATCCTCTCTCTCTCTCTCTCTCTCTCTCTCTCTCTCTATCACATATCCAAGCTAACTCAAGTCAAATAAAAATCATCACCAAGCCACACAAATTGACACATCATCATCATGTGCCACCCTCAACACCATCTCTCTCTCTCTCTCTCTCTCTCTCTCTCTATCGCATATCCAAGCTAACTCAAGTCAAATAAAAATCATCACCAAGCCACACAAATTGACACATCATCATCATGTGCCACCCTCAACACTATCATCATCATCATCCACCCTCATCACCCCTTCCTATCATCATCATGTGCCACCCTCAACACCATCCTCTCTCTCTCTCTCTCTCTCTCTCTCTCTCTCTCTCTCTCTATCACATATCCAAGCTAACTCAAGTCAAATAAAAATCATCATCATGTGCCACCCTCAACACCATCATCCCTTCATGTCCTATCATCATCATGTGCCACCATCAACACTAGCATCATGTGCCTCAACACTATCATCTTGTGCCTCAACATCACCCTTCAAGTCCTATCATCATCATGTGCCACCCTCAACACCATCATCAGCCCTTCAGGTCCTAGCATCAAACCACACAAAGTATCAACCAGCGAAATTCTCTCTCTCTCTCTCTCTCTCTCTCTCTGTCTCTCTCACATTCATGGTCAAGTCAAATAAAAATCATCATCATGTGCCACCCTCAACACCATCATCCCTTCATGTCCTATCATCATCATGTGCCACCCTCAACACTAGCATCATGTGCCACCCTCAACACTAGCATCATGTGCCTCAACACTATCATCTTGTGCCTCAACATCACCCTTCAAGTCCTATCATCATCATGTGCCACCCTCAACACCATCATCAGCCCTTCAGGTCCTAGCATCAAACCACACAAAGTATCAACCAGCGAAATTCTCTCTCTCTCTCTCTCTCTCTCTGTCTCTCTCACATTCATGGTCAAGTCAAATAAAAATCATCATCATGTGCCACCCTCAACACCATCATCCCTTCATGTCCTATCATCATCATGTGCCACCCTCAACACTAGCATCATGTGCCACCCTCAACACTAGCATCATGTGCCTCAACACTATCATCTTGTGCCTCAACATCACCCTTCAAGTCCTATCATCATCATGTGCCGCCCTCAACACCATCATCAGCCCTTCAGGTCCTAGCATTAAACCACACAAAGTATGAACCAGCGAAATTCTCTCTCTCTCTCTCTCTCTCTCTCTCTCTCTCTCTGTCTCTCTCACATTCATGGTAAACCAAAACAAAATAAATCACTAAGATTTTACCACCATAACACACAAATTTAGGGTCATATTAAAAAAAGTCGACCTTAAAACCATACAAATCTACTCCCATACTCATAAAAGTTAGACACATCAAACAGATAATTACTTCCAAACTCCAAAAAAAAAAAGTTAGACCAAATCACGCCTCGATCGTTCTCTAACATTCCCTCGATCGTTCTTTAACATTGCCTCCAGCGTTCTTTAACATTGCCTCCAGCGTTCTCTAACATTGCCTCCAGCGTTCTCTAACATTGCCTCGATCGTTCTTTAACATTGCCTCCAGCGTTCTCTAACATTGCCTCCAGCGTTCTCTAACATTGCCTCGATCGTTCTTTAACATTGCCTCCAGCGTTCTTTAACATTGCCTCCAGCGTTCTGTAACATTGCCTCGATCGTTCTTTAACATTGCCTCCAGCGTTCTCTAACATTCCCTCGATCGTTCGTTAACATTGCCTCCATCGTTCTTTAACACTGCCTCCAGCGTTCTCTAACATTCCCTTGCTCGTTCTCTAACATTTTCATTAGTTGGAGTCTTTGTGTTGCCTTCTTAGTGAGATTCTCTACGTGTTTCTTCAGGCGCAATTGTCAGTCTAGTTGTATTCCTAAAAAATCTACTTCCATACTGATACTAGTTAGACACAATGATCAGATAGTTACATCCAAATCGCAAACATTTTACCCCAGAACACAAAAATTTAGGGTCATACTAAAAAAGTCGACCTAAAAATCCCAAAGGGCAGAAACTTAGGAGGCAAGGGCAGAAACCTAGGAGGCGAGGGCAGAAACCAAAGAGGCAAGGTCAGAAATCTAGGAAGTTGTGTTAGAAAACAAGGAGGGAAGGTCAGAAACCTAGGAGGCATGGTCAGAAATCTAGGAAGCTGTGTTAGAAAACAAGGAGGGAAGGTCAGAAAGGACATGCTCACCTATCGGAACTTTTGTCCCTCATATGCTATTTCAAAAGTTGTCTTCGTCAATTTAGGGAAGGTCAGAAAACTAGGAAGCAAAGGCTGAAAACAAGGAGGGAAGGTCAGAAACCTAGGAAGCAAAGGCTGAAAACAAGGAGGGGAGGTCAGAAATCTAGGAAGCTGTGTTAGAAAACAAGGAGGGAAGGTCAGAAACCTAGGAGGCATGGTCAGAAATCTAGGAAGCTGTGTTAGAAAACAAGTAGGCAAGGTGAGAAAACAAGGAGGGAAGGTCAGAAATCTAAGAGGCGAGGGCAGAAACCTAGGAGACAAGGGCAGAAACCTAGGAAGCAAAGGCTGAAAACAAGGAGGCATGGTCAGAAATCTAGGAAGCTGTGTTAGAAAACAAGGAGGGAAGGTCAGAAACCTAGGAGGCATGGTCAGAAATCTAGGAAGCTGTGTTAGAAAACAAGGAGGCGAGGGCAGAAACCAAAGAGGCAAGGTCAGACATTTGGAGTCTTTGTATTACCTTCTTAGTGAGATTCTCTACGTGTTTCTTCAAAAAGCTACTCTCATTCTCATACTAGTTAGACACATCGAACCGTTCGTTATTTCTAAAGCCCAAAAAAAAAAAAAAAAGTTTGGCCAAATCACTAACAATTTACCCACAGAACAAAATAAATATAGACTCATATTAAAAAAGTCGACCTCAAAACCATAAAAATCTACTCCCACACTCATCTAAAAGTTACACCAAAACCGCACGAGATTTGCACCGTGCAAAAACATGCACAAGTTTGACACGCGCACCAGTTTGGCACAATGCACATTCGTAAAGGGCGTAACAATCAGCATTCGTAAGGGGCGTAACAATCATAAAAGTGATTTTTAAGTAAATTTTTTTTTTTTTTTGGTATGGGGATGTCTATTGGTGCATTGTGCCAAACTGGTGCGCGTGTCAAACTTGTGCATGTTTTTGCACGGTGCAAATCTCGTGCGGTTTTGGTGTAACTTTTAGATGAGTGTGGGAGTAGATTTTTATGGTTTTGAGGTCGACTTTTTTAATATGAGTCTATATTTATTTTGTTCTGTGGGTAAATTGTTAGTGATTTGGCCAAACTTTTTTTTTTTTTTTTGGGCTTTAGAAATAACGAACGGTTCGATGTGTCTAACTAGTATGAGAATGAGAGTAGCTTTTTGAAGAAACACGTAGAGAATCTCACTAAGAAGGTAATACAAAGACTCCAAATGTCTGACCTTGCCTCTTTGGTTTCTGCCCTCGCCTCCTTGTTTTCTGACACAGCTTCCTAGATTTCTGACCATGCCTCCTTGGTTTCTGACCTTCCCTCCTTGTTTTCTAACACAGCTTCCTAGATTTCTGACCATGCCTCCTTGTTTTCAGCCTTTGCTTCCTAGGTTTCTGCCCTTGTCTCCTAGGTTTCTGCCCTCGCCTCTTAGATTTCTTACCTTCCCTCCTTGTTTTCTCACCTTGCCTACTTGTTTTCTAACACAGCTTCCTAGATTTCTGACCATGCCTCCTAGGTTTCTGACCTTCCCTCCTTGTTTTCTAACACAGCTTCCTAGATTTCTGACCTCCCCTCCTTGTTTTCAGCCTTTGCTTCCTAGGTTTCTGACCTTCCCTCCTTGTTTTCAGCCTTTGCTTCCTAGTTTTCTGACCTTCCCTAAATTGACGAAGACAACTTTTGAAATAGCATATGAGGGACAAAAGTTCCGATAGGTGAGCATGTCCTTTCTGACCTTCCCTCCTTGTTTTCTAACACAGCTTCCTAGATTTCTGACCATGCCTCCTAGGTTTCTGACCTTCCCTCCTTGTTTTCTAACACAACTTCCTAGATTTCTGACCTTGCCTCTTTGGTTTCTGCCCTCGCCTCCTAGGTTTCTGCCCTTGTCTCCTAGGTTTCTGCCCTTGCCTCCTAAGTTTCTGCCCTTTGGGATTTTTAGGTCGACTTTTTTAGTATGACCCTAAATTTTTGTGTTCTGGGGTAAAATGTTTGCGATTTGGATGTAACTATCTGATCATTGTGTCTAACTAGTATCAGTATGGAAGTAGATTTTTTAGGAATACAACTAGACTGACAATTGAGCCTGAAGAAACACGTAGAGAATCTCACTAAGAAGGCAACACAAAGACTCCAACTAATGAAAATGTTAGAGAACGAGCAAGGGAATGTTGGAGAACGCTGGAGGCAATGTTAAAGAACGCTGGAGGCAATGTTAAAGAACGATCGAGGGAATGTTAGAGAACGATCGAGGCGTGATTTGGTCTAACTTTTTTTTTTGGAGTTTGGAAGTAATTATCTGTTTGATGTGTCTAACTTTTATGAGTATGGGAGTAGATTTGTATGGTTTTAAGGTCGACTTTTTTTAATATGACCCTAAATTTGTGTGTTATGGTGGTAAAATCTTAGTGATTTATTTTGTTTTGGTTTACCATGAATGTGAGAGAGACAGAGAGAGAGAGAGAGAGAGAGAGAGAGAGAGAATTTCGCTGGTTCATACTTTGTGTGGTTTGATGCTAGGACCTGAAGGGCTGATGATGGTGTTGAGGGTGGCACATGATGATGATAGGACTTGAAGGGTGATGTTGAGGCACAAGATGATAGTGTTGAGGCACATGATGCTAGTGTTGAGGGTGGCACATGATGCTAGTGTTGAGGGTGGCACATGATGATGATAGGACATGAAGGGATGATGGTGTTGAGGGTGGCACATGATGATGATTTTTATTTGACTTGACCATGAATGTGAGAGAGACAGAGAGAGAGAGAGAATTTCGCTGGTTGATACTTTGTGTGGTTTGATGCTAGGACCTGAAGGGCTGATGATGGTGTTGAGGGTGGCACATGATGATGATAGGACTTGAAGGGTGATGTTGAGGCACAAGATGATAGTGTTGAGGCACATGATGCTAGTGTTGAGGGTGGCACATGATGCTAGTGTTGAGGGTGGCACATGATGATGATAGGACATGAAGGGATGATGGTGTTGAGGGTGGCACATGATGATGATTTTTATTTGACTTGAGTTAGCTTGGATATGTGATAGAGAGAGAGAGAGAGAGAGAGAGAGAGAGAGAGGATGGTGTTGAGGGTGGCACATGATGATGATAGGAAGGGGTGATGAGGGTGGATGATGATGATGATAGTGTTGAGGGTGGCACATGATGATGATGTGTCAATTTGTGTGGCTTGGTGATGATTTTTATTTGACTTGAGTTAGCTTGGATATGCGATAGAGAGAGAGAGAGAGAGAGAGAGAGAGAGAGAGAGAGAGATGGTGTTGAGGGTGGCACATGATGATGATGTGTCAATTTGTGTGGCTTGGTGATGATTTTTATTTGACTTGAGTTAGCTTGGATATGTGATAGAGAGAGAGAGAGAGAGAGAGAGAGAGAGAGAGAGAGAGAGATGGTGTTGAGGGTGGCACATGATGATGATAGGAAGGGGTGATGAGGGTGGATGATGATGATAGTGTTGAGGGTGGCACATGATGATGATAGGAAGGGGTGATGTGGGTGGATGATGATGATGATAGTGTTGAGGGTGGCACATGATGATGATGTGTCAATTTGTGTGGCTTGGTGATGATTTTTATTTGACTTGAGTTAGCTTGGATATGCGAGAGAGAGAGAGAGGATGGTGTTGAGGGTGGCACATGGCGTTAAGGTAGTCTCGAAAACGCTTATGCTAACATCAACTACACGCCCTTTTCTGTTAACCAAGGGGACCTCACTCTTGTTAATCAGACGACAGCTCCGGCAGCCAGTATGGATGACCAGGATGTTTCAGCCAAGTCCTCGATTACCTATTCCAGCTTTGATCAAGGTTTTGTCAAAATGGAGGGCGGTTGTGTAGGAAACCCAGACGGTTAAAATTATCAGCATCCGGACAGTAATATATATATGATGTATTAATAAAATTGTGAAATATAGAATTTTTTGTTTTGCTTTACATTGAATGAGAAAGAGCGAGCGTCACTATTTAATATTAGCACACCTTACTAACCGACACATGATGATGTTGGTAGCGATAACACACACGACCAATAATCTTTCCCCAAGAACCGCTATCCTGGCACATGATGTTAGCGATACTACAATAACACACCTGTGTCAACCAACTCGTTCCCGCCCGCGCGCTAGTCGTATTTTCCTATCAATGACCACGATTCCTTGACAATAATAAGCGATTTTTCCTAACAATAGCATTCCTCAAGTACCACTAGCCCAGTCAACAAAAGCTGCCATGTCATTCCAGTTTCTTGACTTAACATACAGTTTTCCGTCAGTATTTACAGTTAACTTATTTTTTTCATAGTTTTTATTATTTCGCCTTTTTTAAAAATCAGTTTTATCACATTTAACTATATTTCTTAACGTTTTGAAACATTTCGTATTTTTTATTTATCACTTTCACATACTCTTTTAAAATACTCTTTCACAAATTTCTAACACGAGCGAGGCGATCACCGGACACGGAGCGACGATCACCGGACACGGATTAGCACCGAGTCTCTATTGAATTTACCTGCGGTTAAGCTCTCAGAAACACAGGAGACCGTTCGACAAAACTAACCTTTCAATGTTATTGCTTGTCAGCATTTTTTTTTTACATGTTGCCTGGCCTGTCACGTAGTAGACCCGTGTTCGAATCCTGAAGGGAGACTGTTTTTTTTTTTTTTTTTTTTTAATAATTCTGAGTTTACTTTCACAAATACATATTTTTTAAATAATTCTGAATTTTTACTTTCACAAATATACTCTTTTAAAATACTCTTTCACAAATATTTTCATCTAACACACAGCGAGAGACGATCACCGGACAATAAGCCGATTAGCACACAATCTTTTGAATTTACCTGAGTTAAGCTCTCAGTAACAGTAGACCGTTTCGACAAACTGACGAACCCCAAAAAAAAAAAAATTCCCCCCCCCCCCAAAAAAAATAATGAAGTTCGAAAAAATCGCGAATTCGAAAAAAAATAATTTTTTTTTTTTTTTTTATTTGCACCGTTTTGGTGCATGTTTGGTGCAAAGTCGGTGCCAAATCTATTGTCTTTCGGTGCATGTTATTCCACTTTTGGGGTGAGTTCACAGCCACCACTACTACTCACGTTACCCCAAAAAGCATGTGCTGAAGGTCTGTAAAATATAGGGTCACTAACACCATATTTCCCTATACGCCACTTGGCGTGACGGGGGTACTTTACATACTTCATAGAAACATGAGAGGCATTTTGTTGAGGCGCTATACCAATTATCTGTTTGCAGTTCGCTGTTGTTTTAATGGACCGGAAACGCAAGAGCTTGTCATGGTTAATACATGTAATGATGGTGACTCTTCAGAATAATCAGTCAGCATAAACTATTGATATTCTTGTCCGATGACTGAAGGAAGAGGGGTAGATTCCAGACCAAGATCTGACTTGTAGCGTCGCCATGTTGCTTTCTAAATCACCAAAGTCTGTGTAATTGTCCCACTATTGCTGCTTGTTTTCGTGTTTGTTTGCATTCACCAGATTTATATCCCAATGTCCCGAAGGACTGAATGTTTCGTCAGTATCACGTTTTACTATTTATCAAACCGGCTGCCGCGTGTTAAAGTGCCCCCCTCCACCCTTCCCCCGCCATACAGGCAGATATTCTCCTACTTCAGAAGTACTCTCATATTTTTATCGTCGACAGTTTTAAAATGTTGGTTTGATATTTTCCCTATTAATTTTTGCTCGGGCACGGGACATTTTTGGGCCACTCTGTTCGATTTCCAACTGTCAAGGTTTTTTTTTAACGTGCGCAGAATGCACACGAGTCCTCTTGTTCCCCCCTCCTCTCCCCCTCCTGTAATCCGAGAGAGCCAGACATCAGATTCCTCTACCAGGAGAGCAGGTGAGGGTAAGATCACGACGAAACCGCGGATTCGATCTTTTTTTTTTTTTATAATTGTCCACTAGCAGTGGTGGGAATCGAACCCGGAAGCAACAACTTGCCCCTAGACCACCCAGTCCCATGGTTGCTTGTTGCGCGTCCACAGTAATCACAGCAACTATGGTCAACACAACGTCATGTTTGTTATCGTGTATTGCTACTGTCCACCCTGAATAGTTCTAATGTATTAAATATATCCAACTAACTAGTTAGTTGCTCTCATCGCGCTGCATTTGGGACAGACCCATCCAGTTATGACTTATCGTTTCTTTTGGTGGATAGCAGAGAGTGTGGATTTTGGTGGTTTCAGTAGCTTACTGATTAAACACATCGTTGTATATATGCATATATACATGTGTGTGTGTATGAGAGAGAGAGAGAGAGAAATGTAAGAGTTAAAAAGAGAGACAGAAAGCAACACTGATAATTTATTATATATATATATGACCTTTTTCGTCTTGTCAGACGGTCAAGTGGAGGCTATTGTGTTTTTTGTTTTGTTTTTGTCGAACAGCTTCTCTCGTGGCTAATTCTATCAATGTTTGACAAACACACACGGCCACAGAATGAACAAGTCAGGCCCATTGATCGACAGGGTTTTCCATCTTTTTTCATGAGTCTTTTCTTTTCTAAGTGTTGCTTTAGCTCAAATGATGTTATACCATTCCTTATACATGCACTCCATGATATGAGATCACTTGCCAGACATTCCTAATCATTTAGTACAGACTGAAAAATTAGTAAAGAACACATAACAGGTAATCATTATCCAGCAGTGAGTAAAGAACACAAATCAGGTAATCAGTACTCAGCTGTTAATAAAGAACACATAACAGACAATTAGTGTCCAACATTAAGTATAAAGGTCGCATGTACAATTTGGTAGAGAAGATGGCATATGTAGGGCATTTGTTGAACAGAGACACTAACATAATTTCAACAGGATCTCTTATGGGAAACATCAGGATACAGGAAAAAAAGAAGAAAACCTAGAGAAACACCGATACGAGAAGCAAAGTTGGTAGGCATAGATTCGTTTCATAAGATGGAACATATCGCCCAGAATAGAGATGGGTGGCGGGAAACACTACGAGTCCTATGTGACGTCTAGCGACGATAGAAAGATCACGATCAAGAAGTAAGTAAAGAATACAGAACATCCAGCAAGCAATAAGCAAAGGGTGGAGAGTCTGGTATTCAGAAAGAAGTAAAGAATACAGAACATCCAGCAAGCAATAAGCAAAGGGTGGAGAGTTTGGTATTCATAAAGAAGTAAAGAATACAGAACATCCAGCAAGCAATAAGCAAAGGGTGGAGAGTCTGGTATTCAGAAAGAAGTAAAGAATACAGAACATCCAGCAAACAATAAGCAAAGGGTGGAGAGTCTGGTATTCAGAAAGAAGTAAAGAATATCGAACATCCAGCAAGCAATAAGCAAAGGGTGGAGAGTCTGGTATTCAGAAAGAAATAAAGAATATCGAACATCCAGCAAGCAATAAGCAAAGGGTGGAGAGTCTGGTATTCAGAAAGAAGTAAATAATGCAGAACATCCAGCAAGCAATAAGCAAAGGGTGGAGAGTCTGGTATTCAGAAAGAAGTAAAGAATATCGAACATCCAGCAAGCAATAAGCAAAGGGTGGAGAGTCTGGTATTCAGAAAGAAGTAAAGAATACAAAACATCCAGCAAGCAATAAGCAAAGGGTGGAGAGTCTGGTATTCAGAAAGAAGTAAAGAATACAGAACATCCAGCAAGCAATAAGCAAAGGGTGGAGAGTCTGGTATTCAGAAAGAAGTAAAGAATGCAGAACATCCAGCAAGCAATAAGCAAAGGGTGGAGAGTCTGGTATTCAGAAAGAAGTAAAGAATGCAGAACATCCATCAAGCAATAAGCAAAGGGTGGAGAGTCTGGTATTCAGAAAGAAGTAAAGAATACAGAACATCCAGCAAGCAATAAGCAAAGGGTGGAGAGTCTGGTATTCAGAAAGAAGTAAAGAATACAGAACATCCAGCAAGCAATAAGCAAAGGGTGGAGAGTCTGGTATTCAGAAAGAAGTAAAGAATGCAGAACATCCAACAAGCAATAAGCAAAGGGTGGAGAGTCTGGTATTCAGAAAGAAGTAAAGAATACAGAACATCCAGCAAGCAATAAGCAAAGGGTGGAGAGTCTGGTATTCAGAAAGAAGTAAAGAATACAGAACATCCAGCAAGCAATAAGCAAAGGGTGGAGAGTCTGGTATTCAGAAAGAAGTAAATAATATCGAACATCCAACAAGCAATAAGCAAAGGGTGGAGAGTCTGGTATTCAGAAAGAAGTAAAGAATACAGAACATCCAGCAAGCAATAAGCAAAGGGTGGAGAGTCTGGTATTCAGAAAGAAGTAAAGAATACAGAACATCCAGCAAGCAATAAGCAAAGGGTGGAGAGTCTGGTATTCAGAAAGAAGTAAAGAATATCGAACATCCAACAAGCAATAAGCAAAGGGTGGAGATTCTGGTATTCAGAAAGAAGTAAAGAATACAGAACATCCAGCAAGCAATAAGCAAAGGGTGGAGAGTCTGGTATTCAGAAAGAAGTAAAGAATATAGAACATCCAGCAAGCAATAAGCAAAGGGTGGAGAGTCTAGTATTCAGAAAGAAGTAAAGAATACAGAACATCCAGCAAGCAATAAGCAAAGGGTGGAGAGTCTGGTATTCAGAAAGAAGTAAAGAATACAGAACATCCAGCAAGCAATAAGCAAAGGGTGGAGAGTCTGGTATTCAGAAAGAAGTAAAGAATATCGAACATCCAACAAGCAATAAGCAAAGGGTGGAGATTCTGGTATTCAGAAAGAAGTAAAGAACACAGAACATCCAGCAAGCAATAAGCAAAGGGTGGAGAGTCTGGTATTCAGAAAGAAGTAAAGAATATAGAACATCCAGCAAGCAATAAGCAAAGGGTGGAGAGTCTGGTATTCAGAAAGAAGTAAAGAATATCGAACATCCAGCAAGCAATAAGCAACATGTAGAAAGTCTGGTATTCAGAAAGAAGTAAAGAATGAATGAGACCAAGTGGTAGCCAGCAATTTGTCATAATTTCTCCATTAGGAATCGCCCTGTAATCAACTTTCCCCACGCGCGACCCATCAGCCTGCCGTCCACAGA
Organism: Megaustenia siamemsis; assembly: GCA_032433765.1. Lineage (NCBI taxonomy): Eukaryota > Metazoa > Mollusca > Gastropoda > Stylommatophora > Ariophantidae > Megaustenia > Megaustenia siamemsis. Next base: position 67,313,627 of record JAVIAB010000024.1, on the reverse strand, counting down.
AATCACACCATTGTATCCACGCCCAACGGCAGCTGTGGACCAACAACCAAACTATTGTTTCCCTATATTAAACCAGGCCTTTGCAGACTGTTGGGAAGAGATGAGCTCACACCTGAGCTACGACTCAGTCAAGGTGAGAGTTACTGCCTTCCTGGAAATGGGAATTACAATACCAGATTAATTAACGGTGCCCGGGCGAGCATCGTGTAATTGCCCTCGTCTTCCCCTCGCGATTCCAGGTACCACTAAGTCACGCCCTGATTGGTTTTAAAGCGAACAAGCGCGTGGCTGTCTCGAAAGGTCATTCACACGTCCGTGACACAATGTTCTCTTCTGTGTCCGGTTCCAGAGTTTCCCTTTTTTTCTTTCACTTCAGGTATCCTTACAATTGATACACGTCTCTTTCTTTCTTCACATAAATCTTATACATTTTCCACTTTCTTGCATTTTGTCTTTATGTCGCGAGTTCTTACAGACTTCCCTTCGATTCGATCCCATTGTTCGTCTTTCTTCCTATTGTTTCAGTACTCGCCGCTTCTCAATTCCACTGCATCGTTTTCTGTTTCTGTTGTTGTTTTATTGCTCCATTTTCGATGTCCGTTTCTAACCTTACTCTCCCAAATGCATATTTAATCTGACCCTTGATTTCGTTTCGACTCGTAATCAATGCTTCATTAAAGATTACTTTCGAAACCTTGTTTCTCTATCGATGGCAAGACGCCCAATAGGACATGGGCTGAGAGGGTCCGCAACCCATATCTGACTGCTTGAGTCAGATCAGCGGTAACACCTGACCAAGATTCAACTCAACCTTGCGGCTTTACCTTTAAATCAACCTCCCAGCCACAGATCACACTTAATTATAACTAAAGTTAAACTAAACTAAATTAAGTTTAACTAAACTAAGCTTCAGCTAAACCAAATTAAAAATAAACTAAATCTAAATTAAAGTAAAAAAAAAAGTAAAGTACCCCCGTCACGCCAAGTGGCGTATAGGGAAATATGGTGTTAGTGACCCTATATTTTACATACCTTCGACACATGATTTTTGGGGTAATGTGGTCGGTATTACGCCCGTGCTGCTTTACTTTCCCAGAAAAAATCCGGTACCAATTTAAGGCTGGGTGAACCCGGAAGCCGTCGGTTGGGATCGAACCCTACCCCTTGTCCGTTGTAGTCCAGTTCACTAACCACTGAGCTATCGCGGCTCCCAAACTAAATTAAGCTTGAACTAAATTAAACTTAAACTTTTTTGTGGATCTCATATGTCTCTCTCATTCCTTCCTTTCTTTATTTTATACTTTTATCTTTATTGGTTCCTCCATCACCGAACACTTGATTAGTGAACAGGTTCTCGTAGAAAGTCAAGCCATTTTGTAAAATGTTTGAACAATAATTCCAGAATTACATCGTTGGTTCCGTCAGATAATTCCATCGTTGGTTCCGTCAGATAATTCCATCGTTGGTTCCGTCAGATAATTCCATCGTTGGTTCCGTCAGATAATTCCATCGTTGGTTCCGTCAGATAATTCCATCGTTGGTTCCGTCAGATAATTCCATCGTTGGTTCCGTCAGATAATTCCATCGTTGGTTCCGTCAGATAATTCCATCGTTGGTTCCGTCAGATAATTCCATCGTTGGTTCCGTCAGATAATCAATAACCTAAGATATGCTGATGATACTGTACTACTAGCAGAAAATCCTAAAGATCTACAACAATTACTTAATGAAATAAACATGACAGGCCAAAAGTATGGACTAGATATGAATATCAAAAAGACTAAAACTATGATCATAAACAAAGAAAATACTCAAAACCCACAAGTGAATATCAAAATTGAAGGAATAGACCTGGAGACAGTTCAGAACTACAACTACCTTGGACATACTATAACCAGTGATGTAAAATGTACAACTGAAATAAACAAAAGAATAGGAATGGCAAAAAGTAATTTTAATGTCATGAAAAACATACTAACATCAAAACAAATAACACCAGGGCTAAAACTAAGAATAGCAAAATGTTATGTCTTCTCAACATTCGTATATGTTGCAGAAACATGGACATTAGACAAGAAAACAGAACAGAGAATTAAACCTTTGAAATATGGATATATAGAAGAATAGGTAGAATTGGATGGAAGGAAAAGAAAAAAAAACGACAGTCTTAAAACAACTAAAAATGAAAAGAGAACTATTAAACACAATTCAAACAAGACAAACGCGATTTTTGGGCCATGTTAAAAGACACAACGGCCTACTAGAAGTAATCCTGGAGGGGAAAATACAAAGTTTAAGAGGCAGAGGCAGACCAAGACTAACATGGACGAGTAACTTCAAAAGATGGACAAACCAACCTATGACAGACTGCACCATCAAAGCAAGATACAGAGCAGAATGGCGCTCCATGGTAGCCAACCTTCGATGCGGAGATGGCACTCGATGATGATGATGGTCCCGTCAGAGTTCTCTAACTTGCGATTTCTGAAGTACGTGACTATATCAAGTTTAAACTTCTCTATAACTTTTTGTTCTTAATTACAACGTTTGTCAGAATATAAGTCAAACAAACCAAATATAAGTCAAAGAAACCAAATATATAAGTCAAAGAAACCAAATATAAGTCAAAGAAACCAAATATAAGTCAAAGAAACAAAATATATAAGTCAAAGAAACCAAATATAAGTCAAAGAAACCAAATATAAGTCAAAGAAACAAAATATATAAGTCAAAGAAACCAAATATAAGTCAAAGAAACAAAATATAAGTCAAAGAAACAAAACATATAAGTCAAAGAAACAAAACATATAAGTCAAAGAAACAAAATATAAGTCAAAGAAACAAAATATATAAGTCAAAGAAACCAAATATAAGTCAAAGAAACAAAATATAAGTCAAAGAAACAAAACATATAAGTCAAAGAAACAAAATATAAGTCAAAGAAACAAAATATATAAGTCAAAGAAACCAAATATAAGTCAAAGAAACCAAATATATAAGTCAAAGAAACAAAACATATAAGTCAAAGAAACCAAATATAAGTCAAAGAAACCAAATATAAGTCAAAGAAACCAAATATAAGTCAAAGAAACAAAATATATAAGTCAAAGAAACCAAATATAAGTCAAAGAAACAAAATATATAAGTCAAAGAAACAAAACATATAAGTCAAAGAAACCAAATATAAGTCAAAGAAACAAAATATATAAGTCAAAGAAACAAAATATATAAGTCAAAGAAACAAAATATAAGTCAAAGAAACAAAATATATAAGTCAAAGAAACAAAACATATAAGTCAAAGAAACCAAATATAAGTCAAAGAAACTAAACATATAAGTCAAAGAAACAAAAAATATAAGTCAAAGAAACCAAATATAAGTCAAAGAAACCAAATATAAGTCAAAGAAACCAAATATAAGTCAAAGAAAAGAGACAACGTTGTACACCACGAAACCATCGTCTATGTGATATCGTCTTCTGGATACAAATCTGTCGAAACGTCACGGATGTTAGTCTGTGGTTAACACGCTCTCTATCAAAACGTTTAACACTTTGTAACGACGCCTTTTTTTCCAAAATTTTTTTTTAATTTCAAGAAAAAATAAACAGTTATGAAATAAATGAAAATTGATCTAAAACGAGCATTTTCCTGGGGAAAATTATTTCACGAAGACGGAGAAGCAGATAATAAGAGAATTGCAAGAGGAAATAATTGCTAAAATGTCGATAAATTAAAAGCCACAACTCACTGATTTTGGTCTCGGCACGGCTGCTACGAAAGCCGAGAATTGCGGCTCATGGTACGGAATATGTTAAAGAGTTAAATTGCCAGTGCTAAGATGCAACATTTTGATGTGATGGGGATCGGTATTATTACAAGCTCCTATTACTTTGTCCCAGCACCACGAACTAGGTACAATCCGATGACATGAGTGGAAACGCGAGACAAGAGTCGATCATCCAGAAGTGATAGTTAATCATTATGCCACAACCACTCTTTGTCGACGTTAAGCGAAGTACTCCCTCAATCTCTTATTTCTCCCTTCTGTACTTGCCTTTCTTCCTTCTGTACTTGTCTTCCCCCCTTCTGTACTCGCCTTCCCCCCTTTTGTACTCGCCATCCCCTCTTCTGTCCACGCCCTCTCTCCTTCTGTACTCGTCTTCCCTCCTTCTGTACTCGTCTTCCCTCCTTCTGTACTCGTCTTCCCTCCTTCAGTACTCGTCTTCCCTCCTTCTGTACTCGCCCTCCCTCCTTCTGTACTCGTCTTCCTTCCTTCTGTACTCGCCCTCCCTCCTTCTGTACTCGTCTACCCCCCTTCTGTACTCGCCCTCCCTCCTTCTGTACTCATCTTCCCTCCTTCTGTACTCGTCCTTCCTCCTTCTGAACCCGCCCTCCCTCCTTCTGAACTCGCCCTCCCTCCTTCTGTACTCGCCCTCCCTCTGTCAATCTTATCAGGCACGAACACACACCTTTATTTCTCCACGCCTTCATCGTCTGTTGTTTTCTTCCATTAAAATCGCATCTATGGTGTATCTTCCATTCTTATATTACTTCGTCATTCACCCTTTATCTTCATCCCCTCTATCCTCATCCCCTCTATCCTCATCCCCTCCATCCTCATCCCCACTATTCTCATCCCCTCCCCCCTCTATCCTCTCTATCCTCATCTCCTCTTTCCGCATCCCTTCTATCCTCATCCTCTCAATCCTCATCCCCTCTTTCCTCATCCCCGTTTTCCCCATCCCCTCTTTCCTCATCCCCTTTTTCCTCTTCCACTTTTTCCTCATCCCCTCTTTCCTCATCCCTTCTATCCTCATCCTCTCAATCCTCATCCCCCCTTTCCTCATCCCCTCTTTCCTCATCCCCCTTTTCCTCTTCCACTTTTTCCTTATCCCCTCCTTCCCTATGCTCTCTATCCTCATCCCCTCTATCCTCATCCTCTTAGTATTCACTTTCCGTTTCCTCTGTACTCCTCATTCACCATCTATTGATTGATGTACACACACATTCCAGTGTGACTTGAAGTCAAAGTCTATTATAATCACGAACAGCCACACCCTCTCTGGTTTTCAAAGAGACCATCTCAATAACTGTAATTGACCTTCTCCTACTGAAAGACGGTACGATCGTTTCTTCCACAGCCTCGTAACTCACAGATGTACGTCCATGGCATTCACAGCAAACAAGCAGCACGTCATTGTTGCTGACAAATCCGGGGACGTCTACTCATTCCATGTCCAGAAAGAGAAGTCCACGGGCCATACATCGTCAAGGGCTGAAACTGAGGGCTCGGTGGGAGAGATTGTCAACGGGGTTCGAACCACTTCTCTTGGAGCGCAGAATGGCGGTAGCTCTGGAGGCGGTTCCCTACTGCTAGGTCATCACTCCATGCTCCTTGACTTGGTAAGTACGATGAGTATCAATAAATTCCGAGAGGCATTTATTTGAGTTTTATTTACAGTTGTTTTTTTTAATAGTTCGTACTAATCAATATTGATATGGTAGTTTGTACGAATTAATATTGGTAATGGCTCATCGTACATCCCTAGACCGGCCGTACGCTAATCTTGCGGTCTGTTTAATGTGCGACGGGGATAGTCTGACGACTAACTGTGTGTCTATATGTTCGGAATTGGAGTCAACAACGATGGCCTAACATCATCAAGCGCTATACATTTTTAAAAAATACGACGATCATCATTTTCAAGAGGACGTGAATTTTTCGTATATGGTGGATAGGCGGCGGAAACAATTGCAGGCTATGTATGAAAAGTGTTCCTTGTTGCAGTTTCCTCATATTCCAAGTCCGGCTTGTTGCAGGAGCTACTGATTTAAGTGCTCTGTGCACACCGTGAGCTGTGTGTCTCATCCGTTTTGATCATTTTTCGATATACCAGTTGTTTACGATGAATGATGGTATCGTATGACAGGGAATAGTTGGCCGTGTTTACTTTCTGCGCGATTTCGCCTTATGTCTTTTGGCGTGTGCTGAGACTGCTACAATGGGGACTACAGTTACCTACTTTGTTTGGGATATGAGATATTAATTCGGATGATTATGCTGGCACGAACGGTTGACCATATGGATTTTAATTCGTTTGCAGTGATACCGGGGCCTTCCATAACCAAAGAACAAATTTTTTATTCAAAAATTCAAAGGAGTTCTGTCTTTGTTTGTCCTATTCTGCTTCTAATTTCTACAGTTCACCTGCCATCTTATGTTATTATTGATCTCTGATAACTTACCCAACATTAGGGATATCCATCTTGTGATGTTATTTAATACTAGGTTTAAAATCGTAACAGTGATGATTTGGTAACAAATTTTGAGATTGACTAAAATAGTGTGATATTACTTGAGGCTACGATGATAGTGTGATATTACTTGAGGCTAGTGATAATAGTGTGATGTTACTTGAGGCTACGATGATAGTGTGATATTACTTGAGGCTACGATAATAGTGTGATATTACTTGAGGCTACGATGATAGTGTGATATTACTTGAGGCTACGATAATAGTGTGATATTACTTGAGGCTACGATGATAGTGTGATATTACTTGAGGCTACGATAATAGTGTGATATTACTTGAGGCTACGATGATAGTGTGATATTACTTGAGGCTACGATGATAGTGTGATATTACTTGAGGCTACGATGATAGTGTGATATTACTTGAGGCTACGATAATAGTGTGATGTTACTTGAGGCTACGATGATAGTGTGATATTACTTGAGGCTACGATGATAGTGTGATATTACTTGAGGCTACGATAATAGTGTGATATTACTTGAGGCTACGATGATAGTGTGATATTACTTGAGGCTACGATGATATTGTGATATTACTTAAGGCTACGATGATATTGTGATATTACTTGAGGCTTCGATGATAGTGTGATATTACTTGAGGCTGCGATGATAGTGTGATATAACTTGAGGCTAGTGATGATAGTGTGATATTACTTGAGGCTGCGATGGTATTGTGATATTACTTGAGGCTACGACGATATTGTGATATTACTTGAGCTACGACGATATTGTGATATTACTTCAGGCTTCGATGATAGTGTGATATTACTTGAGCCTAGTGATGATAGTGTGATATTACTTGAGGCTACGATGATAGTGTGATATTACTTGAGGCTAGTGGTAATAGTGTGATATTACTTGAGGCTACGATGATAGTGTGATATTACTTGAGGCTAGTGATAATAGTGTGATATTACTGGAGGCTACAATGATAGTGTGATATTACTTGAGGCTAGTGATAATAGTGTGATATTACTTAAGACTACGATGATAGTGTGATATTACTTGAGGCTAGTGATAATAGTGTGATATTACTTGAGGCTACGATGATAGTGTGATATTACTTGAGGCTACGATGATAGTGTGATATTACTTGAGGCTACGATGATAGTGTGATATTACTTGAGGCTAGTGGTAATAGTGTGATATTACTTGAGGCTACGATGATAGTGTGATATTACTTGAGGCTAGTGATAATAGTGTGATATTACTGGAGGCTACGATGATAGTGTGATATTACTTGAGGCTAGTGATAATAGTGTGATATTACTTGAGACTACGACGATAGTGTGATATTACTTGAGGCTAGTGATAATAGTGTGATATTACTTGAGGCTACGATGATAGTGTGATATTACTTGAGGCTAGTGATGATAGTGTGATATTACTCGAGGCTAGTGATGATAGTGTGATATTACTTGAGGCTACGATGATAGTGCGATATTACTTGAGGCTAGTGATGATAGTGTGATATTACTTGAGGCTAGTGATGATAGTGTGATATTACTTGAGGCTACGATGATAGTGTGATATTACTTGAGGCTAGTGATGATAGTGTGATATTACTTGAGGCTACGATGATAGTGTGATATTACTTGAGGCTACGATGATAGTGTGATATTACTTGAGGCTACGATGATAGTGTGATATTACTTGAGGCTAGTGATGATAGTGTGATATTACTTGAGGCTACGATGATAGTGTGATATTACTTGAGGCTAGTGATGATAGCGTGATATTACTTGAGGCTAGTGATGATAGTGTGATATTACTTGAGGCTACGATGATAGTGTGGTATTACTTGAGGCTAGTGATGATAGTGTGATATTACTTGAGGCTAGTGATGATAGTGTGATATTACTTGAGGCTACGATGATAGTGCGATATTACTTGAGGCTAGTGATGATAGTGTGATATTACTTGAGGCTACGATGATAGTGTGATATTACTTGAGGCTACGATGATAGTGTGATATTACTTGAGGCTAGTGATGATAGTGTGATATTACTTGAGGCTACGATGATAGTGCGATATTACTTGAGGCTAGTGATGATAGTGTGATATTACTTGAGGCTAGTGATGATAGTGTGATATTACTTGAGGCTACGATGATAGTGTGATATTACTTGAGGCTACGATGATAGTGTGGTATTATTTGAGGCTAGTGATGATTGTGTGATATTACTTGAGGCTACGATGATTGTGTGGTATTACTTGAGGCTAGTGATGATAGTGTGATATTACTTGAGGCTAGTGATGATAGTGTGATATTACTTGAGGCTAGTGATGATAGTGTGATATTACTTGAGGCTAGTGATGATAGTGTGATATTACTTGAGGCTACGATGATAGTGTGATATTACTTGAGGCTAGTGATGATAGTGTGATATTACTTGAGGCTACGATGATAGTGCGATATTACTTGAGGCTAGTGATGATAGTGTGATATTACTTGAGGCTAGTGATGATAGTGTGATATTACTTGAGGCTACGATGATAGTGTGACATTACTTGAGGCTACGATGATAGTGTGATATTACTTGAGGCTAGTGATGATAGTGTGGTATTACTTGAGGCTAGTAATGATAGTGTGATATTACTTGAGGCTACGATGATAGTGTGATATTACTTGAGGCTAGTGATGATAGTGTGATATTACTTGAGGCTACGATGATAGTGTGATATTACTTGAGGCTAGTGATGATAGTGTGATATTACTTGAGGCTACGATGATAGTGCGATATTTCTTGAGGCTAGTGATGATAGTGTGATATTACTTGAGGCTAGTGATGATAGTGTGATATTACTTGAGGCTACGATGATAGTGTGATATTACTTGAGGCTACGATGATAGTGTGGTATTACTTGAGGCTAGTGATGATAGTGTGATATTACTTGAGGCTAGTGATGATAGTGTGATATTACTTGAGGCTACGATGATAGTGCGATATTACTTGAGGCTACGATGATAGTGTGATATTACTTGAGGCTACGATGATAGTGTGATATTACTTGAGGCTAGTGATGTTAGTGTGATATTACTTGAGGCTACGATGATAGTGTGATATTACTTGAGGCTAGTGATGATAGTGTGATATTACTTGAGGCTAGTGATGATAGTGTGATATTACTTGAGGCTACGATGATAGTGTGATATTACTTGAGGCTAGTGATTATAGTGTGATATTACTTGACGCTAGTGATGATAGTGTGATATTGCTTGAGGCTAGTGATGATAGTGTGATATTACTTGAGGCTACGATGATAGTGTGATATTACTTGAGGCTAGTGATGATAGTGTGATATTACTTGAGGCTACGATGATAGTGCGATATTACTTGAGGCTACGATGATAGTGTGATATTAGTAGTATAGCAGGGTCCATTTGACCCGAATTTAGGTGCTAAATTAACAAAGATATATAGTAGGTGCGCGGCGCACCTAATGTACCGTAGGCGCAGGGGGAGTTAACCGTGACATTTCGTGTCGGGATGTTGACCTCTAGTCCCGGTGACCCGGAAGTGACCTGTTTATGTCTGGTGTGTCCTGGCTTTGGAGTTCTTGATCGACAGTGACAGGTTAGTAGATTATACAACATCATGGACAAACAATCAATATAAAACAGAAGACAAAGATATATTTTATTCTTTTATTATCTCAATAGGTGTATAACATACATTGATATTATATAACATTACAAAAACATTCAGTACATTGAGTCAATATATAGTACATGGATAACATTTATTTATAGATAGGTAGTTGGATGTCTGCTTAGCGTTGTGTCATAAATGAATCATAAGGGGTGAAACTGTTAGAGATTGCTGGGTAGTCTAAGCTGGTAGTGTAAAGAGTTAAATATCTAGAGGCGTAGTCGAGACGTTATCATCAGCTACCTTTCTTTTTATATAGAAATAGGAAAGAGCATTTCTTGTTTGACTGTAGGAAAATATGGAATTATTTAAGACTTTGAATCCTACATTTTTCCCACCCTTGGCCTTTTGCGTAGCGAGAACCTCTAAAAACATATCTTTATCTAATTTGTTGTGTTGCTTGCTTAGCCCTTTACAACTGATTTTATCGTAATCCCCACTACAATGGTACGTCTTACTACATAAGCTAACAAGAGCTGTCCCTTCGTACTCTAGTTTAAAAAGTCCAGGCGTTCGTTTGGTGTACGCTTTAACACCCTTACAGTTTATACAATCTGTCTTGCTAGTATGTTCATCGCAGCGATGGGTGTATGGAGGTCGCCTAGTGTGTAATAAGGGCTGTATAGGGGTCGTCTAGTGTGCCGTGATGGGTCAATGGAGGTCGGCTAGTATGTCGTGATGGGTGTACGGAGGTCGTCTAGTGTGTCATATTGGGTGTATAGAGGGCGTTTAGTGTGTCATGATGGTTGTATAGGGGTCGTCTAGTGTGTCATGATGGTTGTATAGGGGTCGTCTAGTGTGCCGTGATGGGTGTACGGAGGTCGTCTAGTGTGTCATATTGGGTGTATAGAGGGCGTTTAGTGTGTCATGATGGTTGTATAGAGGTCGTCTGGTGTGTCATGATGGTTGTATAGGGGTCGTCTAGTGTGCCGTGATGGGTGTACGGAGGTCGTCTAGTGTGTCATATTGGGTGTATAGAGGGCGTTTAGTGTGTCATGATGGTTGTATAGGGGTCGTCTGGTGTGTCATGATGGTTGTATAGGGGTCGTCTAGTGTGCCGTGATGGGTCAATGGAGGTCGGCTAGTATGTCGTGATGGGTGTACGGAGGTCGTCTAGTGTGTCATATTGGGTGTATAGAGGGCGTTTAGTGTGTCATGATGGTTGTATAGGGGTCGGCTAGTGTGTCATATTGGGTGTATAGAGGGCGTCTAGTGTGTCATGATGGGTGTATGTAGGTCGTTTAGTGTGTCATATTGGGTGTATAGAGGGCGTTTAGTGTGTCGTGAGGGGTGTATGGAGGTCGTCTACTGTGTCGTGAGGGGTGTATGGAGGTCATCTAGTGTGGTATGTGTGGTGTATGGCGGTTGTCTGGTATATCATACTTTAATCAACCAATAAGAAAAATGAAGGAACATTACATTCAACATTACTTATCTTAACTACTTTACATCAATACAGTTGAATAACGTGTTATCGTTAAGTCTTACCATATTTTAAGAGAAAACATTCAAACTTACAGCGTAAAATGTAGTCTCAAGCATCTACACCGAATATAACCTGTTATCGATAAGCCTTAACATACGTTAAGAGAAAACAAGCCAACTTACTGTGCAAAAATCCGCTAGTGTGAACAGTAACTTTCCTTGAATCAACCAAACTTATAACGCCGTCTAGTTTAAATATAACCTGGTAAGAAATGAATAAATTAGCCAATCAGCGAGTGACTATGCCAACATCGCTTGATATCGGGATTAACCAATCAGAAAAGAGTATTAACATAGGAGGCGGGGCGAAGAAATGGCTGACAGCTAGATTAACCAATCAGAAAAGCGCGTTAGCCCAAGCGTGGGTAGTGGCTGTCGGGTCAGCAGTGAGGGAAAAATGCGGGGTGGTGGGTTACTTGAACTCGTTTTGACCCCTGAGGCAATTCCAGAAGAGTTCTATGACCTCATTTTGACCGCTGAAGGCTTTAATACCAATGTTTCCCACTTCAACGAACGACATACATCATTAAAGGTGATTACTTCAGCTCTTAGACTTTGGAGTTCCATATCTTTATCACTTCAACGAATGACAGACAACAGTAAAGATGATCATTTCAGGTAAGAAAACTTAGTTCCAAACCCTAAAATTTTGGTTCATACTCACAAAGTTGAACACAAACTCTACAAATTTAGGCCCAAAGTTGTAATTGTTAGACACGAAAGTCGTAAATGTTATATGCAAAGTCCAAAAGTTTGTCAAAAAGACAACCCAAACTCAAAATAGTTAGACACGAAAGGTCAAAAAAGTATATGCAAAGTCCAAAATGTTACGTCAAAAGACAACTAATATAACAACAAGCCCTAAAATTTCGTCGCGTAACCAAAAAGTTGAACTCAAAACCCTACAAAATTTAAACCCAAAGGCAAAATAGTTAGACACAAAAGACCAAATAGTTATATACAAAGGCTAAAAGTTTGTCAAAAAGACAACCCAAACTCAGAATAGTTAGACACAAAACCCAACAATTTATAGGCAAAGTCCAAAAAGTTACTCCAAAAGACAACTAATGTAACACTTAACCCAAAATTTCGTCTCATAACCAAACAGTTGAACTCAAAACCCTAAAAATTTAGTCCCAAAGTGATACTAGTTCGACACAAAAGTCGTAAATGTTATATACAAAGGCCAAAACTTTGTCAAAAAGACAACCCAAACTCAGAATAGTTAGACACGAAAGTCATAAATGTTATATGCAAAGTCCAAAATTTTGTCAAAAAGACAACCCAAACTCAGAATATTTAGACACAAAAGACCAAATAGTTACATTCAAAGTCCAAAAGTTTGTCAAAAAGACAACCTTAACTCAAAATAGTTAGACACAAAGCCCAACAATTTATATGCAAAGTCCAAAAAGTTACTCCAAAAGACAACTAATGTAGCACTTAACCCCAAAATTTCGTCTCATAACCAAAAAGTTGAACTCAAAACCCTAAAAAGTGTCCACTTATCAACCAAAGTCTTTAATACAGCTGAGAAAACCCTAATAAATAATTACAATTTACTAAAAATGTTGCACTTGATGATAGTTGCGACTGTGTCTAAATCATTATTGAAAATATTCATAGAACTCTAGTAAAAACCAAACACACTAAAACACCACATTGAAAGAATGAACTTAAAGTTCACGCCCCTGTCACAACTCTGCTAAGAAAAGTACGGCAAAGCATGAAAGTTATGGCCCCTGCTATAACTCTACTAAACGAAAGTATTACCAAACACGTAGGTTACACTCCTACCATAACCCACTAAGAAAAACAAGATTTTGCTTAAAATACCACATTTATGATTGTTACGCCCCTTGTCCCTTTATGAGGGGTACGCCCATGAAACTGTTAGAAATAGTAAATTTACACTCTAGGGCTACTCCAAACTTTACATTAAGCATCCCCGTATCAAGAATTTACTTAAAAGTCACTTTTAGGGTTGTTACGCCCCTTGCCTATTTTTGGCGGCTACGCCCATGAAACTGTTACAAATAGTCAATTTAACATCTAGACATACCCCAAACATTATATTAGTCATCCCCATATCAAGAATTTACATAAAACCAACTTTTGAAATTACTACCCCCGTACCCATTTTTTACATAAAAAACAACTTTTGGCGGTTACGCCCATGAAACTGTAAAAAATAGAAATTTAACATATAGACATACCCCAAACTTTATATTAAGCATCCCCATATCAAGAATTTACATAAAAACAACGTTTGAAATTACTACCCCTGTACCCATTTTTGGCGGTTACGCCCATGAAACTGTTAAAAATAGTAAATTTAACATATAGACATACCCCAAACTTTATATTAAGCATCCCCATATCAAGAATTTACATAAAAACAACGTTTGAAATTACTACCCCTGTACCCATTTTTGGCGGTTACGCCCATGAAACTGTTAAAAATAGTAAATTTAACATATAGACATACCCCAAACTTTATATTAAGCATCCCCATATCAATAATTTACATAAAAACAACGTTTGAAATTACTACCCCTGTACCCATTTTTGGCGGTTACGCCCATGAAACTGTTAAAAATAGTAAATTTAACATATAGACATACCCCAAACTTTATATTTAGCAGCCCCGTATCAAGAAGTTACATAAAAACAACTTTTGAAATTACTACCCCTGTACCCATTTTTGGCGGTTACGCCCACGAAACTGTTAAAAATAGTCAATTTAACATCTAGACATACCCCAAACTTCATTTTAATCATCCCTGTATCAAGAATTTACATAAAAACAACTTTTGAAATTTCTACACATGTACCCATTTTTTGGCGGTTACGCCCATGAAACTGTTAAAAATAGTCAATTTAACATCTAGACATACCCCAAACTTTATATTAAGCATCCCCGTATCAAGAATTTACATAAAAACACCTTTTGAAATTACTACCCCTGTACCCATTTTTTGGCGGTTACGCCCATGAAACTGTTAAAAATTGAAATTTAACCTATTGGTATACCTCAAACATAATATTTGACACGCCCATGTATCAAATTTGCCTGAAAAATCATCAAAAAATTAGTAGTATAGATCTAGTGATAGGACCGTGGAAAGTGCCTTTGAAGGCACCTAAATCCTTATATAAATAGTCTACCCGCAGATCGAGGCACATTTTTTGGTGCCGTTTTTCCTTATATGAGAGTCTTCCCACTTTCCACGGTCCTATCACTAGATCTATACTACTAATTTTTTGATGATTTTTCAGGCAAATTTGATACATGGGCGTGTCAAATATTATGTTTGAGGTATACCAATAGGTTAAATTTCAATTTTTAACAGTTTCATGGGCGTAACCGCCAAAAAATGGGTACAGGGGTAGTATTTTCAAAAGGTGTTTTTATGTAAATTCTTGATACGGGGATGCTTAATATAAAGTTTGGGGTATGTCTAGATGTTAAATTGACTATTTTTAACAGTTTCATGGGCGTAACCGCCAAAAAATGGGTACATGTGTCAAAAGTTGTTTTTATGTAAATTCTTGATACAGGGATGATTAAAATGAAGTTTGGGGTATGTCTAGATGTTAAATTGACTATTTTTAACAGTTTCGTGGGCGTAACCGCCAAAAATGGGTACAGGGGTAGTAATTTCAAAAGTTGTTTTTATGTAACTTCTTGATACGGGGCTGCTAAATATAAAGTTTGGGGTATGTCTATATGTTAAATTGACTATTTTTAACAGTTTCATGGGCGTAACCGCCAAAAATGGGTACAGGGGTAGTAATTTCAAAAGTTGTTTTTATGTAAATTCTTGAT
Source organism: Megaustenia siamemsis (assembly GCA_032433765.1). NCBI lineage: Eukaryota > Metazoa > Mollusca > Gastropoda > Stylommatophora > Ariophantidae > Megaustenia > Megaustenia siamemsis. The sequence continues at coordinate 67,298,345 of JAVIAB010000024.1, read as the reverse complement.
ACGGGGATGACTAAAATGAAGTTTGGGGTATGTCTAGCTGTTAAATTTACTATTTTTAACAGTTTCATGGGCGTAACCGCCAAAAATGGGTACGGGGGTAGTAATTTCAAAAGTTGTTTTTATGTAAATTCTTGATACGGAGATGACTAAAATGATGTTTGGGGTATGTCTATATGTTAAATTTACTATTTTTAACAGTTTCATGGGCGTAACCGCCAAAAATGGGTACAGGGGTAGTAATTTCAAACGTTGTTTTTATGTAAATTCTTGATATGGGGATGCTTAATATAAAGTTTGGGGTATGTCTATATGTTAAATTTACTATTTTTAACAGTTTCATGGGCGTAACCGCCAAAAATGGGTACAGGGGTAGTAATTTCAAACGTTGTTTTTATGTAAATTCTTGATATGGGGATGCTTAATATAAAGTTTGGGGTATGTCTATATGTTAAATTTACTTTTTTTAACAGTTTCATGGGCGTAACCGCCAAAAATGGGTACAGGGGTAGTAATTTCAAAAGTTGTTTTTTATGTAAATTCTTGATACGGGGATGTTTAATATAAAGTTTGGGGTATGTCTAGGTGTTAAATTTCAATTTTTTTACAGTTTCATGGGCGTAACCGCCAAAAATGGGTACGGGGGTAGTAATTTCAAAAGTTGGTTTTATGTAAATTCTTGATATGGGGATGACTAATATAATGTTTGGGGTATGTCTAGATGTTAAATTGACTATTTGTAACAGTTTCATGGGCGTAGCCGCCAAAAATAGGCAAGGGGCGTAACAACCCTAAAAGTGACTTTTAAGTAAATTCTTGATACGGGGATGCTTAATGTAAAGTTTGGAGTAGCCCTAGAGTGTAAATTTACTATTTCTAACAGTTTCATGGGCGTACCCCTCATAAAGGGACAAGGGGCGTAACAATCATAAATGTGGTATTTTAAGCAAAATCTTGTTTTTCTTAGTGGGTTATGGTAGGAGTGTAACCTACGTGTTTGGTAATACTTTCGTTTAGTAGAGTTATAGCAGGGGCCATAACTTTCATGCTTTGCCGTACTTTTCTTAGCAGAGTTGTGACAGGGGCGTGAACTTTAAGTTCATTCTTTCAATGTGGTGTTTTAGTGTGTTTGGTTTTTACTAGAGTTCTATGAATATTTTCAATAATGATTTAGACACAGTCGCAACTATCATCAAGTGCAACATTTTTAGTAAATTGTAATTATTTATTAGGGTTTTCTCAGCTGTATTAAAGACTTTGGTTGATAAGTGGACACTTTTTAGGGTTTTGAGTTCAACTTTTTGGTTATGAGACGAAATTTTGGGGTTAAGTGCTACATTAGTTGTCTTTTGGAGTAACTTTTTGGACTTTGCATATAAATTGTTGGGCTTTGTGTCTAACTATTTTGAGTTAAGGTTGTCTTTTTGACAAACTTTTGGACTTTGAATGTAACTATTTGGTCTTTTGTGTCTAAATATTCTGAGTTTGGGTTGTCTTTTTGACAAAATTTTGGACTTTGCATATAACATTTATGACTTTCGTGTCTAACTATTCTGAGTTTGGGTTGTCTTTTTGACAAAGTTTTGGCCTTTGTATATAACATTTACGACTTTTGTGTCGAACTAGTATCACTTTGGGACTAAATTTTTAGGGTTTTGAGTTCAACTGTTTGGTTATGAGACGAAATTTTGGGGTTAAGTGTTACATTAGTTGTCTTTTGGAGTAACTTTTTGGACTTTGCCTATAAATTGTTGGGTTTTGTGTCTAACTATTCTGAGTTTGGGTTGTCTTTTTGACAAACTTTTAGCCTTTGTATATAACTATTTGGTCTTTTGTGTCTAACTATTTTGCCTTTGGGTTTAAATTTTGTAGGGTTTTGAGTTCAACTTTTTGGTTACGCGACGAAATTTTAGGGCTTGTTGTTATATTAGTTGTCTTTTGACGTAACATTTTGGACTTTGCATATACTTTTTTGACCTTTCGTGTCTAACTATTTTGAGTTTGGGTTGTCTTTTTGACAAACTTTTGGACTTTGCATATAACATTTACGACTTTCGTGTCTAACAATTACAACTTTGGGCCTAAATTTGTAGAGTTTGTGTTCAACTTTGTGAGTATGAACCAAAATTTTAGGGTTTGGAACTAAGTTTTCTTACCTGAAATGATCATCTTTACTGTTGTCTGTCATTCGTTGAAGTGATAAAGATATGGAACTCCAAAGTCTAAGAGCTGAAGTAATCACCTTTAATGATGTATGTCGTTCGTTGAAGTGGGAAACATTGGTATTAAAGCCTTCAGCGGTCAAAATGAGGTCATAGAACTCTTCTGGAATTGCCTCAGGGGTCAAAACGAGTTCAAGTAACCCACCACCCCGCATTTTTCCCCACTGCTGACCCGACAGCCACTACCCACGCTTGGGCTAACGCGCTTTTCTGATTGGTTAATCTAGCTGTCAGCCATTTCTTCGCCCCGCCTCCTATGTTAATACTCTTTTCTGATTGGTTAATCCCGATATCAAGCGATGTTGGCATAGTCACTCGCTGATTGGCTAATTTATTCATTTCTTACCAGGTTATATTTAAACTAGACGGCGTTATAAGTTTGGTTGATTCAAGGAAAGTTACTGTTCACACTAGCGGATTTTTGCACAGTAAGTTGGCTTGTTTTCTCTTAACGTATGTTAAGGCTTATCGATAACAGGTTATATTCGGTGTAGATGCTTGAGACTACATTTTACGCTGTAAGTTTGAATGTTTTCTCTTAAAGTATGGTAAGACTTAACGATAACACGTTATTCAACTGTATTGATGTAAAGTAGTTAAGATAAGTAATGTTGAATGTAATGTTCCTTCATTTTTCTTATTGGTTGATTAAAGTATGATATACCAGACAACCGCCATACACCACACATACCACACTAGATGACCTCCATACACCCCTCACGACACAGTAGACGACCTCCATACACCCCTCACGACACACTAAACGCCCTCTATACACCCAATATGACACACTAAACGACCTACATACACCCATCATGACACACTAGACGCCCTCTATACACCCAATATGACACACTAGCCGACCCCTATACAACCATCATGACACACTAAACGCCCTCTATACACCCAATATGACACACTAGACGACCTCCGTACACCCATCACGACATACTAGCCGACCTCCATTGACCCATCACGGCACACTAGACGACCCCTATACAACCATCATGACACACCAGACGACCCCTATACAACCATCATGACACACTAAACGCCCTCTATACACCCAATATGACACACTAGACGACCTCCGTACACCCATCACGGCACACTAGACGACCCCTATACAACCATCATGACACACCAGACGACCTCTATACAACCATCATGACACACTAAACGCCCTCTATACACCCAATATGACACACTAGACGACCTCCGTACACCCATCACGGCACACTAGACGACCCCTATACAACCATCATGACACACTAGACGACCCCTATACAACCATCATGACACACTAAACGCCCTCTATACACCCAATATGACACACTAGACGACCTCCGTACACCCATCACGACATACTAGCCGACCTCCATTGACCCATCACGGCACACTAGACGACCCCTATACAGCCCTTATTACACACTAGGCGACCTCCATACACCCATCGCTGCGATGAACATACTAGCAAGACAGATTGTATAAACTGTAAGGGTGTTAAAGCGTACACCAAACGAACGCCTGGACTTTTTAAACTAGAGTACGAAGGGACAGCTCTTGTTAGCTTATGTAGTAAGACGTACCATTGTAGTGGGGATTACGATAAAATCAGTTGTAAAGGCTAAGCAAGCAACACAACAAATTAGATAAAGATATGTTTTTAGAGGTTCTCGCTACGCAAAAGGCCAAGGGTGGGAAAAATGTAGGATTCAAAGTCTTAAATAATTCCATATTTTCCTACAGTCAAACAAGAAATGCTCTTTCCTATTTCTATATAAAAAGAAAGGTAGCTGATGATAACGTCTCGACTACGCCTCTAGATATTTAACTCTTTACACTACCAGCTTAGACTACCCAGCAATCTCTAACAGTTTCACCCCTTATGATTCATTTATGACACAACGCTAAGCAGACATCCAACTACCTATCTATAAATAAATGTTATCCATGTACTATATATTGACTCAATGTACTGAATGTTTTTGTAATGTTATATAATATCAATGTATGTTATACACCTATTGAGAAAATAAAAGAATAAAATATATCTTTGTCTTCTGTTTTATATTGATTGTTTGTCCATGATGTTGTATAATCTACTAACCTGTCACTGTCGATCAAGAACTCCAAAGCCAGGACACACCAGACATAAACAGGTCACTTCCGGGTCACCGGGACTAGAGGTCAACATCCCGACACGAAATGTCACGGTTAACTCCCCCTGCGCCTACGGTACATTAGGTGCGCCGCGCACCTACTATATATCTTTGTTAATTTAGCACCTAAATTCGGGTCAAATGGACCCTGCTATACTACTGATATTACTTGAGGCTAGTGATGATAGTGTGATATTACTTGAGGCTACGATGATAGTGTGATATTACTTGAGGCTACGATGATAGTGTGATATTACTTGAGGCTACGATGATAGTGTGATATTACTTGAGGCTAGTGATATTAGTGTGGTATTACTTGAGGCTATTGATGATAGTGGGATATTACTTGAGGCTACGATGATAGTGTGATATTACTTGAGGCTAGTGATGATAGTGTGATATTACTTGAGGCTACGACGATAGTGTGATATTACTTGTGGCTAGTGATGATAGTGTGATATTACTTGAGGCTACGATGATAGTGCGATATTACTTGAGGCTAGTGATGATAGTGTGATATTACTTGAGGCTAGTGATGATAGTGTGATATTACTTGAGGCTACGATGATAGTGTGATATTACTTGAGGCTACGATGATAGTGTGGTATTACTTGAGGCTAGTGATGATAGTGTGATATTACTTGAGGCTAGTGATGATAGTGTGATATTACTTGAGGCTACGATGATAGTGTGATATTACTTGAGGCTACGATGATAGTGTGATATTACTTGAGGCTACGATGATAGTGTGATATTACTTGAGGCTAGTGATGATAGTGTGATATTACTTGAGGCTACGATGATAGTGTGATATTACTTGAGGCTAGTGATGATAGTGTCATATTACTTGAGGCTAGTGATGATAGTGTGGCATTACTTGAGGCTAGTGATGATAGTGTGATATTACTTGAGGCTACGATGATGGTGTGATATTACTTGAGGCTAATGATGATAGTGTGATATTACTTGAGGCTACGATGATAGTGCGATATTACTTGAGGCTAGTGATGATAGTGTGATATTACTTGAGGCTAGTGATGATAGTGTGATATTACTTGAGGCTACGATGATAGTGTGATATTACTTGAGGCTACGGTGATAGTGTGGTGTTACTTGAGGCTAGTGATGATAGTGTGATATTACTTGAGGCTAGTGATGATAGTGTGATATTACTTGAGGCTACGATGTTAGTGCGATATTACTTGAGGCTACGATGATAGTGTGATATTACTTGAGGCTACGATGATAATGTGATATTACTTGAGGCTAGTGATGATAGTGTGATATCACTTGAGGCTACGATGATAGTGTGATATTACTTGAGGCTACGATGATAGTGTGATATTACTTGAGGCTAGTGATGATAGTGTGATATTACTTGAGGCTAGTGATGATAGTGTGATATTACTTGAGGCTACGATGATAGTGTGATATTACTTGAGGCTAGTGATGATAGTGTGATTTTACTTGAGGCTAGTGATGATAGTGTGATATTACTTGAGGCTACGATGATAGTGTGGTATTACTTGAGGCTAGTGATGATAGTGTGATATTATTTGAGGCTAGTGATGATAGTGTGATATTACTTGAGGCTAGTGATGATAGTGTGATATTACTTGAGGCTACGATGATAGTGCGATATTACTTGAGGCTAGTGATGATAGTGTGATATTACTTGAGGCTAGTGATGATAGTGTGATATTACTTGAGGCTACGATGATAGTGTGATATTACTTGTGGCTACGATGATAGTGTGGTATTACTTGAGACGATGATAGTGTGATATTACTTGAGGCTAGTGATGATAGTGTGATATTACTTGAGGCTACGATGATAGTGTGATATTACTTGAGGCTAGTGATGATAGTGTGATATTACTTGAGGCTAGTGATGATAGTGTGATATTACTTGAGGCTACGATGATAGTGCTTGAGGCTTGTGATGATAGTCTGATATTACTTGAGGCTAGTGATGATAGTGTGATATTACTTGAGGCTAGTGATGATAGTGTGATATTACTTGAGGCTAGTGATGATAGTGTGGTATTACTTAATCCTAACGTTGATACATTGTTTTTACTCACATCTATCGATGATGTAATCGTATAATAATTTTGAGCCTAACCATGTATGATATAACATAAAGGCTGGTTATGAATGTATCCCACAGCTGGTTGTAGACAACGACAAGCTGGTTGTAACGTGTGACAGAGACGAGAAGATTCGGATTAGCCACTATCCTGATGCTTACAACATCCGGGCTTTTTGTCTGGGCCACACAAAGTAAGTAAACTAGACAATACATCGATACACGCTGTAGTAGAACGTCAACACATAAGTAAACTAGATAATCAATCGATACACGCTGTAGTAGAACGTCAACACATAAGTAAACTAGATAATCAATCGATGCACGCTGTAGTAGAACGTCAACACATAAGTAAACTAGATAATCCATCGATACACGCTGTAGTAGAATGTCAACACATAAGTAAACTAGACAATCCATCGATACACGCTGTGGTGGAACGTCAACACATAAGTAAACTAGATAATCAATCGATACACGCTGTGGTGGAACGTCAACACATAAGTAAACTAGATAATCAATCGATACACGCTGTAGTAGAACGTCAACACATAAGTAAACTAGATAATCAATCGATACACGCTGTAGTAGAACGTCAACACATAAGTAAACTAGACAATCCATCGATACACGCTGTAGTAGAATGTCAACACATAAGTAAACTAGACAATCCATCGATACACGCTGTGGTGGAACGTCAACACATAAGTAAACTAGATAATCAATCGATACACGCTGTAGTAGAACGTCAACACATAAGTAAACTAGATAATCAATCGATACACGCTGTAGTAGAACGTCAACACATAAGTAAACTAGACAATCCATTGATACACTCTGTAGTAGAACGTCAACACATAAGTAAACTAGACGATACACGCTGTAGTAGAACGTCAACACATAACTAAACTAGACAATACATCGATACACGCTGTAGTAGAACGTCAACACATAAGTAAACTAGACAATACATCGATACACGCTGTAGTAGAACGTCAACACATAAGTAAACTAGACAATCCATCGATACACTCTGTAGTAGAACGTCAACACATAAGTAAACTAGACAATCCATCGATACACGCTGTAGTAGAACGTCAACACAGAAGTAAACTAGACAATCCATCGATACACTCTGTAGTAGAACGTCAACACATAAGTAAACTAGACAATCCATCGATACACGCTGTAGTAGAACGTCAACACATAAGTAAACTAGATAATCAATCGATACACGCTGTAGTAGAACGTCAACACATAAGTAAACTAGATAATCAATCGATACACGCTGTAGTAGAACGTCAACACATAAGTAAACTAGATAATCAATCGATACACGCTGTAGTAGAACGTCAACACATAAGTAAACTAGATAATCAATCGATACACGCTGTAGTAGAACGTCAACACATAAGTAAACTAGATAATCAATCGATACACGCTGTAGTAGAACGTCAACACATAAGTAAACTAGACAATCCATCGATACACTCTGTAGTACAACGTCAACACATAAGTAAACTAGACAATCCATCGATACACGCTGTAGTAGAACGTCAACACATAAGTAAATTAGACAATCCATCGATACACGCTGTAGTAGAACGTCAACACATAAGTAAACTAGATAATCAATCGATACACGCTGTAGTAGAACGTCAACACATAAGTAAACTAGATAATCAATCGATACACGCTGTAGTAGAACGTCAACACATAAGTAAACTAGACAATCCATCGATGCACGCTGTAGTAGAACGTCAACACATAAGTAAACTAGACAATCCATCGATGCTCGCTGTAGTAGAACGTCAACACATAAGTAAACTAGACAATACATCGATACACGCTGTAGTAGAACGTCAACACATAAGTAAACTAGACAATACATCGATACACGCTGTAGTAGAACGTCAACACATAAGTAAACTAGACAATCCATCGATACACGCTGTAGTAGAACGTCAACACATAAGTAAACTAGACAATACATCGATACACGCTGTAGTAGAACGTCAACACATAAGTAAACTAGACAATACATCGATACACGCTGTAGTAGAAGGTCAACACATAAGTAAAACTAGACAATACATCGATACACGCTGTAGTAGAACGTCAACACATAAGTAAACTAGACAATACATCGATACACGCTGTAGTAGAACGTCAACACAGAAGTAAACTAGACACTCCATCATTGTACACCGTAGTAGAAGGTTTCGGTTTCGCCTTTTGTCATTTGGCGTGTGCTGAGACTGATGTGATGGGGCCTGCAGTTACCTGTCTTCGTTTGGGAGATGAGATATTAATTCGGATGATTCCACTGGCACGGGCGGTTGAGCAATTATGGATTTTAATTCGTTTGCAGTGATCCGGAGCCTTCCATAACAATAGTAGAAAGTCAACACATAATAAGTAAACTAGACAACCCATCAACATGCCCTGTAGTAGAACATCAACACATAGTAAGTAAACTAGACAACCCGCCAATATGCCCTGTAGTAGAACATCAGCACATAGTAAGTAAACTAGACAACCCGCCAATAGGCCCTGTAGTAGAACATCAACATATAATAAGTAAACTAGACAACCCGCAAATATGCCATGTAGTAGAACATCAACACATAGTAAGTAAACTAGACAACCCGCAAATATGCCCTGTAGTAGAACATCAACACATAGTAAGTAAACTAGACAACCCGCAAATATGCCCTGTAGTAAAACATCAACACATAAGTAAGTAAACTAGACAACCCGCCAATATGCCCTGTAGCAGAACATCAGCACATAGTAATTAAACTAGACAACCCGCCAATAGGCCCTGTAGTAGAACATCAACATATAGTAAGTAAACTAACACAACCCGCCAATATGCCTTGTAGTAGAACATCAGCATATAGTAAGTAAACTAGACAACCCGCCAATATGCCTTGTAGTAGAACATCAGCACATAGTATGTCCGCTAGAGGCTCTATCCGTATGCACTACATTACAACTCTCTACAAGGACATACGATACAAGTAAGTCACTTAGAAATCATACCCGTACATGATACAGTACATGTAGTAAATAGGTCATTCTATCCGGATGCACTACAGTACAGCTACATACAATGTTGAGTGTAAGTGAATTTAATGCACCACTCATAAGTACACTTTTCACACACATACCCCCCCCCTCCCCGCCTCTACTCTCCTATGTTACATTGCTCTGATACTTGATTCCCTCCCCTCTCCGTCATAACAATACTTCTAATTGTGTGTTTCGTTTGTCTCATGTGAGCACATAGTCGTGCCAGCCTGGCCTCTCTCTCTCTCCCTTTCTCTCTCATATCTCCCCCTTCCGCTCTGTCTCCTCTCTCCTCCCTCCCTCCTATCTCCTCTCTCTTCCGCTCCCTCTCTCCCGTTCCCTCCTGCTCTCTCTCCGTCTCTCTTTCTCCGTCCCTCTCTCTCCCTCCCTCTCTGTCCGTCCCTCTCTCTCCCTCCCTCCCTCTCTCCCTCCCTCTCTCTCCGTCCCTCCCTCTCCCTCCCTCTCTCTCCCTCCCTCTCTCTCCCTCCCTCTCTCTCCCTCCCTCTCTCTCTTCCCTTTCCTCTCCTCTCTTCCTCCCTCTCCCCTCTCTCTCCCTCCCTCTCTCCCTCCCTCTCTCTCCGTCCCTCTCTTTCCCTCCCTCTCTCTCCCTCTCTCTCCCTCCCTCTCTCTCCCTCTCTCTCTTCCCTTTCCTCTCCTCTCTTCCTCCCTCTCCCCTCTCTCTCACCTCCCTCTCTTTCCCTCCCCCTCTCTCACCCATCTTCCCCCTCCCCCCCCCTCACTCCCTGTCTCTCACTTCCTCTCCTCCCCCCTCTCCCTCCCTCCCTCACCTCCCTCCTTTCCGAGACAAATATGAAGCTGCACCACAACAAAGACATCAGTTATTTCTATTTCAACGATATCAAAGCTGTCACTGACTAGATCTATTATATAAATATCGTTAGGTAAACATTACATATATATTTATTTATTTATATATTTATTTATTTATCTATTTATTTATATATTTATTTATTTATATGCTTCCTATATATGTTACAATAGCCTGGAGTCATAAGACATTGTTTCCAGATGTATAAACTTTTTTTTTTAATGTAAAGATCTGATCTGTGGTGACTCACCTCACCTCGTTAAAAGATGGAAAACACAAACATGTGCACCAGTTAAAAGGTGGAAAACACAAACATGTGCACAGTTAAAAGGTGGAAAACACAAACATGTGCACCAGTTAAAAGGTGGAAAACACAAACATGTGCACAGTTAAAAGGTGGAAAACACAAACATTTCCACAAATTTAAAGATAGAAAACACAAACATGTGCACAAGTTAAAAGATGGAAATACAAATACGTGCACACGTTTAAAGATGGAAAACACAAACATGTGCACTAGTTTAAAGGTGGAAAACATAAACATGTGCACAAATTTAAAGATAGAAAACACAAACATGTGCACTAGTTTAAAGGTGGAAAACACAAACATGTGCACTAGTTTAAAGATAGAAAACACAAACATATACACTAGTTTAAAGATAGAAAACACAAACATATGCACTAGTTTAAAGATAGAAAACACAAACATATGCACTAGTTTAAAGGTGGAAAACACAAACATATGCACTAGTTTAAAGGTGGAAAACACAAACATATGCACTAGTTTAAAGATATAAAACACAAACATATGCACTAGTTTAAAGGTGGAAAACACAAACATATGCACTAGTTTAAAGATAGAAAACACAAACATATGCACTAGTTTAAAGATAGAAAATACAAACATGTGCACTAGTTTAAAGATAGAAAACACAAACATATGCACTAGTTTAAAGATAGAAAACACAAACATGTGCACTAGTTTAAAGGTGGAAAACACAAACATATGCACTAGTTTAAAGATAGAAAACACAAACATGTGCACTAGTTTAAAGATAGAAAATACAAACATATGCACTAGTTTAAAGGTGGAAAACTCTAGATGTGCACAAGTTTAAAGATGAAAAATACAAACGTGTACAAACTTAAATATGTAAAATACAAACGTGTACAAACTAAAATATGTAAAATACAAACGTGTACAAACTTAAATATGAAAAATACAAACGTGTACAAACTTAAATATGAAAAATACAAATGTGTACAAACTTAAATATGGAAAATACAAACGTGTACAAACTTAAATATGGAAAATACAAACGTGTGCTGAATACGGGCAAGCACTCCTCATTATTTGTTACAGTTCTCAGAAGCGTCGTGTGGCGAGCAACTCTCCTCATCTTATACTTTCACCAGTAAGTCAAGTACCCCCGTCACGCCAAGTGGCCTATAGGGAATATGGTGTTAGTGACCATAAATTTTACAGACCTTCAGCACATGATTTTTGGGGTAATGTGGTCGGTATTATGCCCAAGCTGCTTTAATTTCCCATTTTAAAAAATCCAGTATCCATTAAAGGCTGGGTGAACCCGGAAGCCGTCGGTTGGGATCGAACCCTACCTCTTGTCCATTGTAGTCCAGTTCACTAACCAATGAACTATCGCGGCTCAATACTTTCGCCAGTACTTTCTATCAATGTCTCTTTTTGATTTCTTTCCCGTGTCACGTGTTTAAACTAGAACCCAGCATCCTTCTTCTGTGTCTTGCTCTGACTCTTTTCCCTCTCAGATTTTTTTCTGTAATCACATTTCGAGTTTTCCGTTTCTCATCGCATGCCTGAAAAAGTTGGGCAGTCTCTTTCTTATAGCAGAGTTGAAAGGCTTGGACAGGTACTATAGACCGATTACACATTCTCAAGACTGTATGTAGTAGGTGCCCATTGGCTAGAATCTTGATCTTGACCCTTCCAGCGCTGCTAGACGTCGCAGGGGTTCATGATAGTTCTTTTCGTCGTCATTCTCTCTTATAGTTTGATCTTATCAAATGGGTCAATGCCTGCCAACTTTGCTTTTCGGTGTTCTTTACAGTGTCTCTCTATGTCGTCCTCTCTCTTTTGCTTATAGCCTGATGTTTCCCATAGAAGAGCCAGTTTTGAGATTCCCTTCTTGTGTCTTCCCAACACATGTCCGACATTTGTCCATCTTCTAATCCTAATTGTAGATGAGATCGCGTCCTAATTGTAGATGAGATCGTTAGTTGTATGGCCATTTTTTTAACCTCTATATTAGTCTTGAATTCATTCCATTGTACACAAAGTATCCTTCTTAAACATTTGTCCTCAAAATCTGTTCATTTTTTTCTCAATCTCTTTTGTTGTTTCCAGCTTTTACATGCATTGTTAAGGGATGATAATACATTTGAGTTGAATATCCTAAGTTTAACTTTCCTGCTTAGTAAAGTAAAGAACCCCGTCACACCAAGTGGCCTATAGGGAATACGGTGTTAGTGATCATAATTTTACAGACCTTCGGCACCTGATTTTTGGGTAATGTGGTCGGTATTACGCCCGTGCCGCTTTATTTTCCCAGAAAAAAATCCGGTACTCATTTAAGGCTGGGTGAACCAGAAAGCAGTCGATTGGGATCGAACCCTACCTCTTGTCCTTTGTAGTCCAGTTTACTAAACACTGAGTTATCGCGGCTCCTCTTTCCTGCTTAGTATTTTTTTTTTTTTTTTTTTTGATGAGAGTACGAGTCGAGCTATATAAGAAGAATGCGTTGGAAATACTGTTCATGTTCTGACAAATGACAAAAATTCTTCCGTATCGGGCATTCATGTGGAAACCATCTGGTACAAGAAAACAAGACAGACCAAGAGAATCACTAATTAGAACAATTACTAGGGAAGGCTCAACCATAGAAGTAAGAAACAAGCAAGACCTGCGAGAACAAGCAGCAAATCGTCAATCGAGAAGAACTATGACTTCCGCTCTAGCTGCATACTTCGACTCCAGAGGAAAATGAATGAAAATAAATTTTTGGATTGTCGTATTTTGTCCAGGTTTTCACAATTCCCTGCTACTTATGCTATCCTGCTTCTGATCTCTCTCTCTCTCTCTCTCCCTCTCTCTCTCTCCCTCCCTCCCTCACATCTACACACGATAGGAAGTAGTGCTTTTACATTGTGCCACTTGGGGACACCCGGACAGATTCCATAATGATATCCTACAGGAGTTCGGCACTCTCAACACCCTAAGAACACAAATATGGCCCACAGAAATAACCCTGCATGACAAGTTATGGGCAACCGGTGATGACCTCAAACGTACTGTCTTGTTCGTGACCCAAGCTGGTCTCAATGCATAACAGAGGCTGATCGCTGAAGAAGAAGAAGAATTCTGCAGATAGAAACCTTGAAGGAAACTTACAATAAATGTCACTTTGACCAATAAAATCAAGTGATCTTCTCTCTCTCTGTCACACACACATACACACACACTCTCTCTCTCTCTCTCTCTCTCTCTCTCTCTCTCTCTCACACAATCTGTCTTTCTTGCACACAAACTCTGTCTCTCACACACATACACTCTCACACACACACTCTCTCACACATACATACATACACACTCTCTTTCACACCCACACACACACTCTCTTTCACACCCACACACACACTCTCTCACGCATACACACACACACACACAATCTGTCATCACTTTATGGCTTTCAACACAAAAACAGTCAGTTCTAATCACGTGATTTAAAGTCCCCAAGCACCGTGTCATATTAACAAGTTACATATTGCTTGTGTTATCGACAAATACTGCTTCAATGAATAAGTAGTAACGCTTCAGGAATGTCTCCCTTCATATGCCTCATTGTTCTGCTTTCCTTATCACGGCTAATAGTGTCGCGCATTTCCTATTTAACCATTAGTGTACCCTTAAATGCTTCAATCTCACACAACTGTTACCTGGGTTATCTCCTCTCATTAATCTCACAAGAAACGCAGCTTTTACCGTTCTCTGTTTGCAATTATTATTTGGCAAACTTTTCTAAGTTTATCTGGCCACAGATGTCTTCATGATTAGGTAGCTGTATTTTGCATCTTCTGTTTAGGTTGACCTGTCCCTGTTTGCTGGTCCTAAATTTTTCTTCTATGGATTTTATGTCAAGACTATTCGCTGTGGAGTAGCGATGTTTAATTGAGGGTTGTGCATGTGGTGTGTGTTAACTGTCCCCCCTTGTGTGTATACATGTATGGACATATAATGTATGAGTGAGAGGGATAGAGAGGGGGGTGGGGAGGGTGAGAGCAGAGAGATCGAAGGGAAGAGAGGTAATAAAGTAGAGTGAGGGGGGGAAGGGAAGGAGGGGAGGGAGAGAGATGGAAGAGAAGAGAGGTGAGAAAGTAGATGGAGAGAGAGTGAGAGAGTTGGACGGGAAGATAGGTGACAAAGTAGATGGAGAGAGAGTGAGAGAGTTGGACGGGAAGATAGGTGACAAAGTAGATGGAGAGAGAGTGAGAGAGTTGGACGGGAAGATAGGTGACAAAGTAGATGGAGAGAGAGTGAGAGAGTTGGACGGGAAGTTAGGTGACAAAGTAGATGGAGAGAGAGTGAGAGAGTTGGACGGGAAGATAGGTGACAAAGTAGATGGAGAGAGAGTGAGAGAGTTGGACGGGAAGTTAGGTGACAAAGTAGATGGAGAGAGAGTGAGAGAGTTGGACGGGAAGTTAGGTGACAAAGTAGATGGAGAGAGAGTGAGAGTGTTGGACGGGAAGTTAGGTGACAAAGTAGATGGAGAGAGAGTGAGAGAGTTGGACGGGAAGTTAGGTGACAAAGTAGATGGAGAGAGAGTGAGAGAGTTGGACGGGAAGTTAGGTGACAAAGTAGATGGAGAGAGAGTGAGAGGGTTGGACGGGAAGTTAGGTGACAAAGTAGATGGAGAGAGAGAGAGAGTTGGACGGGAAGATAGGTGACAAAGTAGATGGAGAGAGAGTGAGAGAGTTGGACGGGAAGTTAGGTGACAAAGTAGATGGAGAGAGAGTGAGACGGGAAGTTAGGTGACAAAGTAGATGGAGAGAGAGTTTGGACGGGAAGATAGGTGACAAAGTAGATGGAGAGAGAGTGAGAGAGTTGGACGGGAAGTTAGGTGACAAAGTAGATGGAGAGAGAGTTGGACGGGAAGTTAGGTGACAAAGTAGATGGAGAGAGAGTGAGAGAGTTGGACGGGAAGATAGGTGACAAAGTAGATGGAGAGAGAGTGAGAGAGTTGGACGGGAAGATAGGTGACAAAGTAGATGGAGAGAGAGTGAGAGAGTTGGACGGGAAGTTAGGTGACAAAGTAGATGGAGAGAGAGTGAGAGAGTTGGACGGGAAGTTAGGTGACAAAGTAGATGGAGAGAGAGTGAGAGAGTTGGACGGGAAGTTAGGTGACAAAGTAGATGGAGAGAGAGTGAGAGAGTTGGACGGGAAGATAGGTGACAAAGTAGATGGAGAGAGGGTTGGACGGGAAGATAGGGGACAAAGTAGATGGAGAGAGAGTGAGAGAGTTGGACGGGAAGATAGGTAACAAAGTAGATGGAGAGAGAGTGAGAGAGTTGGACGGGAAGTTAGGTGACAAAGTAGATGGAGAGAGAGTGAGAGAGTTGGACGGGAAGTTAGGTGACAAAGTAGATGGAGAGAGAGTGAGAGAGTTGGACGGGAAGTTAGGTGACAAAGTAGATGGAGAGAGAGTGAGAGAGTTGGACGGGAAGATAGGTGACAAAGTAGATGGAGAGAGAGTGAGAGAGTTGGACGGGAAGATAGGTGACAAAGTAGATGGAGAGAGAGTGAGAGAGTTGGACGGGAAGTTAGGTGACAAAGTAGATGGAGAGAGAGTGAGAGAGTTGGACGGGAAGTTAGGTGACAAAGTAGATGGAGAGAGAGAGAAGGAAGGATGGGGATGGTGAGAGGGAAGGAGGGGAGGGAGAGAGGGAAGGATTGGGATAGAGAGAGGGAAGGATGGGGAGGGATAGAGGGAAGGAGGGGGAGGGAGAGAGGGGATGATAGGGAGTGAGAGAGAGAAGATTAGGGAGGGAGATGGAGAGAATGGAAGGGAAGAGAGGTACGAAAGTAGACGGAGAGAGGGGGAACGAGAGGGGATTAGGGAGAAGAGAGAGAACGAGAGAGAAAGAGTGAAAGAGATGGGTGGAGAGTGAGAAAGATAGAAGGAGTTGGCGAGGGAAAAGGGGGGGAAGTGAATGATTTCTAATTTAATAATCATTTTGTGTATTTAATCTTATAGGTCTCTCCAAAACACATCTTTTCGTGCCATTTCTACTTTCCATAATTTACATTTCTATTTGAATGTTATTTTTGTTTATCTTTTAATCCCAAGCAGTCTGTGCCGTCTGTTTTAACCATCTAAATCTTATTAACGGTCTGTGGTGGCTTCCTTTTTTCTTTTCTTTTTTTAGCCTTGTCAAATGAAGAAATGTAGAAAATACCATGCCATTGTTATCACATTGAAATAAGGCTTCATACTGAAATATATTGCCCAAACCCTGCATTCACTTCTAATCCTATAATGCATATATGCATACACCATATGTTACTTATCCTGTAATGCAACATACAAAAGCCGAATGTGACAAATCCCCCACAGACCTACATTTCCCAAACTTCAAGAAAGCTGAGAATACAATCTATGGTTTAAGTTATTGATCAACAAAATTTTTGATGTTTGAAACTTTGAAAAATCAATATTCGCGTAGGCAAAGATACTAGCCTAACCAACGAGTGACGTTGTTAGTCACAAATGTCAGAGATAATTACTAATGTTGCTTGTACCACGAGCGGACCCTCCCCCTGTTGGTGGCTTGTTCTCAAACACGCGAAAATGTCAATTGTCATCTTAGGTTATATCAAACATGAGTTCTCCCAATGTCCGTTCTCCCAATGTCCGTTCTCCCAATGTCCGTTCTCCCAATGTCCGTTCTCCCAAAGATGCAATCCGGAGACAACTAATAATCAATGAATATTTTTTTATGGAGGAAAACTTCCGAGGCGATAGATCAGCGAATCACTTCAGGGGTAAAGGTATGTTATCATCACTCGGAAACAAAATCACAAATAATCAACAGAAACAAAAGCAAAGAAAAATAGATGGTCCTAAGCAGGATCGAACCCGTACTCCCTGACACATGCTGTACTCGTTTTGCTCCAAACTACGCTGTTTGTTTGTTTGTTTTTTTTTTGTTAGATACATGTACAAGAACTGTACTAAAAAAAAGCACTTTACAAACAGCAGGAAATACAGCATGATCATAAGAGAAAGAGTGTGCATTGAGCCAATACTAGACTGCATGCAGAAACGACAAATAAAGTGGTTTATTCATCTAGAAAGAATGCAGAGCAATTCCCTGCCTTTCAAAGCATATACAAAAAGAGAAGAAGGGAGAAGAGCAAGAGGCAGGTGCAAAGTAAGGTGGACAGACAACATCAAAGACTACATCAACATCTTTGACAACGAGTGAAGCCGTCAGAATACGGACTTTGCATCTCACTTTACACCACGACGGGAAACGAAGTGAAGAAAGAAAGAAAGAAAGAAAGGAAGGAAGGAATGACGGAAGTGGTTTCAATTTCTGACACCACAGACAAAATATATCATTTTTAATCCAAGCAAATATTTATCTATTTTTATATTTATCTATTTTTATATTTATCTATTTTTATATTTATCTATTTTTATATTTTGTCTATGTAAAATAAGAAACGGTAAAGTACCCCCGTCACGCCAAGTGGCGTATAGGGAATATAGTGACCATAAATTTTACAGACCTTCAGCACATGATTTTTGGGGTAATGTGGTCGGTATTACGCCCTTACCGCTTTACTTTCCCAGAAAAAAATCCGGTACCCATTTAAGGCTGGGTGAACCCGGAAGCCGTCGGTTGGGATCGAACCTTACCTCTTGCCCTTGTAGTCCAGTTCACTAACCACTGAGCTATCACGGCTCCCCAATCTATGTAAATACATATATTATTTAGTAGTTAATTCTCGTTACAGAAATGCCATAGATGAGCAAATCTGAGAGCTTCGGGCGATGCAATATTAAATTTTTAACTAGTTTTTTTTTTAATTCTTTTATATATTTTTTTTTTTTTTAGATACAGCTTCTTCTAATCGCTTACAAATGTTAATAGAACAACTATATGTTTATTTCATCTTAAAAATATACAAAGATACAATTGAACAAATGAACTAAAGTAGCATGACAAACAACTGTGCACTGATCCTACTTGAAGACGTATGCTAATACGTAAATCAATTATTTAAAGTGTAGTCTAACTGAATGAGTCATGTGTGCGTTTACATCTGCGGCCAATGAAAGCGTGCTGGTATGTACTCAAAACTTGCAGTTGACAGTTTAGTCACACCCACGTGATTTAGAGATTTCTCAAAGTTACGTGGTCATCATCATCATTGAGTGCCCTCTCCTCAACGAAGGTTGGCTACCATGGATCGCCATTCTACTCTGTCTCTTGCTTTGATGGTGCAGGCTGTCATAGATTGACTTGGCCATCTTTTGATGTTACTCGTCCATGTTAGTCTTGGTCTGTCTCTGCCTCTTTTACCTTGTATTTTCCCTTCCAATATTAATTTCAGTAGGCTGTTGTGTCTTTTAACATGCCCCAAAATGTCATTTGTCTTGTCTTGATTGTGTTTAGTAGTTCTCTTTTATTTTCAGTTGTTTTAATACTTCATCGTTTGTTTTCTTTTCCTTCCATCCAATTCTACCTATTCTTCTATAAATCCACATTTCAAAGGCTTCAATTTTCTGTTCTGTTTTCTTGTCTAATGTCCATGTTTCTGCACCAAACAGGAATATTGAGAAGATGTAACATTTTGCTATTCTTAGTTTCAGCCCTGTTGATATTTGTTTTGTTGTTAGTATATTTTTCATGGCATTAAAATTACTTTTTGCCATGCCTATTCTTTTGTTTATTTCACTTTTCCATTTTCCATCATTGGTTATAGTATGTCCCAGGTAGTTGTAGCTCTGGACTGTCTCCAGATGTATTCCCTCAACTGTGATATTTAATTGTAGGTCTTGACAATGTTCTTTGTTTAACATGGTAAGTTGTCACAATTCCAATAGCGCCAACATCGACAGAGAACCTATTATTATGTCCCACGGGGACATACAGGACCGAAGAATAAAGGCCGCTTATCCAGTGCAGTCGGTGCGAGGTGTTCGTTCTGAATTTTTATTTCACCCCCGTTGTAAAAAAAAAAAAAAAATGTTATCCTATCGGTGTTAGAACCAGCGTTCTCCTGGTTAGGAGCCTGCCATGTTATAACAATATACAGGTAGACGACTTAAATTAAAAACAGGTGGAAGAATACCTGGGAAGTCTAGTGATCTTTTATTTCCCCTTCTGGCTTACGGAAGCCGCGATAGCTCAGTGGTTAGTGAACTGGACTACAAATGACAAGAGGTAGGGTTCGATCCCAATCGACGGCTTCCGGGTTCACCCAGCCTTAAATAGGTACCGGATTTTTTTTTCTGGCAAAGTAAAGCGGCACGGGCGTAATACCGACCACATTACCCCAAAAATCATGTGCCGAAGGTCTGTAAAAATTATGGTCACTAACACCATATTCCCTATAGGCCACTTGGCGTGACGGGGGTCTTTACTAGACTTTTATATAGCAATAAAACCACTAACTATATCTTCACTCGACTCTGAAAGGCAAACGATGAAGGGAAAAGAACAAGAAAAAAGATCATTCGCATGTTGAAGAGAGACAGCATTAAATGCTTGACGTGTGTCCTCGCCTAAATAAAGCGGCACTGCTTCTCTACTGTTGTTCTACGCGTAAAACTGTCCATGAAACTTGTCTAGTCTGTTTTGCCCTACTTCTGGCGACTCACAATCTCTTCAACAATAGACTGTCTTATAGGTAACATTACACAGCAACTACAACCCAAAAATGAAGTAAAAATTACATTTCGCTGAGGCTCATGCGATGATCGCCGCGCGACCAGTGATGTCAAACCCCAATGGAAGCTCAACTCTGGGGAGTAATTTACGCCTAACTTATCGGAAGTTATAGTTTCCCTTGGTTTGCGATTGTCGTTCCTGATTGTTACATTATTCCTCCTTACACTCAAACTAAAAAAAAAAAAACATCAGAAAGAAACAATCAACATTTTTCGGGTACAGCATGAGAAGAGGAAAGTTGGAATACTTGGTTACAACAGGCAAAATACAAGGAAAAAGATATCGCGGTCGACAAAGAGAGAAAATACTAGATAGTTTGGTGTCACGGCATGGAAAACAGTCAACAACAGAACTTACACGATGCACTGTAGATAGAAGATTGCGGAAGGACGCCAACCGGTGCGGCACATGATGATGACACTCAAACTGCTATTGCCGCTTAAAAAGTCATTGTATTTCCTATGGTTAACACTGCCTGTTATATTTTCTTAACTTCTTATTATTTATTTATAATTATAATTCTTTTCTTCACCTTAATCAACACTCTCGTGTCTACAGCCAGAGATGCCATAGCTTGTTCTGTCTGTGGCGTAGTCCAAACGAAAGTCTTCTATGTTTAACAGAGTTCTCTCCTCTTTACATCTGATAATTATTTTGGTGAAACGGCCATTTGTCCTGGTCGCCAAGATTGCTGATCAAATTCATCAGTTCTACTTGTCGCCAAGATTGCTGATCACATTCATCAGGACTACTTGTCGCCAAGATTGCTGATCAAATTCATCAGGACTACTTGTCGCTAAGATTGCTGTTCAAATTCATTAGGACTACTTGTCGCTAAGATTGCTGTTCAAATTCATCAGGACTACTTGTCGCTAAGATTGCTGTATTGATAACTTTCGATCTCGACAGTTATTTATCATTTCTGTTGTTGACCTTCTGTGAAACTATTCTCTTAAGCTGTCTGGTGTGTTTTCTTTATGCTTCACTCTATCTCTTCATCCCACAATTTTCTCAATTGTCACAATATATTCCAGCTGTTCCCTTCTCATTGCAAAGGCAAAAAATGATGATTGTTTCTTCCTAATATTGAAAACTATCTCTCTTTTTGCTCTGACCTCTTTCAGAACATTTCATTACTCTTCTTAGCTGTCCATTGTGTTCTCAACATTCGTCTGTAAAATCACATTTCTACAACCTCCACTGTTAAGACTCATACAATTTCCAAAACATCGGTGTTGATTTATCTCGCCTTTTTTAAAATACAGATTTGTTGTCTCCTTGCCTATGACGAAAGCAGGAAAGTTCTGATGTCAGGATCTGGGGTAAGCCATATTTTTAATTATGTGACGTCATAAACATACATTTGGACTCTTTTACATTAGAAACACCGCCATTGGACAATTGTTAAAGTCTGTCACTGAAGTGACATTTGTTAACTGTAATTTGTTAACTGTAAATCTCCAGCTATTGTTTGGGTATTTGATTAGTGTGCAGCTTTACTCTGCCTGAGTAGCTAGCAGCCCCAAAGGTGTTTTGTAGATGTTGAAGAATAGAAGTGTGTTGATAATAAGGTAAAGGTTATCCCTTCTTGCCGTGTGGGGTTTTGGAGTCATCATCATGAGGTTTCATGTCGTTTGCACAACGTTGCATTCACCACAGCCCGCTTGGAAGAATCTCTGTCTCTAGCCAGATCACGCACAGAACGTTGCATTCTCCACAGTCCGTCTGAATGAATATATGTTTCTAGTAAGATTTTCCACTTCTTCTGTTGTCATGTTTAGGTCTCCTTCATGTCTCTCAGGCATGTTCTTCTTGGTCTGCCCCTCATGCGTCGTCCAGGAACTATGCCTTTTTTAAAAAACTCATTTTCCTGCCCGCTGTGTCTTTCGACGTGGATATAGTAGTTTTCTCTGTAGAATGCTGTTTATAAGCGCATTCTTTTTCATGTTTAAATCTTGTAATATATCTTCATTGCTTCTTGTTATTATCCAAGTTATCATAAGAATTTATCTGTAGCTATTTATTTCCAATGAATTGATTTTCTTCCTTGCTGTTTGCAACATTGTCCATGATTCACGACTGTATGTTGCTATCGATTTTAGGGTTGGTGAGTATAATTAAATAACCCATCATTATCCGTTTCGTTGAAGTAGATGGGAGCTGAGATCCCCAATACCAGTGCTAGGCTGACAGTAGTCAACGACTCACTGCTGACTGCCTGCGGCAGGAATGGTAAACCTGAACTATCCAAGTTCGCTCTGCTCCTAGGGACAAACTAGTCGAACCGGGTCAGTGGGATCGAGGGAGAAGGAAACCCATGGCCCTGAAATGATATGAACAAGTCGGATGCGTTGGGCCGAAAGACCCAATATTGCAATTTATTGTAAGCAATACAATGCACCTTCGTCCACGTAATGTTCTGTAAGGACGGACGATGAAGATTGGTCATTAGGTAAACGTAAGAAAAAAACTGATTCTCCCGGCGATTGCTCCAACTCGCAGTTAATTTGGCGCAGTTTCGATGTGTCGTGACTTACAGCAGTTTGACATATCTACACCTTTCTCCCAGCTTCCTCAACTTCAACATTTTTGTGGTACGGTTATGGAAGAAACCGGTATCACTGCAAACTAATTAAATACCATAATTGCCCAACCGCCCGTGCCAGTGGAATCATCCTAATTAATATCTCATCTCCCAAACAAGGAAAGGTAACAGCAGTCCCCATCATAGCAGTCTCAGTCGACCCTTGAGTCTGGTGTTCTCACAACGTTTATTGAAAGCTCGTTCTGTTGTGTTGTGTGATCTTTCTGCCTTGTCACGTAGCCAAACCATTTTATCTGTTGTTTCTTTATATATTCTATGGCGGGGGCTATTCCTAGCTTTTTTCTCAGTTCTTCATTTCTGATCTTATCTCTCAAACTGTTTCCTGTCATTCGTCTGACACATTTAATCTCAGTAGATGTTATTTTTCTTATTGTTTTTGCATCTAGGGTCTAGGTCTGGCATTGGTAGTACAACGTTGGGATGAAGATTGTATTGTATAGTGCTCGTTTTGCCTCTAGAGTTATTTCCTTGTTGGACAATAGCGGTGATAACTGTCCGATGATATGACATTTTAGCTCTAATCATACAGATATTGCTACGTGCATAAGTGAAGATGTCCAGAGAAAAACACATTCCACTCATTTTTGAGATTGATATTTTATTGAGGTGGTTCAAATGTGTGATGCTGTACAAAAATATGAATATTCTAACACAGTTATGTGTAACTTATTGATATTTTAGTGCAATAACGTTTATGGGGATAACTCTTTCATAATTGGACCCTCTCTGGTTTCAAACAAATTATATTTTAACTACAAAGTGTCAATTTAAATGATAGAATTTCTTGTATTCACGTTTAATGTACTATAGCAGAATAATACTCAAGTCATGTTTAATGTACTATAGCAGAATAATACTCATGTCATGTTTAATGTACTATAGCAGAATAATACTCAAGTCATGTTTAATGTACTATCATCATCAACTGTCATGCCTGCTAGCGTAGGTGATCATGTCTCTCCGCGACTTTTGATCTCGACAGCTATTTATCATTTCTGTTGTGACCCTCTGCCAAGCCATTATCTTAACCTGTCTGGTATCTTTTATCCTTGCTTCCCGCTATCTCTTCTTCCCTCAATGTACCCAGTTGTCACAATATATTCCAGCCGTTCTCTTCTCATTACATAGCCAAAAAATGATGATTGTTTCTTCCTAATATTGGAACATATAATATTTATAATTGGAATATTAGCTCTCTCTTTGCTTTGGCCTCTTTAAGAACGTTTTCATTACTCTTCTTAGCTGTCCATGTTATTCTCAACATTCTTCTGTAAAACCACATTTCTACAGACTCCAGTGATTCTCTTGTCTGTTATACTATTGTCAATGATTCACACCCATATGTTAAGCCTGCTCTACGTAGAATTTAAGAACTCCTTTTCTTGTTTCTATTGTCAAAAATGGATTGCACAATATCTTCCTCATTTTGTGGAAAGATGCTTTTGCATGAGCATACTCTGCATCTTACCGCTGTTGTACATTTACCATCTGAGGTTAACATTGTTCCCAGATATTTAAATTCATGTACATGTTTTAATATTGTTCCACTTGTCTTTATTGCGGTGATGTCAATTTCTTTGCTTCTGTATTTTTGCTATTGAAGCTGAGTCCTTTATTTTTGTTGTTTTTCACTATAATGTCTAACATTTCTTGTAACTCAGTTTTCCTCTTAGCGATTAAGGATTGATTGATCAGCATACCTTAGATTATTTATATTATGACCTCCGATTGTTATTCCAGGCATGCCCCATGTGGGTCTTAAAATAATCTTACTATAAATATTAAATAAATCTGGTGACATCATACAACCTTGCCTAACACCCAGTTCTATTTGTCGAAACATTCCCAATTGATAGCCAGGTCTTATGGCCGCTAGTTGTTGCCAGTACGTTCTTTATTATTCTTAGATCTTTGCTGTCTAAAGTTTATGCCTTCTAAAATTTTGATTATTTCTTTGTGCTTTATTTTGTCATATGCTTTAGTATAATCCATGAAACATTGGTATAGATCTGTTTTCACCTCTATGGTTCTTTCTACTAAAGATCTTATCATATATATGACATTGTACTTTCCTTTACCTTCATTAAAACCACACTGTTCATCACTAATTTCTGGACGGATTTTGTTTCGCACTCGTCGCATGATGATTCTTAGTAATATCTTAGTCATGTGACTCATAAGGTTTATTGTGGGATGATCATCGCATTCAGTCACACCCGATTTCTTTGGTAGGGCTATGAATATTGATTTGAGTAGGTCGTCTGGTATATATCCGCTGTTGTAGGTATTAGTAATATACTATAGCAGAATAATACTCGTCATGTGGTTAATGTACTATAGGAGAATAATACTTAAATCATGTTTAATGTACTAGCAGAATTATACTCAAGTCATGTTTAATGTACTATAGCAGAATTATACTCAAGTCATGTCTAATGTACTGTAGGAGAATAATATTTAAGACATATTTAATGTACTATAACAGAATTATGCTTAAGTCATGTTTAATGTACTATAACAGATTTATGCTTAAGTCATGTTTAATGTACTATAACAGAATTATACTCGTCATGTTTAATGTACTATAACAGAATTATGCTTAAGTCATGTTTAATGTACTATAACAGAATTATACTCGTCAAGTTTAAGTACTACAACAGAATTATACTCTTCATGTTTAATGTACTATAACAGAATATGCTTAAGTCATGTTTAATGTACTATAACAGAATTATACTCCAGCCATGTTTAATGTACTATCATCATCATCATCAAGTACCGTGCCTAGTGGCGTAGGTGATCATGTCTCTCCACAACTTTCGATCTCGGCAGCTATTTATCATTTCTGTTGTTGACCTTCTGCCAAGCCATTCTCTTAAGCTGTCTGTTATTTTTTCTCTTTGCTTCCCTCTATCTCTTCGTCCCTCAATTTTCCCAGTTGTTACAATATATTCCAGTTGTTCTCTTCTCATTACATGACCAAAAAATGATGATTGTCTCTTCCTAATATTGGAAATTAGCTCTCTTTTGCTTTGACCTCTCTCAGAACATCTTCATTACTCTTCTTAGTTGTCCATGGTATTCTCAACATTCTTCTGTAAAACCACATTTCTACAGACTCCAGTGATTTTCTTGTCTGTTGTCCTATTGTCCATGACTCGCATCCATATGTTAAGACTGGCTCTACGTAACATTTAGAACTCTTTTTCTTGTTTCTATTGTCAAAAATGGATTGCATAGTATTTTCCTCATTTTTTGGACAGCTGCTTTTGCCTGAGCCATTCTGCATCTCACCTCTTTTGTACATCTTCCATCTGAGGTTAACAAAGTTCCCAAATATTTAAATTCATTTACCTGTTTTAATATTGTTCCACTTGTCTTTATTTTGCACTGAGGTGATGTCTTTTTCTTTGTTGTTACCATTACCTCTTTCTTTTTGCTATTAAGGCTGAGTCCTTTATTTTTGCTTTCCTTTACTATAATGTCCAACATTTCTTGTAACTCATTTTCACTCTTAGCGATTAATACTGTATCATCAGCATACCTTAGATTATTTATATTATGACCTCCAATTGTTAATCCAGGCATGCCCCTTATGGATCTTAAAATAATCTCACTATAAATATTAAACAAATCTGGTGACAGCACACAACCTTGTCTAACACCCTGTTTTATTTGTTGAAACATTCCAAATGGTTTCCAGTTCTTATGGCCGCTGTTTGTTGCCAGTACATGTTCTTTATTATTCTTAGATCTTTGCTGTCTATGTTTATGCTTTCTAAAATTTTGATTATTTCTTGGTGCTTTACTTTGTCAAATGCCTGGTGTAATCTATGAAACATAGGTATAGATCTGTTTTCACCTCTATGGCTCTTTCTACTAAAGATCTTATGATATAAATGGCATTGCTTGTTCCTTTATCTCTAACAAAACCACACTGTTCATCGCTAATTTCTGGACTGATTTTGTTTCGCACTCTTCGCATGATGATTCTTAGTAATATCTTAGTCATGTGACGCATAAGGCTTATTGTGCGATGATCATCGCAATCAATCGCACCCGATTTCTTTGGTAGGGCTATGAATATTGATTTGAGCATGTAAAAAAAAGTAAAGTACCCCCGTCACGCCAAGTGGCGTATAGGGAAATATGGTGTTAGTGACCTATATTTTACAGACCTTCAGCACCTGATTTTGGGGTAATGTGGTCGGTATTACGCCCGTGCTGTTTTACTTTCCCAGAAAAAATCCGGTACCCATTTAAGGCTGGGTGAACCCGGAGCCGTCGGTTGGGATCGAACCCTACCCCTTGTCCGTAGTAGTCCAGTTCACTAACCACTGAGCTATCGCGGCTCCTACTAATTTTTAGGGAATTAGTAAAACCCAGGTGTCCTCGCCAGGGTACGAACCCCGGCTGTTGCCGTGGTAAGCCAACCGCCTATCGATTGCGCTAACCGGACGATTTGAGCATGTCGTCTGGTATATATGCGCTGTTGTAGATCAGGGGAGATGTATTCTGATAAACATAAAATAATCTATTCTGGAGGTACCGAACACCAAAGAGGAATAGGCATCATCTTGGATGCAGAAAGAGCAAGAACAGTGAAAGGCTTTTACCCAATATCTGACAGAGTCCTTTTAGTGAAATTGAATGGAAAGCCAATAGACATAAATCTTATACAAGTTTATGCACCAACAGCAGACAGTCTAGAGGAAACAATTGATAAATTTTACAACGAGTTAAATGAGGCACTTCATAAATACAAACCACATGAAAACACCATAGTTCTAGGGGATTTTAACGCAAAAGTAGGAAAGGAAAGAGTTGAGGAAGTAGTTGGTCATTATGGCTTAGGCGAGAGGAATGAAAGAGGTGAGAAACTTATTGACTGGGCAAGAACAGATAGATAGATCTACTGAAATATTCAATTCCTGGCACTGCAAGCTGATTTCTGCTTCTTCTTCGCCTTCACCCGTTGCGTGGATGCGTTATGTCG
This sequence comes from Megaustenia siamemsis, assembly GCA_032433765.1. Classification (NCBI taxonomy): domain Eukaryota; kingdom Metazoa; phylum Mollusca; class Gastropoda; order Stylommatophora; family Ariophantidae; genus Megaustenia; species Megaustenia siamemsis. Next base: position 67,270,381 of record JAVIAB010000024.1, on the reverse strand, counting down.
CTAGTTTACTGCATATCCGCGATATTTGAGCCTTTCGACCCGAAATATCCGTTTTCGACATATAAGGGTAGATTTACTTACAAATCTTTTGCCCGAAGAACGGCTATTTTTCCCTGCTCGTTTCGACTGCCACGGATTCTTTAACGTGCGCAAAATGCGCACGGGATCTCCTGTTTTTCCACGTTTGTCGAGAGGAAGCGCATCTCACTACCCAGAGGAAGCGCATCTCACTACCCAGAGGAAGCGCATCTCACTACCCAGAGGAAGCGCATCTCACTACCCAGAGGAAGCGCATCTCACTACCTAGAGGAAGCGCATCTCACTACCTAGAGGAAGCGCATCTCACTACCCAGAGGCCGGGGAAAGGGTAAAGTCACGAACACACCTCGTGTTTGTTTATATTTTTTTTAAATTCTCACTGCCTGTGGCAGGAATCGAACCCAGAATATTACTCTCAAGAGATCTACTCCGACGTTTCACCTCTAGACCACGCAGTACCACCCCCTCGCCTCCCCCTTCCCCGCAAGCTGATGTAACTTTAGGGTGTCCACAAAATATCATGATCTTCTATGATTTAGAATTGTTTAATTGTAATATATGGTTTTCAGCTTGAAGAGATGTTTGTAAATGGGACGATTTGATTGCTTATCGATAGCATCTCGATTGTCAGTCAAATGCATGCCCACGCATGCGTTTACTTGAACTGACTTTAGTATGTGACTGGTCAACCAGTGACGGGGGGATATATCTATCAATCATTCAATTATTCTGATTTGTAACAGTAACCATGGGCGTGTCTGAAGTAATTGACACAAGGACAGAAGGGTTCCACTTTCAACATTGCTATGATTGTTGTTCATTAATGACACGGGGCCGACAATGAGTTGCTATGTCTGGATGTAATGTGACCCCTTCAAATCTCTGGCTGAGTAGTTCGATGAGGTTGTCTGGCCTTGCGGGTAGTGCTGGCACCATTTCAGGGGCTATAACTCTAACGTGCTGTCCTCGCTGTACAGCTCTAGCAGACTGGCAACAGTATTAAACGAATGCCAGTGAATCTTCTTCTTTCATTCCTCATTTGCCTTTCATCGTCGAGGGGGGGGGGATATAATTTGCGGTCATTTGCTCTTCTGTTCCCCTCTGCTGCTGTTTCCTAGTGTTTATAATATTCCGTCATTCCATCTTTTTCGTGGTCAACCCTTGGGTCTGGTGTTCTCGCAGCGTTTATTGAAGGTTCGTTGTGCTTTGATCTTTCTACTTTGTCACGTGACCAAACCATTTTATCTGTTGTTTCTGTATATATTCTATGGCGGAGATTATTCCTAGCTTTTTTTCTCACTTCTTCATTTCTGATCTTATCTCTTATGCTGTTTCCTATCTTCTCTAACACATTTCATCTCAGTAGAGGTAAATTGTTCTTATTGTTCTTGCATCAAGGTCCAGGACTGGCATTGGTAGCACAAAGTTGTGATGAAGATTGTATTGTAGAATGCACGTTTTGCCTCTAGAGTTACGTCTTTGTAGGACACTATTGGTAATAGCTATCCAATGATTTGACAAGCTATGCCGCGTCTTGAGTCTATTTCTGCTATTGTGAATTGTCGTTTGTCACTAGACTTCCTAGGTATTTAAATTCCTGTACTGTGTGTAGCCACTTCGTCATTTAATACTCACTCGCAGAACTGTGATGTATTTGTCCATGTTGACAGACTTGGCATTACCCACTCGTTTCCGACGAGACAGATGTAATGTGATAGAAGAACGCCCAGCAAACTCTTATATGGGCGGTCCAATGAGAAAGAATTGAGGCTGAGAGTTCATGTCGCTCCTCACCGAATAATTTCATTGGCTTCTGTTCTGGAAAGCTAGAACTCTTTATATTCCATTGTTGCTATCGGTACGGAACTCATTATATTCCATTGTTGCTATCGGTACGGAACTCATTATATTCCATTGTTGCTATCGGTACGGAACTCATTATATTCCATTGTTGCTATCGGTACGGAACTCATTATATTCCATTGTTGCTATCGGTACGGAACTCATTATATTCCGCCATTGTTGCTATCGGTACGGAACTCATTATATTCCGCTATTGTTGTTATCCCTACGGAACTCATTATATTCCGCTATTGTTGTTTCGCTATGGAACTCATTATATTTCGCTATTGTTGTTATCGGCTACGGAACTCATTATATTCCATTGTTGCTATCGGTACGGAACTCATTATATTCCGCTATTGTTGTTATCCTACGGAACTCATTATATTCCGCTATTGTTGTTTTCGCTATGGAACTCATTATATTTCGCTATTGTTGTTATCGCTACGGAACTCATTATATTCCGATATTGTTGTTATCGCTACGGAACTCATTATATTCCGCTATTGCTGTTATCGCTACGGAACTCATTATATTCCGCTATTGTTGCTATAGGTTCCCAATGATAGATAGTGCTGTACACTTTTGAAATGACCTTGACATGCTTCCTGCTGTTTCGGGCGTGGGTCAAGGTTTATGCATAAGCAACGACGGGAAATAATTATCCTTGTAGATCAATCTTTCGTGGCTCATTGCTGTTCCAAGTCTTTTTGTAAGCGACTGGTGGTTTCATTCCTAGCTATTGTTTTCCTACTTTGATCTCCTTACACATTTCGTCTTACCTGCTTTTCTGTTAGGCTTGTCTCTCACAAATTGTCTCTGTTGTCCCGGGTGTTCCGTTCCCCTCAGTGTGTCTGAAAATAGCCATCTATAGATTTACAAAGGCCTGCGGACATAAAATGAAACCTGAAAACCCTCCAACTAGCGTGATGTACCCAGCTATAGTAGCTATAGACGGCTGACGTCACTCTAGCCACAACGGCCCCTGCTCGCAATGTTGAAAGCGGCACGCCAGTTGGAGGTTTTCCGGAAATTTCACTTCAGCCAGTAGGCCTTTGTAAATTTATAGATGGCTATGGTCTGAAAGATATTCATTATATGTATTGTTTTAACCAACTCTTCGGTTTTAGTTCGAACTGTGTGTATGGGTTGTATGTATATTTAGATTTGTCGTATATCATATATATATATATATATATATATATATGCTTTTTTGTTCGTGTTAATACACTTATTGGGAATCACACTCATATGTACGTTTCCAGTAAGTCTGTGTTCTAGTACCCACCTCAACAGATTTTATAGAACCCTTCCCTTTTACTTTATTTTATACCTGTGTCCGCCCTATCAGCCGGCCTTATCAATCTCAGTCCAGTCGGTGTTTAACCATCTCCGGTCCACAGGAAAGTGACTTATTTTCCTGTTTAGATAGTCTAGCATATTATCGCCATATAGTTATATTTCTATGTGTATTCTAATATATGTTTGAGTTGTTATTTATTGCTCCTGTTGAAGACCTGCTGGGCCGAAACTTCGTTCTACTTTTGTTCTTTTTTCTCACCTACGTAAAACTATTACCATACCACTTTTTCCTTTTTTAAAAAAAAAAAAAAAAAAAAAAAACTTTCTTAGCATCAGCTTCACAACAGCTTCCCATTTCTATGCATCATGATGCGTTTTTTTATTTCTTGAACACAACACCCCCACCCCAGGTCTGATGAGTACTTGTACCCTATCAAAAGACGTCATAAATTGATTCTGGTTTTCGTAACTAAACACGTGCAGCTGATAACGTGGCTGTGGTATGTGATCATTCTCGTGAGAATTGTTCAATGTCTTATCGTTTGGGATGTGATCTTTCTGTGAGAAAATTGGGACATGATAGATGGATAAGTGCAGACCGCACTTTGCCACTGGTTTTTTTTTAAATGATTTTATCATTACCGTTTATACTGTTTCCACTTTGTTGTTATCTGCTTTTCTTTGTCACGACTTTCCCGCTGTTACCAGGTCTTCCACGCCTTCTTTTCTGCTCATTCTTATTCTTCTTCATTTTTCTTCTTCCTCATTTTCTTCTTCTTCCTCTTCTTCCTTTCAGTTCACTATTTAGCATAGGTCTTCAGCAAACACTTTCCAAGCCGTTCTGTTTCTTGCCATTCTTTTAAGATCATTCCATGTCTTCCCCATCTTCTTCTTCTCTGCTTCCACCTGTCTTATCCAAAAAATATTTTGGTTTTCCTCTTTGTCTCTTCCCTGGAGATTCCAAAATGGCCTTGTCGTGTAATACTCTCATTTGGCTCCCACAGTATGTGTCTTATCCAGCGTCATTGTCTTCGTTGTATCTCTTTGTCCACTGGTAATTGGTACTTTTCCATAATTGTACGTTTGTGACTTAGTCCTGCCATTTCCATCCTTTTATTCTGCGCAAGCATCCGTTAATGATGGTCTGTATCTTTGTGATTGCCATTTTTAAAATGTTTGATCTCTTATTGGCCTTCCTTTCATCTTAAGTATACTCTTCGTGTTATTATTAGTGGTTTACGTTGCACTGTATGCTACACCATACTGTTCATAGTCTTTTCAACGCATTTGTCTGTGACTGTTTTCATGTGCATTATTGTCCTTGTCCAGTTGTTTAAAGTCAGATTTGTTTCCCATGTTATATTTCACATGTACTTGTTGTTCTTCTTTGTTTGTTTTTCAAGTTAGCTATTATAGATCTCTTGCCATTGTTATCCTGCACTACATTTTCATTTCATCTCCAGCTTTCGGAGCACACGTCAACAGCACGGCTCCGTCCCTCAAACGCGTTAGTGACAATATGCATCAATAACAGGGGCACACATTATTCACAAGAAGAGCAGAATGAAGGCATATTAGATACTAACACTCTGTGAACAGAGGGGGGGGGGGGGGCCGGGGGCCTCCTTTTTATTTGTATTTCAATTCTGAGACTTGTACGAGGGGTTACTGAGAGAGCTACAGTTGTTAAAACTACTTTTTGTTTCCTTTCTTTGCCGTTTATTTTCTCGTTGACCCTGGAAAAAGTGTTTGTTGCTTTGTGCGAGAGTTAAAGGTTCAAACTGAGATGTTGCACCTTTGGCCCGGTACATTCGACATTCGCATATTATTTTTAAAATCACTATTCATGTAGTCAGACTGAATAACCTTAATCCAGGAAGATGGGACCATGTTCGTGGTCAAGTATGGTTTGCTGGTAACAGTAACCAGCTATTTTGTCGTCTAGTGGTGTGGTTTCCTGGCTTCAGTAGTGATAACAATAACAAAAATAACCTCTACAGATATGAAATGTGTCAGACAAATGACAGGAAACAGTCTGAGAGATAAGATCACAAATGAAGAACTGAGAAATAAAGCTAGGAATAGCTTCCGCCATAGAGTATGTAAAGAAACAACAGATAAATAGTTTGGCCACGTGACAAAGCAGAAAGATCAAAACACAACACAACGAGCCTTCAACAAACTTTGTGGGAATAGACCCAAGAGTCGACCACGAAAAAGATGGATCGATGGAATATTAGAAGCACTAGGAAACATAACAGCAGCAGAAAAGCAAAAGACAGCAAATGATATCTCCCCTCGACGCTGAAAGGCAAATGAGGAAGGAAAGAGGAAGAAGTTGTGATATGATTTGTAAATTATGTGCCGGGAGCACATATTTTTAATGTGGTTATAACTTGAGACTTTTAAAATCATCAACACACACACCTTATGTTTGTTGTTTACCACGAGCGTGCTTTGTGTCTGCTTGCCTGTTTGCAAGTTTCATTAATGACTTATTTTATTGCATATGTGTCTGTGTGTCTGTCTATTAGTGCCCCCGGTACTTGTCTCCTTGTCAGTCTGTCCCTCCATCATATGATGAAATATAGTTCACATTATACAACCGTCTAATGCCTCGCCCCTTCCCCAGGATGCTACAGTTCGTGTGTGGACCACTGATGGCCAGGAACTTCATCGGAGAAATGTGTTGTCTGATGTGCCAGCTGGTAAGTCTCATCCACAGAGGTCAGAAGTCAATTTGGCCATAAGTGATTGTTGTATAATAATATGCGATCTGTGATTATGTTGATAATATTAATATTAATAATAGTGACAGTGATTAATGATGCAGAAAGATGTGGAAATACATACTTGAAGAACAGCCATGTTAATAAATGTAAATGCAATATAATAAAATATCAACACAATAATATATATTTCTTTAAAATATCATTTAGACAATGGGGTGGTAAGGGTAGGAGGGACTTCAATGATATTAGAGAGGTGTGGTTGTTGTTGACGTAACGTCACGACTTGATACAAGCAGAAACTCATTGACTTCAATGTGTGGAGGCTCATTATGGCTTTCTGAACATTTCCAGCTTTTACTGGACAAATTGAAGCTCCTTTAGTTTTTGAGGCCATGACTGGAAAACTGCCTACTGTCACTGCAATACAAGCTCTTAGAACTAGCTCTTAGAACATATAAAATAAACATAAACATAGTATGGAGCAGCTAAACTAATAGAAAGACAAGAAAAACTACGACGTTTCGACAGAAGCCTTCATCGGGTGTAACAAACTATACAAAATAAACACATAAATCCAAGCCAGAAAACACAACAAAGAATTGGGTCTTAGAGTATCTGTGTGAGTCATGACTACAGGGAACAAGGCGATCTTAGCTTCTGTTAGCCAATCTGCTTTGATGAAGACTGTTAACGGGGTAACCGACTAGGAGGTGGAGGCTAGGTCTTGGTCAGCTGATGAGCCGCCGACCCCGTTGTTGTGACGTTTGAGCTCCCCAAAAGGAGTGTCGTTAAGGCAGTGGACTGGTCAACTGAGGTTCGATCCCGACCAGTGGCTTCTAGATCCACCCAGCCGTAAATGGGTAATAGAGATTTTTTTCTTGGAAAGAAGTACGGTACTGGCGTATTACTGGCATTGCTTCCCAGAAATATGCCTATGGTCGAAGACTATGGACATTAACGCAGCTACACACGAGTCGTAACGATGATTCATTATTTTCTGCTTCTTTAATTCGTACTGAAATAAGAATAGTTACCACAAAATAATAATCATTTGAATGTGTATTGTTCCAACTGTTTATTTGTTTGATAATCGTAGTTGTGATTATGCTGTGCCGCACAGATGAGGCAAGTGGAGATGAACTTGAAAGAGAAAAGTATGAGTACATCTAGCTGCTGTGTGAACATGTACATGCCTGTACTGCTGTCGAACAGTTGATGCAATAAATAATGAAACAAATAAACACAGTAACACATGTTGTAATAACGTAATTAATCATGTCAGTGTGCGAGCATACCGAATTTGTCATCGTCATCTTTGAGGCTGGTATAGGCGATATGTCCATCCACAATTCTCTGTCCACAGTGCTTCATATGAATTCTGTTGACTGTTTACCGTCCCTCGACACCAAGCTATATTCTTTCTTTGTTACCAGACATTACAGTTTACATTCAGTACTTTCCCCCAGACATTACAAGCACTTGCAGTACTTTCCCTCCAGACATTACAGTTACATTCAGTACTTTCCCCAGACATCACAGCCACATTCAGTACTTTCTACCAGACATCACACACCGTTTCGGAAAAAGTCTTCATCAGCTACAAAACAGCAAATATAGAAAAGATCAACACAAGATAAATAATATTCTTAATTAAAGAAATATAAACACGTAGCGGCCGCTCATAGTATTTGATATTTTATATTTGTTTTTATCTTGTCAACAAATCTTGTCAGGGGAAGGGGTATGTATACAACACTCTGGGAAGAAATCACAAATAATCAAGAACACAGCAACAACAACAAACAAAGACAATAGACAGTCAAAGCAGAATTACTCCCATATTCCTCCACACAGCGCCTTGCCACGAGAAAACCATACGCTAGAGCACACGGCTAACTAAGCTACCTCATAGGTTGCTTATTTGGCCGTGTGCTTGCGCAGGGTTTTCGTGGCAGGTGTTGTGTGGAGGAGTACTGGTTCGATCCTGCTTCGGGCTGTCTATTGCGCTTTGTTTTTTTTCTGTTGTTGATTATTGGTGATTTTTTTTTTCCGAGTGCTGTAAACATACCCACCCACCCACCCACCCCCCCCCTCCCCCCTCACCCAACCATGAAATGATTCGCTGATGTATATCGCCTCGTACGTTTCCCTCCATAACAATAAACCTTTATTATTATTCGTCTCATCCTTGTCTTTGCAACAATAATCCACAAATATCTTTAAGTCTTCTTAATGTTGTTTATCATTTGAGCTGTTGACTTTCTTATTTTCAGGAACTTAAACTGTCACTTGTACACTCGGGTTGTTGCCCCTGGTGCTTGCCAGCAAGTCCTGTTCTCATACTGCCTGCTCTCTCATCATCGTGTAAACATATGCCCTCTGTTTTCTGTGTAATTTTCTGCACTTGTTTCTCTCATTACATCTTTAGTAATTAACGGTGCTTGTGTTATTCTTTTTGGAAGTATTTATGCGGAGGATTTTATTTTATCCGTAGAAATATTTTCACTGAAGTTGAGGTATTCCTATATCCACTACTCCGCCCGATCTAGCTCTTGGGGTTTGTTTGTTTGTTTGTTAGAATCATCCTTATTGCACACCGAATGAATTCATAAGTGCTCCGATATCCCCGTCGAGAAGATCTGAGGAGAATCCTGGCCCAGTGCACGAACTCCGTAGCACGGCCTGGGGTCCACAGTGTTGGTAGGTTTCTGCTGACAACTTTGTCCTGGCAGCGGCACATTTCTATGGCTACTATTTTTTTTAGATTTTAATTGCCGAGGGTTCTTTAACGTGCGCGAGTACACACGAAACCTCCTTTGGAGTGTATGTTTGAGTATATCTCCCAGAATCCTCTTCTACATAACCTCTTCTTAAAATCTGTCTCTGTTCCCCAAATTGTCGCACGAATATTTCATGCTCCAACATTCTCCCTACATTCTCCAAATACACGTTTCTGTTTCCGAAGTTCTCATTACATTTTCTCCAAACAAACGGGCCCCGCCCACCCGCCACCATCAGAAATCTCCATCTCCCTACACATACGATAAGAGTATCTCTCCCTGATATTAAGGCCATGTCTAACCCTCGCCAGTGTTGTCACATTACTCTTCAATGTAAATTTGTTATTGCCGAAACTTCAACGCGCAATTTTACATCGATCCATTTATTATGTTAACTGTGCCTGCGTTATCTTCTGTATACCTAATCATGCCAGTCTTATTTGGTATCGCATTGTTTCTATCACCTGTTTTCCCCCTGGCACATGTTAATTGCTGTCTCCCCAATATCTGTTCATTTTGATGACGTACACATTTCCCAGAATAATCCATATTCAGCGCTGTGTGATTTAGCGGTTGATGTTATACTCGTTACTATGGTGTAACAAGGCAATTTGCTGGCAGCAACTGTGAATAAAAGTCCAGAGTACGATCCATGGGCGTAGACGGGGTTCTTTTTTAGGTGGGAAATGAGTTAATGTTCACTGCTAAGCGCTTTAACCAATGTATTCACTAATAAAGTGTATTTTTATATGATGATCATGCGCCATCTTTGTAACGAAGGCTGACTACAATGCCACGTCATTCTTACTCTGTCCATTGCCTCGGTTGTACACTGTGAGTGCTTCAGTTCCAGAGCACCTCTTGATATTATAAGCCCATTTGATCTTTGTCTGACTTCTTTTTTTTATGTTTGCTTCTAAGATGAATTTCTGTATGTTTACTTCTAAGATGACTTTCTGTATGTTTGCTTCTAAGATGACTTTCTGTATGTTTGCTTCTAAGATGACTTTCTGTATGTTTGCTTCTAAGATGAATTTCTGTATGTTTGCTTCTAAGATGAATTTCTGTATGTTTACTTCTAAGATGACTTTCTGTATGTTTGCTTCTAAGATGACTTTCTGTATGTTTGCTTCTAAGATGAATTTCTGTATGTTTACTTCTAAGATGACTTTCTGTATGTTTACTTCTTGGATGAATTTCTGTATGTTTGCTTCTAAGATGACTTTCTGTATGTTTGTTTCTAAGATGAATTTCTGTATGTTTACTTCTAAGATGACTTTCTGTATGTTTGCTTCTAAGATGACTTTCTGTATGTTTGCTTCTAAGATGGCTTTCTGTATGTTTGCTTCTAAGATGACTTTCTGTATGTTTACTTCTAAGATGACTTTCTGTATGTTTGCTTCTAATATGAATTTCTGTATGTTTACTTCTGAGATGCTGTATGTTTACTTCTGAGATGGCTTTCTGTATGTTTACTTCTAAGATGACGTTCTGTATGTTTACTTCTAAGATGACGTTCTGTATGTTTACTTCTAAGATGATGTTATGTATGTTTACTTTTGAGATGACGTTCTGTATGTTTACTTCTAAGATGACGTTCTGTATGTTTACTTCTAAGATGACGTTCTGTATGTTTACTTCTAAGATGCCTTTCTGTATGTTTACTTCTAAGATGACTTTCTGTATGTTTACTTCTAAGATGACTTTCTGTATGTTTACTTCTAAGATGACTTTCTGTATGTTTACTTCTAAGATGACTTTCTGTATGTTTACTTCTGAGATGAATTTCTCTATGTTTACTTTTAAGATGACGTTCTGTATGTTTACTTCTGAGATGACTTTCTGTATGTTTACTTCTGAGATGACTTTCTGTATGTTTGCTTCTGAGATGACTTTCTGTATGTTTACTTCTGAGATGATGTTCTGTATGTTTACTTCTGAGATGACTTTCTGTATATTTACTTCTGAGATGACTTTCTGTATGTTTACTTCTGAGATGACTTTCTGTATGTTTACTTCTGAGATGACTTTCTGTATGTTTACTTCTGAGATGACTTTCTGTATATTTACTTCTGAGATGACTTTCTGTATGTTTATTTCAACCAACGCTTAACTATGGTCCATTTCACCTCATTCCTTCTTCCTTAATAAACCAACACTTAACTATGGTCTGCTTCACCTCATTCCTTCTTCCTTAATAAACCAACACTTAACTATGGTCTGCTTCACCTCATTCGTTCTTCCTTAATAAACCAACACTTAACTATGGTCTGCTTCACCTCATTCCTTCTTCCTTAATAAACCATCACTTAACTATGGTCTGCTTCACCTCATTCCTTCTTCCTTAATAAACCAACACTTAACTATGGTCTGCTTCACCTCATTCCTTCTTCCTTAATAAACCAACACTTAACTATGGTCTGCTTCACCTCATTCGTTCTTCCTTAATAAACCAACACTTAACTATGGTCTGCTTCACCTCATTCTTTCTTTCTTAATTAACCGTCGTCTTAACTTAACTATGGTCTCTACGCTTTTAATCACCCCAGGCCAAAATAACATTTCAGAAAATGAAGGAAAAGAAAAACGTTTTATGCAACAGATCTATAGAAGTGAGAAACTATTGCTGCTTTATAGAGCCAATTATGACCAATGGAAGCGAATCATTGACAGTAGACAAACAAATGAATAGACGATTAGGGGCCACAGAGATGGGATTTCTCAGAATGTTGAAAGTTCCATGGACAGCTAAAAAGACCAACGGAAACATTTTTCAAAGAGGTCAACACAAAAAAGGAACTCCTAAAAAACATCAGAAAGAAACAATCAACATTTTTCGGGCACATCGTGAGAAGTGCAACGTTAGAGTACTTGGTTACAACTGGCAAAATACAGGGAAAGAGAGATCGCAGACGACAAAGATAGAAGATAACTTGGTGTCATGGCACGGAAAACAATCATCAACAGAACTGACACGATTCATTGTAGATTGTGGGGAAAGACACGATCGTCAACGCCAACCGGTATGGCACATGATGATGGTGTACCCGTTCCATTCATAATAACATGTACTTAAGCTACAACACCTTCTCTTATTATATACATTCATTTTTAAACATCGATCTTCTCTTAATTACACTTTCCTTTATTTCTTCCTCCAATTTTGTTTAACCACTTCTCTCCACCGCCCCAACTCTTTCATCTATTCCCCCACCCACCCACTCAATAATATCCTCAGACTATTTTCCTCCCTTCCGCTTTCTATCACTCCTACTTTTCCCCACTTATCCTCTCCACGCATCCTCGACTGTTTCTATGTATTCCTGATTGTCTACGGCCAATTGCAAGCAATGCAGGAGTGACAAAGACCACCTATCGTAAGCCAGCACAGTTTTACGGTCTAGCCATTGACATAATAACAGTGGTTACTTGCCGTGCCACCTCTATTGATTTTAGACAAAGGGAAGTAATAGTTAAAATATCGACTGAGGAAAAGTCTTTGTGTAAACACGATTGTAGACGAGTGTGTCTGTGAACAAGGTAAACTTGTCTATTTCTTTTTATCTTTAAGAATTATTGGTAGTGCTGGTGTCAGTCAGGTCAGTTAACCCGGGGACAATCATTTACTAAGAGTTTTCGAACTAACAATCACAAACCAATTTTAAATCTTGTATGTCACGTGGCACATATGTGCCTCTGTCTCTCTAGTTTGTCCTTCTTTCATTAATCTCTCATTCATTTTTTTTTTAACACATGGTTACTATCCTTCGTGGTCATCTGTTACAGGGAGTGGAGGAGATAATACTGTGGCTTTACGTTCAGTGACCTTTTTTTTTTTTAATCAAGTCAGACATTCTCTAAAGTATATCAAGCTAAAGTAAAATAATTCAAGCTAAAGTAAATCAAAATAGAATAAATCAAAGTAAAATAAATCAAGCTAAAATAGATCAAAGTAAAATAAATCATGCTAAAATAGATCAAAGTAAAATAAATCAAACTAAAGTAAATCAAAGTAAAATTAATTTAGTTAAAGTAAATCAAAGGAAAATAAATCAAGCTAAAGTAGATCAAAGTAAAATAAATCAAGCTAAAGTAAATTAAAGTAAAATTAATTCAGCTAAAGTAAATCAAACTGAAGTTAAACAAAGTAAAATAAATCTTAATTTAGTAAATAAAACAATGAAAGAAGTAGGGAACAGGCAAATAATCGCAGTGATGCGGTAAAGCTGGTAGCAGGAGCAAGTAGTGGGGTTTAACGCAACACTCCTACAAGCTATGGTGACATCTTGACAAAAAATAAACATTATAAACAAGTACTAGTGGCAGCTTTCAGGATTGAGTAAGGTAATAACAGAGAATGGACAACCCCCCCCCCTTCCCCCCCCCTTTTCCCCCCACTTATTATTTTTCCACCCAGTCAACTCATTAGAATTGTAACTTTTCATCACATAATGTACCTTATCTGTCATTAAGGAATTTTATCCCATTTCTAGAGGGTTGTCTCGAAGCTAAGTGAAGACTATAGGGCTGGACAAGATGGACAAATGTCAGCCATGTATTTAGAAGAAGAAAAAACAGAGAAGCATATGTCTGGCGTGTATTTAGAATAAAGAAAGAAAATTACTAAGTAGGCTCTCAAATGGGAAACAACAGGTCAGAGGAAAAAAGAAAATACTTTGAGAAATACTGGAAAGAGCTTTAACAAAACGTTGCCAGACATAGACTCATTCTCTACAATCAAATAGTTTGGCCAGAATAGAGACAATTGGCCAGAATAGAGACAATTGGCCAGAATAGAGACAATTGGCCAGAATAGAGACAATTGGCCAGAATAGAGACAATTGGCCAGAGACTCTACAAGACCTGTGTACCATCTAACAATACTGGAAGGATCAAGAATAAAAAATAAGGCTGAAGATTAAAGGTCACATACCCAGTGCAGTCTCTGGGAAAGTAAAGCGGCATGAGCGTAATACCGACCATATTACTACACAATAACTACAGATTGTAGAGCCCTATTTTTTAGTATTTTAATAAGTGATATGGTCATGGAACAATCAGTATGATCAATAGTCAGGACGATAAAGTGAGCATGTGATGAGAAGAAAGCAACCATGAAATCAGAAATCAGCAGCTCAAATTTGGAATAACAGGAAAGAAATAGAAAAACGTTTACCTTGAGATCTGCTAAGAAGATCATTGACTAAAGAGTATAAGAACAACAAATATGATGTACAGAAACAACCCAGCATAAGAAGTTATGGGGAAATGATGGCAACCTCAAACATATTGTCTTGTTCGTGACCTATCCTGGTCTATCTAAATATATAGCAATAGCTAATCACTGAAGAAGAAGGTAGAGAAGAAGAAGAAGAGGAAGATCTCTATAAAAAGGCAATGACTCTCTTACTAGGACAGAGAAGCTTGCCTAGAACTGAGGCATTTTAGTGAAATAAACTCCGTGCTCTTTGTGATGTTCGACTACACTCTAAGGATGATGATAGTGATTTCCTATTTTACTTACCTAAGCTGTGCAGTTTTTTGAGGCCAGAGTTAGTATTTTACTCATAAGAAAATCCTAGTTTAGAGCTCACAGTTCATATTTTACCCACCAAAAAAATCCCACTTACTTTAGAGCTCACAGTTCATATTTTACCCACCAAAAAAATCCCACTTACTTTAGAGCTCACAGTTCATATTTTACCCACCAAAAAAATCCCACTTACTTTAGAGCTCACAGTTCATATTTTACCCACCAAAAAAATCCCACTTACTTTAGAGTTCACAGTTACTATTTTCTATCTATCTATCTATCTATCTATCTATCTATCTATCTATCTATCTATCTATCTATCTATCTATCTATCTATCTATCTATCTATCTATCTATCTATCTATCTATCTATCTATCTATCTATCTATCTATCTATCTATCTATCTATCTATCTATCTATCTATCTATCTATCTATCTATCTATCTATCTATCTATCTATCTATCTATCTATCTATCTATCTATCTATCTATCTACCTACCTACCTACCTACCTACTACCTACCTACCTACCTACCTACCTACCTACCTACCTACCTACCTACCTACCTACCTACCTACCTACCTACCTACCTACCTACCTACCTACCTACCTACCTACCTACCTATCTATCTATCTATCTATATCCATCCATCCATCCATCCATCCATCCATCCATCCATCTATTGTCCTTTCGAGCCGAAGACGTCACATAGGGCAGAACCACAATCTCAAAAACAGAAACCTTGCGTGCCAAAATGGCACATATTGCAGAGATCACTGCTTCTAAAATCTATGGCTGTTTCCATAACAATACTTTTTACAATGACAGCTTGTCAAGCCATCGATCAAACTCCTTAGTCGCCTCTTACGACATGCCTGGAAGGTCACAGTGTCATAATGAGGCCCCGGTAACACACGGGATAGACTATACCAAAGAATAAATAATGGCAGCACCTGAATATTAATAGATGAAGAATCAATGTCAAACATTGTTCTGATCAAAAGCAACAAGAAGCATTAACTTCACATTCTCCAAAAGTCACACTTGAGGCATGACTGGGATTCTTTCTTTCTGTTTTTTTGTTTGTTTGTTTTTTACACACTGTATGCGGGACACAGAATAATGAAAAATGGAGTGATTTGAAAATCTCATGAGAGTGGAGCTTAAGAAGCCACAATGACATGCTTAAGACTAACAGAAACGTGGTTTTGGTAAGAGGCTTTTGCCACCCATCTCTATTCTGGGTGAGATGTTCAATCTTTTACAATGAGTTTATGCCTACCAACTTTGCTTCTCTTATCAGTGTTGTAGTTAATATTTTACCCACCATAAAATCCCACATAGTTTAGAGTCCTCAATTACTGTTGTACTCACCATATAAGTTTTTGAAGTGTTTACCGATAATGTATGTTTTGTTAAACTCCTAGTTAATCAGATGACAGCATTCTCAGACACGTCGACCTATAGTTAATTAGATGACAGCGTTCTCAGACACGTTGACATGTAATTAAGTAGATGACAGCATTCTCAGACACGTCGACCTATAGTTAATCAGATGACAGCATTCTCAGACACGTCGACCTATAGTTAATCAGATGACAGCATTCTCAGACACGTCGACCTATAGTTAATCAGATGACAGCATTCTCAGACACGTCGACCTATAGTTAATCAGATGACAGCATTCTCAGACATGTCGACCTATAGTTAATCAGATGACAGCATACTCAGACATGTCGACCTATAGTTAATCAGATGACAGCATTCTCAGACATGTCGACCTATAGTTAATCAGATGACAGCATTCTCAGACATGTCGACCTATAGTTAATCAGATGACAGCATACTCAGACATGTCCTCCTATTTCTGCAACAAATCCAGTAATAGTTTCAAGTTACATATCTCCCCTCTACCACCTCACTGACAGAAGTACATTTGCCTTTCTCCAGGATTCTCCACAGAACCAAAGGTGTCATCAGCCACAGAAGAGAATATGCCATCTCCACAGCCACAAGAATCACAAACTGACAGAGATAAGTCTCAGATGACCATTCAACAGATATGCTTTAGTTCAGATTTTCAGGTCTTGTTTGTGGCACTCTATAGGTAAGATCATTTAACAGCTATTTTGATACAGGTGTCTGTTTTAGTTTTGTTTTGCTGTCTTTATGTTTGGTCTTGTATACTGTTTTAGGTTTCTTCTTTTATTTTTCTATTGCTCAGTATAAGTAAGTGCAGTTGACAACTAGTTTTGTTCTGTTTTCTGTTTTATTTGTCTTCTTCTCTCTGTTTGTTCTATTGTCTGTTTTATTTTTATTCTGTTGTCTGTATTAGATTTGTTCTGTTTTCTGTTTTAGTTTCGTTCTGTTTTAGTTCACTTCTATTTTCTGTATTAGATTTGTTCTGTTTTCTGTTTTAGTTTAGTTCTGTTTTAGTTTTCTTCTATTTTCTGTATTAGATTTGTTCTGTTGTCTCATTTAAGTTTGTTCTGCTGTCTGTATTAGGTTTGTTCTGCTGTCTCTATTGGGGTTGTTCTGTTGTCTCATTTAAGTTTTTTCTGCTGTCTGTATTAGGTTTGTTCTGCTGTCTGTATTAGCTTTGTTCTGCTGTCTGTATTAGGATTGTTCTGCTGTCTGTATTAGGATTGTTCTGCTATCTGTATTAGGTTTGTTCTGCTGTCTGTATTAGGTTTGTTCTGCTGTCTGTATTTGGCTTGTTCTGTTGTCTCTTTTATGTTTGTTCTGCTGTCTGTATTAGGTTTGTTCTGCTGTCTGTATTAGGTTTGTTCTGCTGTCTTTATAAGGTTTGGCCTAGTTTCTATTTTAATTTGTTCTGTTGTTTTTCAAAATTCAATAATACATTCTATATCACAGCATTTCCCATAAATTGGCGATCCAACACTTCTGTCATCATCATCATTGAGTGCCGTCTCCGCTTCGAAAGTTAGCTACCATAGAGCGCCATTCCACTCTGTTTTTTCTTTAATATTGCCGGTTGTCTTTGGCTGACTTGTCCATCTTTTGATGTTACTCATCCATGTATGTATGGCTAGTCATCCTGGTCTGCCTCTGCCTCTTTTACCTTGTATTTTATTTTCCCTTCCAATGTTACTTTTAGTAGGCTGCTTGTGTCTTTTAACATGCCCCAAAAATCTCATTTGTCTTTGAATTGTGTTTATTAGTTCATTTTCATTTTTAGTTGTTTTAAGACTTCATCATTTGTTTTCAATTCTTTCCAACCAATCTCTTCCTATTCTTCTATAACTCCACATTGCAAAGGCTTCAATTTTCTGTTCTGTTTTCTTGTTCTATGTCCATGTTTCTGCACCATACGGGAATGTTGAGAAGATATAAGAGTTTGCTATTCTCAGCGTTAGCCCTGGTGTTATTTGTTTTGATATTAGTATATTTTTCATGGCATTAAAATTACTTTTTGGCATTCCGATTCTTTTGTTTAATTCAGTTGTACATTTTCCATCACTGGTTATAGTGTGTTCAAGGTAGTTGTAGCTCTGGACTGTTTCCAGGTCTATTCCTTTATTACATTGATTTCCACTTAATGGGTTATTGCCGAGATATTATCCTTTTTTTTAAAATATTGTTGTAATGGCACTATTTTCTGTTTGAGATGTACTTTTATATGTACTGTTATATGTACTGTTATATGTACTGTTATATTTGTGAATATGTTTTCAGATGCCCTCATATTTTGGTGTACAAGCTAACTGAGACAGAGACCGATGGACGTTTCACCTTACAGTATATCTCTGCCTTGGGCATGGGTCAGGAGAATGTCGTCAGCATGTGTGTCAGCCACAATGTCTTGTGGGCATTGAGGCAAACGAGATCAAATCTGGAGGTTTCAGCTTATAAGATACAGCATGAGGAGGGCATAGTTCAGGTACTTTAGTTCCACAATTTGTTTTCTAATAAAAGGTGAGTTTCCTTCTTTTGCTGCTTAAAACAATCTACAGAAAATACTGATGGGCAAGCATGTTGCCCTTTGGTAACAAGAGACCTTCAAAAGTTTGTGTGGAACTACTGAATGGGTTTATAAGGAGTTCGTGGCCATACGAACTAACAGTCTTTTCCTTTGCTGCAATGAAAACATGAGCTGATAGATATTCTTTCTTTCTTCCTTTTTGGCTTTGAACCGATGACTTCTAAAGGAATTGATTTCCTCTTTGTCATCCGTCCTTAAAAGGGCGTTAATTGGACGTAGAAGCATTGTCTAGAGGTTTGCATTATAACTGTGATATTTGCACCTTTTGGCCCAATGCATCCAGCTTCAGAATAGCATTTCTGAGCACCAGGTTGCTTTTTCCTGTTCGATCCCCATTCGCATGGCCAGATTAGGCTGGTTATTTAGCACAGCAAAAAGATAGAGTAGGGTCTGGTTCACCAATTCTGTCACAAACCAACAGCTATCTGCTGCTGTCGAGCAACTTGCCTTCACATCTTTTTCTTTTTCTCTTCCTAATTTGCCTTTCTGCATTGAGAGAAGATATAATTTGCAGTCTTTTGCTCTTCTGTTTTCCTCTTTTACTGTTTATGTTCCCTAGTGTTTCTAATATTCCTTCAATCCATCTTTTTCATGGTCAGCCCCTGGGGACTGGTATTCTCACAACGTTTATTGAGGGCTCGTTGTGTAGTGTTTTTACCTTCTGCCTCTTCACATGGCCTTCACATCAAAGATATGATGTAGTCTGTCTATGATTATATACTGGAGTGTGACATGTCGATTGATGAGAGTGCAGACTGAAAATCTGGAGTCAGGTTAGGTGCAAGTGGAATGTTGTGATTGTGAGGATGGATCAGAATCATATATATAACCAGTCAGCTGCAGGAACTGTCAATGCCCATATTTGTATCAACTTTTTGGAAGCAATGAGTGCAGTGAAAGTAGCTCCTTTAAGCAGAAAACTGTTACTATGTCTCTGAATGTTGACTCTTCAGTGTTTGTTTAATATAATATAGTTACCTTACCAGGAGCAATATTGTTACCTTACCAGGAGCAATATTGTTACCTTACCAGGAGCAACATTGTTACCTTACCAGGAGCAACATCATTACCTTACCAGGAGCAACATTGTTACCTTACCGGGAGCAACGTTATTACCTTACCAGGAGCAACATCATTGCCTTACCAGGAGCAACATTGTTACCTTACCAGGAGCAACATTGTTACCTTACCAGGAGCAACATTGTTACCTTACCAGGAGCAACATTGTTACCTTACCAGGAGCAACATTGTTACCTTACCAGGAGCAACATCATTACCTTACCAGGAGCAACATTGTTACCTTACCAGGAGCAACATCATTACCTTACCAGGAGCAACATCATTACCTTACCAGGAGCAACATCATTACCTTACCAGGAGCAACATTGTTACCTTACCAGGAGCAACATTGTTACCTTACCAGGAGCAATATTGTTACCTTACCAGGAGCAATATTGTTACCTTACCAGGACCAACATTGTTACCTTACCAGGAGCAACATTATTACTTTACCAGGAGCAACATTATTACTTTACCAGGAGCAACATTATTACCTTACCAGGAGCAACATCATTACCTTACCAGGAGCAACATCATTACCTTACCAGGAGCAACATCATTACCTTACCAGGAGCAACATCATTGCCTTACCAGGAGCAACATCATTACCTTACCAGGAGCAACATTATTACCTTACCAGGAGCAACATCATTACCTTACCAGGAGCAACATTATTACCTTACCAGGAGCAATATTATTACCTTACCAGGAGCAACATTATTGCCTTACCAGGAGCAACATCATTACCTTACCAGGAGCAACATCATTACCTTACCAGGAGCAATATTATTGCCTTACCAGGAGCAACATCATTGCCTTACCAGGAGCAACATTGTTACCTTACCAGGAGCAACATTATTACCTTACCAGGAGCAACATCATTACCTTACCAGGAGCAACATTATTGCCTTACCAGGAGCAACATTATTACCTTACCAGGAGCAACATTATTACCTTACCAGGAGCAACATCATTACCTTACCAGGAGCAACATTATTGCCTTACCAGGAGCAACATCATTGCCTTACCAGGAGCAACATCATTACCTTACCAGGAGCAACATCATTACCTTACCAGGAGCAACATTGTTACCTTACCAGGAGCAACATTATTACCTTACCAGGAGCAACATTAGTACCTTACCAGGAGCAATATCATTACCTTACCAGGAGCAATATCATTACCTTACCAGGAGCAACATTATTACCTTACCGGGAGCAATATTAGTACCTTACCATAAGCAATATCATTACCTTACCAGGAGCAACATTATTACCTTACCAGGAGCAATATCATTACCTTACCAGGAGCAACATTATTACCTTACCAGGAGCAATATTATTACCTTACCAGGAGCAATATCATTACCTTACCAGGAGCAATATCATTACCTTACCAGGAGCAATATGAAAAAAGTAATTCCAGAGGACAATTGGTTAATTTCAGACATTGCATTGACCGCTGTCCAAGAGACAAATGACAGCATTGACTCGACTACTCTGTTTTTATTTTGTTTTTATTTTGCCTGTGTGAGGATGGAGGGAAGTAATTATGTTGAGTCCTCTGATGTGTTCAATAAGAAACTGTTAAAACATTTTACTTGTTGTTTTGAGTATCATTCAACTTCATTAATTATTCAGGCTTCTAATATAGCCCAGATCTTAAACCTTTCTATTTCTTCTTGTCTTGATCCTTTCCAGTTTTATTTCTGGCCCCATTTTATCCCAATCCCAATGGAAAAGTCTTGACAATGATGACTTTATCTGAAATTGTTTGTGTCCATCAGCTGATCCAAGTAACGGAAGATGCAAGCCCTGAGTTCATGACACTGAAGACATTCTCTGACCAGACAGAGCTACTAAAAGGTGAGCTGAAGAAGTGATTAGTCTTAAGTTAAATGGACAGAATGGTGTGTAACAGAGTTACTAAGTAAAAAAAAAATTACATAGTTTCATCATCATCATCAAGTACCATTACTATTGGTGTTGGTGATCATGCCCTCCCACAATTTTCTCTTTACAGTGCATCATATCAGTTCTGTTGTTGACTGTTTACAGTGCAGTGTATCAATTCTGTTGTTGACTGTTTACAGTGCATCATATCAGTTCTGTTGTTGACTGTTTACAGTGCATCGTATCGAATCTGTTGTTGACTGTTTACAGTGCATCGTATCAATTCTGTTGTTGACTGTTTACAGTGCATCGTATCAATTCTGTTGTTGACTGTTTACAGTGCATCGTATCAATTCTGTTGTTGACTGTTTACAGTGCATCGTATCAATTCTGTTGTTGACTGTTTACAGTGCATCATATCAACTCTGTTGTTGACTGTTTACCCTGCTTCAACACTAAGCTATGTAGTATCTTCTCACTTTGATGTCTGTGATGTCTCTTTCCCTGTATTTTGCTAATTCTAACCAACACACATTGGATATACATCTGTCATGTGCTGAGAATGAATGAAGAAAGACTTCCTCATAAGGTATTCATGTGGAAGCCATCTGGTAAAAAAAAACAAGGCAGACCAAGAGAATCGCTATGCAGAACAATTACTAGGGAAGGCTCAACCATGGGAATAAGTGACCACCAATAACCTTCAGCATATTATCAGTCATGGAATACTATTATTTCTACCTTATGTGCCATCTTCGGCAGAGAGGAAAATGAATGAACCATGATGGGCAGTTTTCTAGGTTGAAAATATGTACATAGAGTTTACTAGATTTGAAAATATGTACACAGAGTTTACTAAGTAATAAAGAGTGAAGTTTATTAGATAATTGAGGTAGTCCTCTCTATGCCTTCTTGCACATAAGACTGATGATTATTTGTCTGTCTTTAGCCAGCCTTTCAGGCTCACACCCCCATGTGATGCCATTGTTCATTGATTCTATAAACATCACGTCTACATCGTGTCTCTTTTGGTCTCTCTCTATGTTGAGTACAGCATAGGGATAATCTCTGTAGTACTGAAGTATTTTGTGCTTAGTACTTCTCTGTTGTAATATTCCCACTGTGACCTCTGTAGTGATGTGACTGGTGCATACTTCATTGTGCAGATCCTTGCTGAAGATAAATATTAGAAGAAAGAATACAAATTATTCTGTAAAGACATCTTGTTGGAACACCTTTAATTTGATAATTTTCTAAGTAGTAAATATATATATTTAACTTTACAGGCAGAAAAGGTACAGGTAAAGTAAAGGTAAAAGGTAAAGTACAAGACATCAGCATCTTAGCATGCAAGTTTTCACCCATATGTGCTCGGCCGCTTATCCAGAAGCGTTCTGATAATTCTGGATAGTGTCGCGTCAAGCATCGAAACTCGCGATGTGAGCTTGCATACCTCACCTTCTCAGAGTACTACTCTGGTACCCATTTCTGCCAAAGTCTGGGTCAACTGCTGGGGTATTTTTTTTTTTCAACCACGAGCTAAACTCTAACTGCTTCCATCAGGAAGTGAACATGGGCTGTCCGAACATTGGTAGCCCAGCTGGGTGGTTTCTCCAACTAGGCTACCGAGGCCACCAGCTAGAAAAGGATGCATGTGAAATTTTACCAAGTAGAGAACGATATGTTTTAAGTTTACTAGGGGAGGCAAAGGCATGCCTCACAGCAGCAGAGCTGGAAGTTGTCAGCGACCCACAGCTGATGGTTTGTGCCAGGATCAGTGAACCAGAACTATCCAGACCCTGCTCCACCTCTCCGTGGTAACAGACTAACCTGTCTAGTCTGGCCAAGCGAGTTGAGTTCGAAAGAGGGAAGACAACCTGGTACTCAAAAATGTTGTGCTGAAGTCGGATGTGTTGGGCCGAAAGGCGCAGATATCACAGTGTTACTGCAAACCACAACACAACGCAGACATGCCCATTTAATGTCTTCTTAAGGGCAGATGATGAGAAGATGTATTCCTTTAGTCATCGGGGGAACGCAAGCAAGTTTACTAAGCAGAATCAACTTTGTATAAGGTTTGTATTGTAGAAAAAAGGTTTGCGTAAATGTTTACTTGATAGAAGAAAGGTTTGCATACAATTTGCTTCAATAGAAGGAATGTTTGTGTAAATTTACTCGACATAATAGAAAGGTTTGCATAAAGTTTACAAGATAGAAGACAATTTTGTATAAGTTTACTAGGTAGAAGAGAGATTAGATTAAAGTTTACTAGGTAGAAGAGAGATTAGATTAAAGTTTACTAGGGAGAATAGAGATTAGATTAAAGTTTACTAGGTAGAAGAGAGATTAGATTAAAGTTTACTAGGTAGAATAGAGATTAGATTAAAGTTTACTAGGTAGAAAAAAGATTTGATTAAAGTTTACTAGGTAGAATAGAGATTAGATTAAAGTTTACTAGGTAGAAGAGAGATTAGATTAAAGTTTACTAGGTAGAAAAGAGATTAGATTAAAGTTCACTAGGTAGAAGAGAGATTAGATTAAAGTTTACTAGGTAGAATAGAGATTAGATTAAAGTTTACTAGGTAGAAAAAGATTTGATTAAAGTTTACTAGGTAGAATAGAGATTAGATTAAAGTTTACTAGGTAGAAGAGAGATTAGATTAAAGTTTACTAGGTAGAAAAGAGATTAGATTAAAGTTCACTAGGTAAACGAAAGATTTGTGTTGTAAATTGTACTATAGTTGAGAATCATAGTAGTAGAAAAATAGTTAGATCATTTTCTTTATTGCCCGTGAGTGAGTAAGTGAGTGAGTGAGTGAGTGGGTGGGTGGGTGGGTGGGTGGGTGGGTGGGTTGTGAGTGGGTGGGTAGAGATTTCTCAGGCAGGTAAGAGCGAGCGGTTGAGTGTCCGACCAGTTTTCCAGTAATGCTTTCTATAACAATGTTACTGTATCATGTGTCAAGGGATTTCTCAGGCAGGTAAGAGCGAGCGGTTGAGTGTCCGGCCAGTTTTCCAGTAATGCTTTCTATAACAATGTTACTGTATCATGTGTCAAGGGATTTCTCAGGCAGGTAAGAGCGAGCGGTTGAGTGTCCGACCAGTTTTCCAGTAATGCTTTCTATAACAATGTTACTGTATCATGTGTCAAGGGATTGTTATCAAGTGTATCCTTGTGAACTGTCCCCGTTTCCATCTCTCAGTGACCACAAACAGCCAGGACCTGATGCCTTCCCTCTGGAAGCCCTCCTTCCAGGAAGATGCCACATTCAAGGGTAACCATAAGAGACTGACAGGAGATGGAGAGTCTGGTCACAAGGGAAAAAGGTGCAAGAGATGATGATGATGATTATGTTGATAGCATCAATAAACTGGAGTTATTTTAATTAGTTGGATGTTTTCATTGAGTTCATGCTTTACTTCTTTCTATGTATTTTTTTTTTTACATGATTATTTGGTTTTATATTGTTTGTTGTATGGTTGTTTGGGTTGATATTGTTTGTTGTATGGTTGTTTGGGTTAATATTGTTTGTTGTTTGGGTTAATATTGTTTGTTGTATGGTTGTTTGGGTTAATATTGTTTGTTGTATGGTTGTTTGGGTTAATATTGTTTGTTGTATGGTTGTTTGGGTTAATATTGTTTGTTGTATGGTTGTTTGGGTTAATATTGTTTGTTGTATGGTTGTTTGGGTTAATATTGTTTGTTGTATGGTTGTTTGGGTTGATATTGTTTGTTTGCATTAATAATGATTGTTGTATGTTAATCTGGGTTTATATTCCTTGTTGTTTGATTGTTTATTTTAATATTGCTTTATTGATTGTTTGGGTTAATATTGCTTGTTGTATGATTGTTTAGGTTAATATTGCTTGTTGTATGATTGTTTGGTTTAATATTGCTTGTTGTATGATTGTTTGGTTTAATATTGCTTATTGTATGATTGTTTGGGCTTATAATGTTTGCTATATGTTTGGTTAAGTTGTTGTTTGTCTCTCTCTCTCTACTCTCTCTCTCTCTCTCTCTATATATATATATATATATATATATATATTTATAGAGAGAGAGATTGATATATATAGATATAGTAAAAAAAGTTAAGTGCCCCATCACGCCAAGTGACGTATAGAGAATATGGTGTTAATGACCATAATTTTTTTATAGATCTTCGGCACATGATTTTTAGGGTAATGTGGTCAGTATTACGCCCGTGTCGCTTTATTTTCCCAGAGAAAATCTGGTATCCATTTAAGGCTGGGTGAACCCAGAAGCCATCTCATTTCCATTGTCATCCAGTTCACTAACCACTGAGCTATCGCAGTTCCCATATATAGATATATATATATATATAATTTTGGTTGAGAAAAATGTGATGAAATTAAATATTTAAAATAAAATATAATTAAAAATCTAAGATATGCTGATGATACTGTTCTACTAGCAGAAAATCCTAAAGACCTACAACAATTGCTTAATGTGATAAACATAACAAGCAAAAAATATGGACTAGAAATAAATATCAAAAAGACTGAAACTATGATCATAAACAAAGAACATTCTCAAGACCTACAATTAAATATCACAGTTGAGGGAATACATCTGGAGACAGTCCAGAGCTACAACTACCTGGGAAATACTATAACTAATGATGGAAAATGTAAAATTGAAATAAACAAAAGAATAGGTATGGCAAAAAGTAATTTTAATGCCATGAAAAATATACTAACAACAAAACAAATATCAGCAGGGCTGAGACTAAGAATGGCAAAATGTTACATCTTCTCAATATTCCTGTATAGTGCAGAAACATGGACATTAGACAAGAAAAACAGAACAGAAAATTGAAGCCTTTGAAATGTGGATTTATAGAAGAATAGGTAGAATTGGATGGAAAGAAAAGAAAACAAACGATGAAGTTTTAAAACAACTGAAAATAAAAATAGAACTACTTAATACAATTAAGACAAGACAAATGAAATTTTTGGGGCACGTTAAAAGACACAACAGCCTACTAAAAGTAATATTGGAAGGGAAAATACAAGATAAAAGAGGCAGCGGTATACCAAGACTAACATAGACGAGTAACATCAAAAGATGGTCAAGTCAATCTATGACAGCATGCACCATCAAAGCAAGAAACAGAGTAGAATGGCGATCCATGGTAGCCAACCTTCGTTGCGGAGAAGGCACTCGATTATGATGATGAATTAAAAATATAATAAATTCTAACTAGAAGATGAAATGAAAGGAAAATTAAAAAGTCTTCTCTGTTTCCCTGTTATTTGTTTCCCTTTCTCTCACACATTATTCTATACACAGAAAATGAAGCAGTGTGAAGTTTGCTACACATATTCTGTGTGGTTGTGGTGTTTGTGTGTTTGTGAGATGAATGTGACGACTTTATGGTGGAAGTTCTGTTCTGCTCATGGAATCAGTGCAGTCAAGAATTACCCATATCCGGTCCACCCATGTCACAGCTCCCACTAAAGTGTTTGGCAAATTCTGTTGACAAGGTCGACTACCAGTGAAAGAAAGTTGATGATAGTGGAAGAGATCCATGTAATGTCAAGTTAATAAGATAATGATGAAGTTGAGATCAATGAGCTGTCAATTTTAAGCTCAAAGGAATAACGATCAGATTTGCTGATGATACTGTATCACAGACAACTCTAGAAAATGTTCAGCAACAACTAGTTACAGAACTCAACAACAGAAGCAGAGATTATGGACTTGAAATGAGTGTTAAGAAGATTACATTTATGGTAGTAGATAAAGATTATCAGATCACATGTCCTTTACAGAATATTGCATTCATTACAGCCTTTTTGAAAGAATATCTGTCTCTAGCCAGATCTTTCACTTTTATTGTCACGTTCAAAGTCTCTTTGATGTCTTGAAACCACCTTCTTCTTGGTCTGCCCCTGATGTGTTGCCCAGGAATCATACCTTCCATTGTTGTTCTTTCCAGTCCGCTGTGTCTTTTGACGTGGCTTTAGTATTTTAATTTCCTCGGTGGAGGGTTGTTTATAAGCCAGTTCTGTTTAATGTTTAAATCTTTTAATATGTCTTCATTGCCCTTCTTCATCATCCAAGGTATCCTAATGATTTTTCTTAGCATTTTGTTTCAAATGAATTGATTTTCGTCCTTGCTGTTTATGAGATTGTCATGATTCACAACCATATGTTGGTATTGGGACAATACATGTCCTGTGTAATTTAATTTGTACAGCCTTGCTGGTACTGTGCCACATGTTCTTCATGGCATTTAATGTTTGTGTTGCTATTGCTAATCTTCTTTTGATCTTTTTCTGCCAGTCTCCATTGTTAGTTACTACAGATCTCAGACATTCATAGTTTGTTACATTTTCAAGTTGTTCACTGTTGATAATTTTGGGTTGGCTTTTTGCATTGTCAATGGACATTATCTTACTTTTCTATATGTTGATAGAGATATCAATTAAACATTATCAATGGACATTATCTTACTTTTCTATATGTTGATAGAGAAATCAATTAAACATTGTCAATGGACATTATCTTACTTTTCTATATGTTGATAGAGATATCAATTAAACATTGTCAATAGACATTATCTCAGTTTTCTATATGTTGATAGAGATATCAATTAAACATTATCAATGGACATTATCTTAGTTTTCTATATGTTGATAGAGATATCAATTAAACATTATCAATGGACATTATCTTACTTTTCTATATGTTGATAAAGATCTCAATTAAACATTGTCAATAGACATTATCTCAGTTTTCTATATGTTGATAGAGATATCAATTAAACATTGTCAATAGACATTATCTCAGTTTTCTATATGTTGATAGAGATATCAATTAAACATTATCAATGGACATTATCTTAGTTTTCTATATGTTGATAGAGATATCAATTAAACATTATCAATGGACATTATCTTACTTTTCTATATGTTGATAAAGATCTCAATTAAACATTGTCAATAGACATTATCTCAGTTTTCTATATGTTGATAGAGATATCAATTAAACATTATCAACGGACATTATCTTAGTTTTCTATATGTTGATAGAGATATCAATTAAACATTATCAATGGACATTATCTTACTTTTCTATATGTTGATAAAGATCTCAATTAAACATTGTCAATAGACATTATCTCAGTTTTCTATATGTTGATAGAGATATCAATTAAACATTATCAATGGACATTATCATAGTTTTCTATATGTTGATAGAGATATCAATTAAACATTGCAAGTCAGGGTCAGAGAAAATGGAGACAAACTTGAAAGAGTTCCAGACAGAAGTTATCTGAGGTGTACATCATCAAGTGAATGAAAATGTGATGAAGAGGTAAAGAGAAAAGTACTAACAACAAAGAATATCTTTAAAAGAATGAAACGTTCAGACAATCAAACAAGTACCACTAAATCTGAAACTAGGAATAGTGAAATGTTATGTCTTGTCAATACTTCCATATGGATCAAAAACATGGACAGCAGAAAAGAAAATTCAAGCTCTAGAAACATGGATTGACAGAAGAATTGGAGGATTAATGGAGAACAAAACAAATACGGAAGTTCTTCAGGAATCGAAAATGATGAAAGAATTAGGAAATTTAATCCGAGAAAAGACAAATATGGATTTTAGATGTGAAAAGATTTCACAACAAGCAAAGAGTTATTTTTGAAGAAAACATAGGAAGAAGTGAAGGTAGTAAAGATTCAATAGAATTGACAATGTGAGGAGGCAGACTTTGCCTTAGAGTGTAGCATCAAGGCATGAGACTGTTGAATTGTGATCCACAGTATCCAACTTTTCATGCAGAGGTGGCACATGATGATGAGTATTGATGTTTGTCTTAAACATGTACTTGTCTTGTTACGGTGTTAGTGATAACTGTGCTGACATTTGTTGCAATGATACTATTGTGGTGATGATGTTGTTGCAATAATATTATGATATTTGTGCTGGTGTTTGTTGCGATGATACTATAGTAATAACTGTGCTGGTGTTTGTTGCGATGATACTATAGTAATAACTGTGCTGGTGTTTGTTGCGATGATACTATAGTAATAACTGTGCTGGTGTTTGTTGCGATGATACTATAGTAATAACTGTGCTGGTGTTTGTTGCGATGATACTATAGTAATAACTGTGCTGGTGTTTGTTGCGATGATACTATAGTAATAACTGTGCTGGTGTTTGTTGCGATGATACTATAGTAATAACTGTGCTGGTGTTTGTTGCGATGATACTATAGTAATAACTGTGCTGGTGTTTGTTGCGATGATACTATAGTAATAACTGTGCTGGTGTTTGTTGCGATGATACTATAGTAATAACTGTGCTGGTGTTTGTTGCGATGATACTATAGTAATAACTGTGCTGGTGTTTGTTGCGATGATACTATAGTAATAACGGTGCTGGTGTTTGTTGCAATGAAACTTTTGTTACAAATGTACTGGTGTTTGTTACAATGGTACTATTGTGATAACAGTGCTGGTGTTTGTTACAATGATACTACTGTGATAATTGTACTGGTGTTTGTTGCAATGATACTACTGTGATATCTGTGCTGGTGTTTTATGCAATGATACAGTTGCAGTTGTTAAATTCCTTTCAAATCCATGAGAAAACCATGTTAGAGCTGTGGCTACATTGACCATGGTTACTATCTTTGTACTATCTATCTATCTATTGACCTTTCGAGCCGTAACCGGCCCATAGGGCGTAGACCAAGATACACCTTCTCCTATATGAATTTTTGTTCTAGCAGTTTTCTTTTAAAGATATTTTATCAAATCTCGCCATCTGTCTCTGTTCTGTGCAAGCAGTTCTATCTCATTGAGGGAGCCGATTCCTGCTGCTCTTGCCTCTCTCATCAATGTTCTTCTCAGTGTCTCCCTGGGTCTTCCTCTTTTTCTTTTACCTGTTGTTTCCCATATGAGGGCTTGCTTTGCTATTCGATTATTATCTCTTCTCATCACATGTCCAACGTATGACCATCGTCTTTTCTTTATTACTGAAGATATTAGTGGTTGATTGGCGATTTCTCTAATTTCCTCGTTTGTTTTGAATTCGTTCCATTCTATACCAAGTATTTTCCAAGTATTTATCTTTGTACTGTCTTCCTCAAATTATATTTTAAGCATGATCCAAATGATATTATAGAGCATTAGTGGTCAAGTGATTAGTGCCCACAACAGCAGACCAGATGGTGCAGGTTTGTTGGTAAATGTTGGTCGTTTGTAGGTGGTACGACTTCATGGTTCACATGATCTGACTAAATTGGTATCAAAGATTTTATCTCGAAAAGTTTGGTGACTTGGTAGGCTGCTGATCACTTTACTTTTAAAATGTGATGATAGTAGTGGTCAAGTATGTTCATTCATTCATTCACAGTCCTCTCTGACTACTTACTTATACATGTGATGATAGTAGCAGTCATGTATGATCATTCATTCATTCATTCATTCATAATTCTCTGTGACTACTTACTTATACATGTGATGATAGTAGCGGTCATGTATGATCATTCATTCATTCATTCATAATCCTCTCTGACTACTTACTTATACATGTGATGATAGTTGCAGTCATGTATGATCATTCATTCATTCATTCATAGTCCTCTCTGACTACTTACTTATACATGTGATGATAGTAGTGGTCAAGTATGTTCATTCATTCATTCATAATCCTCTCTGACTACTTACTTATAAATGTGATGATAGTAGCAGTCATGTACGATCATTCATTCATTCATTCATAATCCTCTCTGACTACTTACTTATACATGTGATGATAGTAGCAGTCATGTATGATCATTCATTCATTCATTCATAATCCTCTCTGACTACTTACTTATACATGTGATGATAGTAGCGGTCAAGTATGATCATTCATTCATTCATTCATAGTCCTCTCTGACTACTTACTTATACATGTGATGATAGTAGCGGTCAAGTATGATCATTCATTCATTCATTCATAGTCCCCTCTGACTACTTACTTATACATGTGATGATAGTAGCAGTCATGTATGATCATTCATTCATTCATAGTCCCCTCTGACTACTTACTTATAAATGTGATGATAGTAGTGGTCAAGTATGATCATTCATTCATTCATAGTCCCCTCTGACTACTTACTTATAAATGTGATGATGGTAGTCAAGTATGATCAGTCATTCATAGTCCTGTCTGACTACTTTCATATAAATGTGGTGATAGTAGCAGTCATGTATGATCATTCATTTTATCATAGTCCTCTCTGGCTACTTTCATATATATGTGATGATAGTAGCAGTCATGTATGATCATTCATTTTTATCATAGTCCTCTCAGGCTACTTTCATATATATGTGATGATAGTAGCAGTCATGTGTGATCATTCATTTTTATCATAGTCCTCTCTGGCTACTTTCATATATATGTGATGATAGTAGCAGTCATGTATGATCATTCATTTTTATCATAGTCCTCTCTGGCTACTTTCATATATATGTGATGATAGTAGCAGTCATGTATGATCATTCATTTTCATCATAGTCCTCTCGGGCTGAAGACTATGTGGGGAAGAAGTCATAGTTCTCTACAATTGACGATTTGCTGCTACTTCTTGCAGATCTTGGTTGTTCCTTAGTCACATGGTTGAGCCTTCACTAGTAGTTGCTGTGCGTAGTGATACCCTTGGTCTGCCATGTTTTTTTTTGCCAGAAGATTTCCACATGAATTCCTGATGGGAAAGTCTTTCTGCATTCATTCTCAGCACTTGACCGATGTATGATCACTAACACTATATAATAATCTGTGTCCTTAGTTTTCTGTCAGTGCAACTAGATGTTATGTGTTGTCACTTTTTGTGTAATAGTTAGTGTGTTTACCATTGTTTGACAATAACATGTGTAATTTGTTTGCATTCGCTGATTTTTTATCTTTAGCAAAATTGTAAGTGACTAAATTTTGTGTGAATATTTTCATATTTTCCCACATTGGCCACCATGTGCTCAGTTGTTCCCCGCCATACAGGCAGACATTCTCAGACTCCATTGAAACTCTCATTTCTATTGTCAAGAGTTGTAACATATTTTAGTAGATTTCTTTTCCTATTAATTTTTCAATTTCCAACTGTCAATGTTCCTTTACTGTGTGGCCAATGTTCCTTTACTGTGTGGCCAATGTTCCTTTACTGTGTGGCCAATGTTCCTTGACTGTGTGCTGAATGCTAACTGGACATAATTTTATATAGCCATTATATGAAAGGGGGTGTCCGGTTAGCGCAATCGATAGGCGGTTGGCTTACCACGGCAACAGCCGGGGTTCGTACCCTGGCGAGGACACCTGGGTTTTACTAATTCCCTAAAAATTAGTGGGAGCCGCGATAGCTCAGTGGTTAGTGAACTGGACTACTACGGACAAGAGGTAGGGTTCGATCCCAACCGACGGCTCCGGGTTCACCCAGCCTTAAATGGGTACCGGATTTTTTCTGGGAAAGTAAAGCAGCACGGGCGTAATACCGACCACATTACCCCAAAAATCATGTGCTGAAGGTCTGTAAAATATAGGGTCACTAACACCATATTTCCCTATACGCCGCCACTTGGCGTGACGGGGGGTACTTTACTTTTTTTACTATTATATGAAAGGGAATCTCACTACCCAGAGACCAGGGGAGGTAAATTCGTGAAGAAACCAAATATTTTATTTATTGTTAATTTTTATTTTCTAATGCCTATTCTAACGCACTGGGGCTATAGAAATGTTTTGCAGAAGAATGTTGAGAATACCATGAACAGCTAAGAAGAGTAATGAAAACGTTCAGAAAGAGGCCAAAACAAAAAAAAGAGAGTTAATATTCAATATTAGTGAAAAACGGTTATCATTTATTTTTAGCCATGTAATTAGAAGGGAACAGCTGGGATATATTGTAACAAGTGGGAAAATTGAGAGACGAAGAGATAGAGGGAAGCAAAGAGATGAGATACCAGACAACTTAAGAGAATGACTTGGCAGAAGGTAAACAAAAGAAGTGATAAATAACTGTCGAGATCGGAAGTTGTGGAGAGACATGATCACCTATGGACTACAAAGGACAAGAGGTATGGTTCGATCCCAACCGACGGCTCCGGTTCACCCAGTCTTTAATGGGTACCGGATTTTTTTTTCTGGGAAAGTAAAGCGGCACGGGCGTAATACCGACCACATTACCCCAAAAGTCATGTGACGAAGGTCTGTAAAATTTATGGTCACTAACACCATATTCCCTATACGCCACTTGGCGTGACGGGGGTACTTTACTTTTATGATCACCTATGCCAGCAGGCTTGGTACTTGATG
The DNA here is from genome assembly GCA_032433765.1 of Megaustenia siamemsis. Taxonomy (NCBI): domain Eukaryota; kingdom Metazoa; phylum Mollusca; class Gastropoda; order Stylommatophora; family Ariophantidae; genus Megaustenia; species Megaustenia siamemsis. Next base: position 67,236,865 of record JAVIAB010000024.1, on the reverse strand, counting down.
ATGATGATGATGATGATGAATGCATAAAGCGGGAATCGAACTCTGGACATTCTCGTCCACAGGGTGACGTAAAAACCTATTAATAAGAAAATGATAGTATAATTCGTGTCCATAAATGGGTTCCTGGGATCGAGACTGAGCACTCTAGTCAATGAAACTAAATGTGTTTTATAAACAGACAGATCGACACAGAGCACTCTAGTCAATGAAACTAAATGTGTTTTATAAACAGACAGATCGACACAGAGCACCCTAGTCAATGAAACTAAATGTGTTTTATAAACAGACAGATCGACACAGAGCACTCTAGTCAATGAAACTAAATGTGTTTTATAAACAGACAGATCGACACAGAGCACCCTAGTCAATGAAACTAAATGTGTTTTATAAACAGACAGATCGACACAGAGCACTCTAGTCAATGAAACTAAATGTGTTTTATAAACAGACAGATCGACACAGAGCACCCTAGTCAATGAAACTAAATGTGTTTTATAAACAGACAGATCGACACAGAGCACTCTAGTCAATGAAACTAAATGTGTTTTATAAACAGACATCTCTGAAAGTGTCTGTTATGGTGGCTCCCTATTTTTGAGGTCTGTGTTTAGTTCTGAAGAGCTGGGAAAACAGTTTGCATAGCCAGTGCAGTCGACATGTAGTTTCCATGTGAGAGTGTTCTTTAAACCATAGAGTTCAAATAGTTAGAGTTACATAACAATACTCAGAATACCTGGACAGAGAAAAGAATACTCGCGTCCGTTTTGTAACAACTTAAAAAATAAAATGAAGAAAATAACATATTTTTGTTATGAAAAGTGACATAATGGCGATAACAAAGCCTAGAGAAGACAATTATGGATGGTGTTGTGTTAGGTCAACATTTTGTGGGTACATCATGAGAAGAGGAGAGTTGGAAAATTTGGTTACAACTGGCAAAATACAGGGAAAGAGAGATCGTGGACGACAAAGAGAAAAGATGCTACATAGCTTGGTGTCATGGTATGGAAAACAGTCAACAACAAAATTGATATGATGTACTGTGGATAGAAGATTGTGGAAGGACATGATCGACTATGGCAACCAATATGGCACATGATGATTGTTGGGTAAATGAAGAGAGAAAGATCTAGAAGAATGTGAGTGCATATATCGCAGAGGAGCTGGGATTGAGCACTGCAGGCGCTGTACATTTTGCTCAGGACAGAATACTTCAGAGAAGCAGTCATGATAGCCAACCAGCGAGTAAACTGGTACCGGAGAATGGACTCTGCCTTTGTTACATTATCTTGGCTTAAAGCTGCTCACCTACGTCCCACTTTTATGCAACAGTACTTTTTTTATAGTCCCAGAACTAGATGGGCAGAAAATCAACAGACACCCCTGCACAGAAGACGTCATTATTTATATCGCTAAGTCAAAGGGCAGATGCCAATGAGCTCTTGAATCAGCAACCAACCAATCATCTTACCTCGTCCGCCAAACCAATTTTAAAAAAGTGACTGGTTAACTAAAAATGAAGAAGAAGAAGAAGAAAAAGCACCTATCTTTATTGGGAATCGAACCCGTCTCCACATGATTAGTAAACGACCTATCCAAACCACTCAGCATCCGACATCAAGAAAATAAAGAAGAAATATTTGTATCCTAACAGAAAGACTCCAAGCTGTAATCCCCTACGTTTTCTCAGACTCCACTTATAATTACGTCCGGCCCCGACTCTGGCTCCAAGACTAGAAAGTAAAAAAAAAAAAAATAATAATAATAATAATAATTTGTTTTGCTGTCGTTTATTTTTATTTTTTATTTTCCTCATTTCCTTCTAGTTTATTCTGTTACTCGCTGGCCCCTCAAATCCCTGTATATGAAACTCGTCCAAACCTCCTGCGTCGGATTTAACGAGGACCCAATTGACGTCATTAATCCTCCTCAACTCTTAACCGAGCTCGCTGACGAGGTAAATTAACCTCATTAAATTAAGACAGCTTTGGGGATCGGTGATATCCTTTCTTATTGCACGCAGCGAGCTCTTATCGAGGGCACTCAACCTTTGTGTTTCCTTGCCGGTTTAAAAAAAAAATGTCGCTGAGAAGAAAAGATGAGGCACCTTGATAACAATGACTGCAACGTAAAAAATATGAGAGAATATGATCAAGAGTAAATTAGAAGAGAAAGACGTTTTTGTGATATTAAAGATGGGAGAAAAATGCAATTTCTCACAAAAGTCAGTCTGTGATTTGAAAATGCTTTCTATAGAGAGTATCGTAACTGGGGACATTTTTTATCACCGCCCTCCCCCCACCACCTTCTAAAACTCTCTCTCTCCGTGTCTTCCTCTCTTAAAACAAACCATCGAGCTAATGTTTCAGTCCTTTATCTTCCGCTGTTTGTATCGAAACTCGTCCTATTCAAAACCAGAAGAACGCAGATCGGATCTCGCCAGTGTCAAAAATATTTTCTGTCGCGGGTGAAATAAAAACTCAAACCCGAACACCTGGTGACAAATGCTCGTCGGACATGCAGCCTGTATTCTCCGTTCGTATACATCCTCCCGGCAGACCCTAGTAATGGCAGATAAGGCCGTAAAGATATTAGTATCTTCCATATACACTCAAGGGGACGGGCCAGGCGGTTCTCAGATATCAACCTGACGATGTTGTTCATAAAACATCCTGATTACATATATTACCACCAGCATTGTTACGACGACGATGTTGTTCATAAAACATCCTGATTACATATATTACCACCAGCATTGTTACGACGACGATGTTGTTCATAAAACATCCTGATTACATATATTACCACCAGCATTTTTACGACGACGATGTTGTTCATAAAACATCCTGATTACATATATTACCACCAGCATTGTTACGACGACGATGTTGTTCATAAAACATCCTGATTACATATATTACCACCAGCATTGTTACGACGACGATGTTGTTCATAAAACATCCTGATTACATATATTACCACCAGCATTGTTACGACGACGATGTTGTTCATAAAACATCCTGATTACATATATTACCACCAGCATTGTTACGACGACGATGTCAGTATAAATCTAGTCTGTGATTATATAAATCTTTGAATGCACCAGAATGTATTTCCCATCAAGAAAAACAAATTAGACAAAAAAATTGCAAAGGCAGCAACGACACCCAGAAGCCTTGATAAATAAAATGTGGAAATAATGTCTGGTGCTTGATAACAAAGGTCGTGGGACACAAGTCTTGAATTATCGGCCCTAGTGCCGCACGAAAAGACAATGTATATATAGTTTTGTTATAAACATATTTATGCTGTAGAATATGCTGCTATACTACAAGTCTAGGGAGCCGCGACAGTTCAGAAGTTAATGAAGTGGACTACAAAGGACAAGAGGTCGAGTTCGACCCTGGTCGACGGCTTCCAAGTTCACCCAGCCTTATATGGGTACCAGATTTTTTTTCTGGGAAAGTAAAGCGGCACGGACGTAATACATTACCCCAACAATCATGTATTGGAGGTCTGTAAAACTTACGGTCACTAACACGATCTTCTCTATACTCCACTTGGCGAGACGGGGCTCTTGATTTTTTACTTTACGACTTGTCTCATCATCGAGTGCCTTCTCCGCAACAAAGGTTGACTACCATGGATCGCTATTCTACTCTGTTTCTTGCTTTGATGGTGCAGGCTGTCATAGATTGACTTGTCCATATTTTAATGTTACTCATCCATGTTAGTCTTGGTCTGCCTCTGCCTCTTTTACCTTGTATTTTCCCTTCCAATATTACTTTTAGTAAGCTGCTGTGTCTTTTAACATGCCCCAAAAAGTCCATTTGTCTTGTCTTGATTGTATTTAGTAGTTCTCTTTTTATTTTCAGTTGTTTTAAAACTTCATCGTTTGTTTTCTTTTTAGAATTTCTCTCCGTGGCTTTCTTTTGAGTGTTTCGTGATGAGGCTCCAATCTCCTTCACGGTGGTCTGCCATATTCGTCTTTCGTGTTCTGAATATGCCTCATGTGTACCACACACTTTGCTGTTTTCACTTTCTGGGCCGTTGATCATTTTTGATTCATCCGCCCCATCCACCGACACAGACTTTTTATATTCGGGTTGAACATACCCGGCGGCGCCATTTTTTTTGTCGAACCATGTGCTTGACTATTGAACCGCAAACACACGACACAAAGAAGAATAAAGCATGTTCCACTTGAATATCGGTAATCACAGTTTATCCACACGTCCGAAGTAAAACATACACCAAACGGGGAATAGCAACACATAATTTCAGAACTCGACTGTCACGTAAATAATTTAAATATATCGGCAAGAGCCAAAATATAAAAACGACTGCACGTTGCCGACTTGTCTATATACTATATGCAAGATATGATTATGTTGTCATACTTTGGTGCTATAAAGCTATTAATCTATCTCTCTGTGGTGTTTACACATTGCCAATGTATGTCGCTATAAAGCTATGAATATACTATCGCCCTATCATAAAATGTGGACTGTAATGAAAGTAATAATCTAATTTTAATAAAAAAAATCATATTTTAAATTAACTAATGAAATTAGCAGTTTTTATGTTGGCAGAGGTAATATTTACAGTGAACGTATTCGCCTTTTACAGGTCTTCACTTGACAACCAGCGTAATTGTTAGCTCATTATGTTTTCATTTTGTTTTCCATTCATTGTTTACTTATATTTTGTTTTATTTTCGAATTTGTTGTTTCATTGATTGGTTGATTGATAGATTCTATTCTATTCATGAAATTAGTTCCTTACAGTCGGGGCATCCCCCATGTCCGCTACTCCGACCGTCCCAGCAATTTTCGAAGCGTATGCAGACTGATACAGAACCTCAGACGGAAGATGTACAAAAGAGGTGAGATGCAGAATGGCTCAGGCAAAAGCAGCTTTCCAAAAAATGAGGAAGATACTATGCAATCCATTTTTGACAATTTAAACAAGAAAAGGAGTTCTTAAATGTTATGTAGAGCCAGTCTTAACATATGGATGTGAATCATGGACAATAGGACAACAGACAAGAAAATCACTGGAGTCTGAAGAAATGTGATTTTAAAGAAGAATGTTGAGAGTACCATGGACAGCTAAGAAGAGTAATGAAATGTTCGGAATGAGGTCAAAGCAAAAAGAGCGCTAAGTACCAATATTAGGAAGAAACAATCATCATTTTTTTGGCCATGTTATGAGAAGAGAACAACTTGAAAAATAGGGGGACGAAAGCAAAGAGAAAAAATACCAGACAGCTTAAGAGAATGGCTTGGCAGAAGGTCAACAACAGAAATGATAAATAACTGTCGAGATGGAAAGTTTTGGAGAGACATGATCACCTACGCCAGCAGGCCCGGTAATTGATGATGATGATGATGATGATGCATACTGATTGTTCCTGTAAAATTTGATTATAGATACATCAGCTTTTGCCAATAAGCACTCCGGATCGACCAGATCCATTTTTTTATCTTTAGATTCCTCAATCTCTCGATACATACATCACTGTATACATGACTGATTGATTATGGCAAAGAATCGACGTCACTGCTTTCTTAAATACCGACTACACACTATTTGTGCACAGCCGACTAGTTCAGAATACCTTAGTGTTAGAAATGTCGAAATGAGTAACGTCGTGGGGCTTAACTTTGCATTTTTTAAAACAAACAGAAAATACAAATCTATAACAGAAAATACAAATCTATAACTGAAAATAAAATGGGTGATGTGTGAGCCCCAAATTTCTCGGCTGTCGCTATTCACCCATCATTCATGTTACCCATCATTCTTATGTCATCCATCATGCATGTCATCAGTCATTCATGTTACCCATCATTCTCATGTCACCCATCATGCATGTCGTCACCCTCAATGCATGTCGTCACCCATCGTGCATGTCGTCACCCATCGTGCATGTCATCACCCGTCATGCATGTCGTCGCCCATAATTCATGTCACCCAATGTTATCCTGCATGCATGTCGTCGCCCATCATTCATGGCACACAATGTCATCCTTCATGCATGTCGTCGCCCATCATTCATGTCACACTATATCATCCTTTATGCATGTCGTCACCCATCATGCATGTCGTCGCCCATCATGCATGTCGTCGCCCATCATTCATGGCACACAATGTCATCCTTCATGCATGTCGTCACCCATCGTGCATGTCATCACCCGTCATGCATGTCGTCGCCCATAATTCATGTCACCCAATGTCATCCTTCATGCATGTCGTCACCCATCATGCATGTCGTCACCCATCATGCATGTCGTCACCCATCATTCATGTCGTCGCCCATCATTCATGGCACACAATGTCATCCTTCATGCATGTCGTCACCCATCATGCATGTCGTCACCCATCATGCATGTCGTCACCCATCATGCATGTCGTCACCCATCATGCATGTCGTCACCCATCATGCATGTCGTCACCCATCATGCATGTCGTCACCCATCATGCATGTCGTCGCCCATCATTCATGGCACACAATGTCATCCTTCATGCATGTCGTCGCCCATCATTCATGTCACACTATATCATCCTTCATGCATGTCGTCACCCATCATGCATGTCACACTATATCATCCTTCATGCATGTCGTCACCCATCATGCATGTCACACTATATCATCCTTCATGCATGTCGTCACCCATCATTCATGTCACACTATATCATCCTTCATGCATGTCGTCGCCCATCATTCATGGCGCACAATGTCATCCTTCATGCATGTCGTCGCCCATCATTCATGGCACACAATGTCATCCTTCATGCATGTCGTCACCCATCATGCATGTCGTCGCCCATCATGCATGTCGTCACACATCATTCATGTCACACTATATCATCCTTCATGCATGTCGTCACCCATCATGCATGTCGTCACCCATCATGCATGTCGTCGCCCATCATGCATGTCGTCGCCCATCATTCATGTCACACTATATCATCCTTCATGCATGTCGTCACCCATCATGCATGTCGTCGCCCATCATGCATGTCGTCGCCCATCATTCATGGCACACTATATCATCCTTCATGCATGTCGTCGCCCATCATTCATGTCACACTATATCATCCTTCATGCATGTCGTCGCCCATCATTCATGGCACACTATATCATCCTTCATGCATGTCGTCGCCCATCATTCATGGCACACTATATCATCCTTCATGCATGTCGTCGCCCATCATTCATGTCACACTATATCATCCTTCATGCATGTCGTCGCCCATCATTCATGGCACACTATATCATCCTTCATGCATGTCGTCGCCCATCATTCATGTCACACTATATCATCCTTCATGCATGTCGTCACCCATCATGCATGTCGTCGCCCATCATGCATGTCGTCACACATCATTCATGTCACACTATATCATCCTTCATGCATGTCGTCGCCCATCATGCATGTCGTCACCCATCATGCATGTCGTCGCCCATCATGCATGTCGTCGCCCATCATGCATGTCGTCACCCATCATGCATGTCGTCGCCCATCATGCATGTCGTCACCCATCATGCATGTCGTCGCCCATCATGCATGTCGTCGCCCATCATGCATGTCGTCACCCATCATGCATGTCGTCACCCATCATGCATGTCGTCACCCATCATGCATGTCGTCGCCCATCATGCATGTCGTCACCCATCATGCATGTCGTCGCCCATCATGCATGTCGTCGCCCATCATGCATGTCGTCACCCATCATGCATGTCGTCGCCCATCATGCATGTCGTCACCCATCATGCATGTCGTCGCCCATCATGCATGTCGTCGCCCATCATGCATGTCGTCACCCATCATGCATGTCGTCACCCATCATGCATGTCGTCACCCATCATGCATGTCGTCGCCCATCATGCATGTCGTCGCCCATCATGCATGTCGTCGCCCATCATGCATGTCGTCACCCATCATGCATGTCGTCGCCCATCATGCATGTCGTCACCCATCATGCATGTCGTCACCCATCATGCATGTCGTCACACATCATTTATGTCACACTATATCATCCTTCATGCATGTCGTCGCCCATCATGCATGTCGTCACCCATCATGCATGTCGTCACCCATCATGCATGTCGTCACCCATCATGCATGTCGTCGCCCATCATGCATGTCGTCGCCCATCATGCATGTCGTCGCCCATCATTCATGGCACACTATATCATCCTTCATGCATGTCGTCGCCCATCATTCATGGCACACTATATCATCCTTCATGCATGTCGTCGCCCATCATTCATGTCACACTATATCATCCTTCATGCATGTCGTCACCCATCATGCATGTCGTCACCCATCATGCATGTCGTCACCCAGCATTCATGTCACCAGGTGTCACCCAGCATGCATGAGCACATAAGCCCAGCAGCGGGTCAGACGTATGTCTGTGCATGTATGTTAAACAATCAGATGTCGGGGCAGGTGGTCTCAAGATAAGGTGTTGGCCTTTTGACAAGAAAGTACCAAGTTCGATCCACCACACCTGGTGAGAATTTTTTTTTTTAATCGAATCGGTAGTTGTTTCGTGGTTTCACCCTCCCCAGGTCTCTAGGTAGTGAGATCTTATATCTAGCAACTCGGATAACGGCAACAACAAAAAAAAGGTCACGTGTGCATTCTGCGCACGTTAAAGAACCCTTGGTAGCTGGAAATTAAAAAGGGTAGACCAAAAATGGCGGCTGTCCGGACAAATTTTATGGAAAAATTCTACTTACAACGTCAATAACTCTCGATGATTAAAAATATGAGAGTTCATCTGAAGACGGAGAATATCTGCCTGTATGGCGGGGGACACCTGAACACACGGTGCCAGTGTGAACAATAGGAACAAAGTGATATTCACGGAATATTCAGTACTTCGGGAGTTCACCAGAGATAGAAAACTGGCGTACACAAACAAACAAACCATTCAGATATCATTACTAATCACAAAGGTATGTCTCGGCACAGAGTAAGAACTCTGTAGCGCCGACGAGTGATCTCAATGTAATTTTACAATTTTAATTAATATTATTTTCATTCTTCATTGTATTTTTAAGGATAAATTCTACCCGGGAAACGGCATCAAGCTTACAAAAAATGTATTTGTCAAATTCGTGTTTTTAATCATGCGTTGGATTGATCGAGTATTATAAACACTAGAAAACATAACTGCATGTGAGGCCAACAGAAGTGCAAAGGACCGCAAATTGTGTCTCCCCGCGACGCTGAAAGACAAACGGGGAAGAAACGTGGGTATCATTGGATAAGGTGTGAGCGGGTAGGTTAGAGAGAAAGAGAGAGGCACGATGGGAGAAACAAAGAAAGAATGTACGGTCGTTCAAGCTGCACTTTCCGTTCATGCTTCCTCAGGGCCTGTCACCCCCGATGCTAACAACTGACATCATTAAACCCACTCATGACCTAACAATACAGCATTCATCATCATCGTGTGCCTTCTCCGCAAAGAAGGTTGGCTACCATGGATCACCATTCTACTCTGTTTCTTGCTTTGATGGTGCAGGCTGACATAGATTGACTTGTCCATCTTTTGATGTTACTCGTCCATGTTAGTCTTGGTCTGCCTCTGCCTCTTTTACCTTGCATTGTTCCTTCCAATATAACTTTTAGTAGGCTGTTGTGTCTTTTAACATGCCCCAAAAATTTCAATTGTCTTGCCTTAATTGTAAATAATACAGCACTACCTCACACTTTTTCAGTTATAATTTTATGAAAATATTATTCACGTTTTTTGACTAAAGTAACAGGGCATTGTACATTCTTGCGTCTCAGTGAATGCGCAGTGTGTTTAAATGTCCTGGCCACCGTTTCCTTCCACCATTTTTCAGATCAGTGTTTGGCCTCTGTGTTTTATATTTCTTTGTTTATTTGAGAATAGTTAGTGCCTATCATGTTGATATTTGCACTAATTTGTTTTTGTTTTGTACCCGATGAAAGGCTTTTGCCGAAACATCGTTGATTGTCTCGCCTCTCTAATATTTAGCTGTTGGATACAATTTCCGTTTTATCTTACATTCTCGTATGTCACATTCCATGACTTTAGCTCATTTTAAAAAAATGTGTTTGTATGTCACATTCCATGACTTTAGCTCATTTTTAAAAATGTGTTTGTATGTCACATTCCATGACTTTAGCTCATTTTTAAAAATGTGTTTGTATGTCACATTCCATTACTTTAGCTCATTTTTAAAAATGTGTTTGTATGTCACATTCCATGACTTTAGCTCATTTTTAAAAATGTGTTTGTATGTCACATTCCATGACTTTAGCTCATTTTTAAAAATGTGTTTGTATGTCACATTCCATGACTTTAGCTCATTTTTAAAAATGTGTTTGCATGTCACATTCCATGACTTTAGCTCATTTTTAAAAATGTGTTTGTATGTCACATTCCACAATTTTCGATAATTTTTAAAGTGTGTTTTTATGTTACATTTATGATTTTCAATCTTTCTCCTTTTTAAAAAAAAAATATGTGGCTAGGTATGTCACGTTCGGTGATTTTGATTTGATATCAGCACAGTACACGGGGCCCGTACCAACCACGGCGATCCTGTATCAATATAAGGAAGTCGTCTTTTGACGTGTGCTGAGACTGCTATGTTGGGAACTACATCTACCTTTCTTTGTTTGGGAGATGAGATAGTAATTCGGATGATTCCACTGGCATGGGCGGTTGAGCAATTATAGATTTTAATTCATTTGCTGTGATATCGGGGTCTTCCATAACCATAAGGAAGTTGGCTAATACAAGTCAAATAATTATATAAATATTACTACTGTTATTTGTTACATTATTGTTAGTATTGTTATTGCTGTTATTGTTATTGTTATTAGTATTATTTATTATTATTATTATTATCATTGTTATTATTATTATCATTATTATTGTTATTTTAATATTAACTGCTGTAGTTTTATTATTATTTTTATATTATTTTATTATTATTGCTATATTGTTGTTATTTATTATTATTGTCTTGCTATTATTGTTGTTACACAGAGATGTGCTGTCTCAGAAGAATGTTGAAAGTTCCCTGGACAGCTAAAAAGACCCATGAGGAAGTTCTCAAAGAGGCCAACACAAAAAGGCAGCTCCTAAAAAAACATCAGAAAGAAACAATCAACATTTTCCGGGCACATCATGAGAAGAGGAAAGTTTGAATACTTGGTTACAACTGGCAAAATAAAATGAAAGAGAGATCGCGGACGACAAAGAGAGAAAATACTGGATAGCTTGGTGTCATGGCATGGAAAACAGTCAACAACAGAACTGATACGATACACTGTAGATAGAAGATTGCGGAAGGACATGATCGCCTACGCCAACCGGTATGGCACATGATGATGATTATTGCTGTTATTATTGCTGTTATTATTGCTGTTATTATTGTTTTTATTGTTGTTACTACTGTTGTCATTATTATTATTAATCACCTCGACAAAGGTAGCCTAGAGGACACCGCCCAAACATCGACCCATATCTGACTGCTGAGGTCAGGATCATTGCAGTAGAACTGGTAAAGCATATACCCCCATCTCTTCTTGCTGGTCTCAGGAACAGATCTAACTACCCTGGCCGAATTGGTGGCAATAGAAAAGAAAAGGCAAGCCATGTACCCAGATGAGGTACAGATATCTGCATTTTTGTTTCTGGTCGACATATCATCTTTATCACATATAACTCCACAGTGCTGATAATTTCACCTCGAATGCATGAACTCTGCAGCAACGGCGCGGACCTCAAAACTAGAAGAGGCTTAATCCGGGTATATGTTCTCCTTATAACAATGTTTCTTCAGGAAACAGCCATAATTGGCCTACTCTTTGCGCTTTTTAACTGACAAGAGCCCTTTAACGTGCGGAGAGTTCACACTCCCTGTACTTTGTCTTTATATGTGAGAAATCGACATTTGACTTCACTACCCAGAAACTCGTCCAGGGTAGTCTAGAGGTTTGACTTCGGTCTGTAGTCTAGAGGTTCGACTTCGGCCTATAGTCTAGAGGTTTGACTTCGGTCTATTGTCTAGAGGTTCGACTTCGGCCTATAGACTAGAGGTTCGACTTCGGCCTATAGTCTAGAGGTTTGACTTCGGCCTATAGTCTAGAGGTTTGACTTCGGTCTATTGTCTAGAGGTTCGACTTCGGCCTATAGTCTAGAGGTTCGACTTCGGCCTATAGTCTAGAGGTTTGACTTCGGCCTATAGTCTAGAGGTTCGACTTCGGCCTCGGAACAGGAAGGGCCCGGGTACAAAGCCCACTAGAAGCGGTGGTGATTTGTCAAAAATAGGAACAAGTAATCCGAGGTTTCTTTATGACGTTACCTCCCCTGATCTCTTGGGTAGTGAGATCTGATGTCTAGCCGTCTCGGATAACGGCAATGAACGGGAGATCCAATGTGCACTCGCGCAAGATAAATGTTTTTTTTTTAATGATAATTTTCCCTTGGCAGCTAAACTCGAAAAGAGTATACTACAAATATGGTCGCTGCCTGGGCAAACCTGTCAGGAGAAACCTACCAACACCGTGGATCCCAGGCCGTGCTACGGAGTTCGTGCACCTGAGCTAGGAGTCTCGTTTGATTTTCTTGAGAGTCTCGTGGAGGATATCGGAGCAGCTCTGGATTCGCCCGGTGTGCAGGGATGATGTTCGTAACATACTTACTCATTTACAATTGTGATGGTCTTCTTCTGCTTCTTCTATCCTTCCTCTGCTGCCGTTGTTGTCGAGGGGAGAAACAATCTGCGTTTCTTTTCTCTTCTTTTGGCCTCTTCTGGTGTTATCCCTCCTAGTGACTCTAGTATTCCCTTTATCCATCTCTTTCTCGGTCTTCCTATTAATCTGGCGTTTTCGTAGCGTTTATTTAAGGCTCTTTGAGTCATTGTTAGTTCTTTTTGTCTTGTTATGTGGCCGAACCAATTTATCTGCTGTTTCTTTATGTATTCGATGGCTGGTTCAATTTCTAGTTTCTTCCTCAGGTCAGTGTTTCTTACTCTGTCCCTTAAGCTGTTTCCTGTCATTCTTCTGACACATTTCATTTCGGTGGTCGTTATCTTTCTTATTGTTCTAGAGTCCAGCGTCCAATTCTGGCACTGATAGCACAGAGTTGGTAGAAAAATTGATTTGTATATTGCCCTTTTTGCTTCCGTAGTTATTGCTTTGTTTTTCAATAGTGTTGATACTTGGCCTATAACTTGGCATGCTTTGTTACACCTTATATCTATCGCTGTCTCTTGGTTATTGTCTTGTGTTAACGTGCTACCCATATATTTAAAATTGTCTACTTGCTTCAAAGTTGTATTATCTATTATGATGTTTAGTTTTTCTTTCTTTCTTAATTTTGATGTTGATTGGGATAATTGAATATCCTTGATGACCTAACAAACTTACTCATTTACAATTTTGATGTTGATTGGGATAATTGAATATCCTTGATGACCTAACAAATTTACTCATTTACAATTTTGATGTTGATTGGGATAATTGAATATCCTTGATGACCTAACAAATTTACTCATTTACAATTTTGATGTTGATTGGGATAATTGAATATCCTTGATGACCTAACAAATTTACTCATTTACAATTTCGGAGGCGAAGGCGCGCCTCACAACACCAGAGCTGAAAATTGTCAGCGACCCACAGCTAATGGCTTGCGGCTGGATCGGTGAACCAGAACCATCCAGACCCAGTTCCACCTCTCCATGGTGCCTCTAGTAACAGACTAACTTGTCTAGTCTGGCCAAACGCGTAAGGATCGAAGATGGAAGACAACCCTGTACTCAAAAATATCATGCTGAAGTCGGATGTGTTTGGCCGAAAGGCGCAAATATCACAGTTATACTGCAAACCACAACACAACGTAGACACGCCCACTTAACGTCCTTTTAAGGGTGGATGACGAAGAGGTGTACTCCTTTAGTCATCGGGCGAACCCAAGGAAGCAAGCTTTTACAATGCCTCCACAAAAGGTTTTCTCGATAAAGCTTTGAAATCTGGCAGGAATGTTAAAAGTGAAAACACTTCTCAGATCACAGCCCATGCCTGGCACAAATGTGATGGTACTAACTGTAGTTATAACGGTTAAAGTAGTGGTGGTAAGGGTGGTTATAGTGAACCTGAAAGTGGTTACGGTAAATTAGCAACAGGGCGAGTTGTTGCTCTGACAAGGGGTGGGTTAGACCGGAATGGTTTAATCAAATTAGCCGACCCGATTATCCCGGAGAGTGGGCAGTGTTTTGCGCGAGACATAGGCGTGTGATTACCCAGTCGTTTCCGCGTGTTCAACTATCCAATCAGTGGCCCGAGGCTGATGTCAGGTGCCCAACCCCGTAATCACACCGAGTGCAAAACGGTGCAAGCACCACACAAGGGGGTGGGGAGGTATGGAAGGACTCAAGCGAAGTAATCCAATCAAGGCTTTTCGCACATCGATTATCGTCCCTGATTGCTGGAGGTTTTTGAAGTTGATGTGCCATTATAGGGTACGTAACGAGGGTGAGAAGAGGGCTTCGAGAGACAGTTGGGTTCGGTCACGTGAAAGGGGCGGAAGTGAGCACGTGTTGAAGAAAGAGTTTTGAAACCATGAACGTCAATGGGTTTTTTTATGAATTCAAATCGAAGAATAATGGATGTATACATCGAGGCGTACTTTCTTACATTCTATATGTTACTCTATATATATTTGTCTGCCTCTCTCTCTCGCTCTTTCTCTCTTACCCACATATTGTTTGTCTTACTAGTGTTTGAATGTCATCACTTTCTCCGTTCTTCCAAGTTCACATACCTACCCTTCCCTCGTCCCTTTATGTGTCTGTCAGTTTCTACCTTCAAATTCAGCTTTGTTGTTTTAATGTTACACTGGATATGTCTTTATGTTTGTGTGGTTGTTCTTCCTATATGCGCATGACTGTTTATAAACCTTTCTATATGCACCTGAATGTATATAAACCATTATGTAAAAAAAGTAAAGTACCCCCATCATGCCAAGTGACGTATAGGGAATATGGTGTTAGTGACTATAAATTTTACAGACCTTCGGCACATGATTTTTGGGGTAATGTGGTCGGTATTACGCCCGTGCCGCTTTACTTTCCCAGAAAAAATCCGGTCCCCATTAAAGGCTGGGTGAATTGGAAGCCGTCAGTTGGGATCGAACCCTACCTCTTGTCCTTTGTAGTCTAGTTTAAAACCGTTATGTATATAAACAATTATGTATGTAGCTGTCTGTATATAAATCATTCTGTATGCACCTGAATGTATATAAACTATAATGTATGCACCTGTCTGTGCATAACCCATTCTTTTTTCACCTGTCTGTGTATAAACTATTATGTATGCACTTTTCTATATATAAACCATTTTGTATACACCTGTACTGTATATAAACCATTCTGTTTGCATGTGTCTGTATATAAATCATTCTGCATGCATCTGCCTGTGTATAAAGCATTCCGATATAAGAGAGTGCCTTTTGTGTAGTGGTTAGCGCCCTTACTTAGCGATAAAGAGAAGACGGGTTCAATCGCAGCCTGATGCTCTCCATCGACCCAGTTGATAAAGGAGTATGTACCTGGTTCGTCCAGTTGGGGAAGTAATAACAGCAAGGGAGGTCACTCGGTTTCCCACATCTCCAATTCTTGTGCCTATAACGGATTTTTTTCTGTTGTTGATTATTTGTAATTTTTTCCGAGTGCTGTAAACATACCTCTTCCTCTGAATTGATTCACTGATTATCGCCTCGGAAGTTTCCCTCTATAATAATATTCATTTATTATTATTTGTCTCCAGTCTAAACCACTGGAAACCACTATTCGTGCTGTTTCGTCCTAAATGTTTGTCTGCAACGCAAGTATTCAGCCCTACCCTATCCGGGAGATATTTGTCTTAACAGGAAAAATAATTCCGAGCTGTGATCGCAGCCTTATGCTATAGTCGTGGGAAAGCCTTCGCGAAAAGACATTGCCTACGAAGCTAATTTTTTAGTTAGCTGAGTGGCAGTGTTCCCTAGCGTTTGGCTTGACGTAGCAAGGCGCTGTGCCACTGAGTACTGGTTCGATCCTGCTTGGGTCCATATTTTTTTCTGTTGTTGATTATTTGTCATTTTTTCCGAGTGCTGTAAACATAGCTCTTTCTCTGAATTGATTCGCTGATTATCGCCTCGGAAGTTTCCCTCTATAATAATATTCATTTATTATTATTTAGAATAAAGAAAAGACGATGGTCATACGTTGGACATGTGATGAGAAGAGATAATAATCGAATAGCAAAGCAAGCCCTCATATGGGAAACAACAGGTAAAAGAAAAAGAGGAAGACCCAGGGAGACACTGAGAAGAACATTGATGAGAGAGGCAAGAGCAGCAGGAATCGGCTCCCTCAATGAGATAGAACTGCTTGCACAGAACAGAGACAGATGGCGAGATTTGATAAAATATCTTTAAAAGAAAACTGCTAGAACAAAAAAAAAAATTCATATAGGAGAAGGTGTATCTTGGTCTACGCCCTATGGGCCGGTTACGGCTCGAAAGGTCAATAGATAGATAGATAGATTATTATTTGTCTCTTGCCTATAACGGCCAAGTTTAACACTTCAGTTCGCAATCATCATCATCGAGTGCCGTCTCCGCAGCGAAGGTTGGCTACCATGGAGCGCCATTCTGCTCTGTCTCTTGCTTTGATGGTGCTGGTTGTCATAGGCTGACTTGTCTATCTTTTGATGTTACTCGTCCATGTTAGTCTTGGTCTGTCTCTGCCTCTTTTACCTTGTATTTTCCCTTCCAAGAATACTTTTAGTAGGCTGTTGTATCTCTTTACATGTGCCAAAAATCTCATTTATCTTGTTTGAATTGTGTTTAGTAGTTCTCTTTTCATTTTTAGTTGTTTTAAGACTTCGTCGTTTGTTTTCTTTTCTTTCCATCAAATTCTACCTATTCTTCTATATATCCACATTTCAAAGGCTTCAATTCTCTGCTCCGTTTTCTTGTCTAATGTCCTTGTTTTTGCATCATATAGGAATGTTGAGAAGACATAACATTTTGCTATTCTCCCTGATGTTATTTGTTTTGATGTTAATATATTTTTCATTGCATTAAAAATACTGTTTGCCATTTCTATTCTTTTGTTTATTTCAGTTGCACATTTTCCATCACTGGTTATAGTATGTCCAAGGTAGTTGTAGCTCTGAACTGTCTCCAGATCTATTCCTTAAATTTGTTTATCCACTTGTAAGTTTTGAGTATTTTCTTTGTTTATGATCATAGTTTTAGTTTTTTTGATATTCATATCTAATCCATATTTTTTGCTTGTCATGTTTATTTTATTAAGTAATTGTTGTTGATCTATAGGATTGTCGGCTTTATTATTATTTTGGAATATATTATTATGGAGTTCGCAACCACATAACTGTAAATAAATAGTGGAACCCCGCAATTCGTGCACAGTTCGTCCCAGGAGACTGTGCGAATTCCGAATCCTCTAATCATTGTTTACCACAATAGTAATATTAATTGAATGTATCCAAATCAAACTGCCGATAATTATTTATTTTAAAATATTCAACAACATGTGCAATACTTGAAACTGAAAATAATGCATACCGACTATATAACAATTTAATAATGTACATAAATGTGAGAATCGGTGGCAGAATCGATAACTTGTAAGGCTCTAAACCAGAGAAGCGTTGGTTCGAAACTTAGTCAGGTCTAAAATATGTTTCTTTTTTCTTTTCGGTGTGAAATAAAAAATTTAGGCCCGAACACGTCATGGCAACTGCACTGGACAAGCGGTCTTTATTCTCCGGTCGTATAAGTCCAACCGGCAGACCCTAGTAATGGGGAAATGCCTTACAGATAGTTGTTTTGTTATGTACGTAAATATAGACGTTAAAATATAGCTACATTTTACATGTATTGTGAGAGCTATTGGCGTAGCTAGAAGGTGGAGAGGATAAGAGATGTTGTTGTATACAAGGAGACTCACCTTCCATAAACCCGTTATGTAAGTCTTTTGGCTTTCTATTTCCATTGCAGTAGAAAGCACTAGGGAGCCGCG
The DNA here is from genome assembly GCA_032433765.1 of Megaustenia siamemsis. Taxonomy (NCBI): domain Eukaryota; kingdom Metazoa; phylum Mollusca; class Gastropoda; order Stylommatophora; family Ariophantidae; genus Megaustenia; species Megaustenia siamemsis. The sequence goes on along the minus strand of JAVIAB010000024.1, from coordinate 67,218,768 downwards.
ATAGCTCAGTGGTTAGTGAACTGGACTACCACGGACAAGGGGTAGGGTTCGATCCCAAACAGACGGCTTCCGGGTTCACCCAGCCTTAAATGGGTACCGGATATTTTTCTGGGAAAGTAAAGCAGCACGGGCGTAATACTGACCACATTACCCCAAAAATCATGTGCTGAAGGTCTGTAAAATATACGGTCACTAACACCATATTTCCGTATACGCCACTTGGCGTGACGGGGGTACTTTACTTTACTTGATTTGCGATACTTATTATAAAACCTGGTATATTCTTGTCTGCAGTTGACGATCATTTTCTTTTTTCTTTTTGAAATTGTCAACAACTTGACCCTTGTCGGTGTCAGTTTCAGTTTTGTTCATCGTGCTCGGTTTGTTCTCTCTGAGGAAATCTTTCATTCCTGCAGTGAAAATGATCAACTTCCTCACTCAATATTTCTATAGAATAAAAAGATAACTAGCTACATTTTGTTACTCTCTGTGTAGTTCTCGGGGTCCATCCGTGGTCATCCAACTAAATCTAATGTTACTCTCTGTGTAGTTCTCGGGGTCCATCAGTGGTCATCCAACTAAATCTAATATTACTCTCTGTGTAGTTCTCGGGGTCCATCAGTGGTCATCCAACTAAATCTAATGTTACTCTCTGTGTAGTTCTCGGGGTGTATCCGTGGTCATCCAACTAAATCTAATATTACTCTCTGTGTAGTTCTCGGGGTCCATCCGTGGTCATCCAATTAAATCTAATATTACTCTCTGTGTAGTTCTCAGGGTCCATCCGTGGTCATCCAATTAAATCTAATGTTACTCTCTGTGTAGTTCTCGGGGTCCATCCGTGGTCATCCAATTAAATCTAATGTTACTCTCTGTGTAGTTCTCGGGGTCCATCCGTGGTCATCCAATTAAATCTAATGTTACTCTCTGTGTAGTTCTCGGGGTCCATCCGTGGTCATCCAATTAAATCTAATGTTACTCTCTGTGTAGTTCTCGGGGTCCATCCGTGGTCATCCAATTAAATCTAATGTTACTCTCTGTGTAGTTCTCGGGGTCCATCCGTGGTCATCCAATTAAATCTAATATTACTCTCTGTGTAGTTCTCAGGGTCCATCCGTGGTCATCCAATTAAATCTAATGTTACTCTCTGTGTAGTTCTCGGGGTCCATCCGTGGTCATCCAATTAAATCTAATGTTACTCTCTGTGTAGTTCTCGGGGTCCATCCGTGGTCATCCAATTAAATCTAATGTTACTCTCTGTGTAGTTCTCGGGGTCCATCCGTGGTCATCCAATTAAATCTAATGTTACTCTCTGTGTAGTTCTCGGGGTCCATCCGTGGTCATCCAACTAAATATAATGTTACTCTCTGTGTAGTTCTTGTAGCCCATCAGTGGTCATCCAACTAAATCTAATGTTACTCTCTGTGTAGTTCTTGGAGTCCATCCGTGGTCATCCAATTAAATCTAATGTTACTCTCTGTGTAGTTCTTGGAGTCCATCCGTGGTCATCCAATTAAATCTAATGTTACTCTCTGTGTAGTTCTCAGGGTCCATCAGTGGTCATCCAACTAAATCTAATGTTACTCTCTGTGTAGTTCTCTGGGTCCATCAGTGGTCATCCAACTAAATCTAATATTACTCTCTGTGTAGTTCTCAAGGTCCATCAGTGGTCATCCAACTAAATCTAATGTTACTCTCTGTGTGGTTCTCAGGGTCCATCAGTGGTCATCCAACTAAATCTAATGTTACTCTCTGTGTAGTTCTCGGGTTCCATCCTTGGTCATCCAATTAAATCTAATGTTACTCTCTGTGTAGTTCTTGTAGCCCATCAGTGGTCATCCAATTAAATCTAATGATACTCTCTGTGTAGTTCTCGGGGTCCATCCGTGGTCATCCAATTAAATCTAATGTTACTCTCTGTGTAGTTCTTGTAGCCCATCAGTGGTCATCCAACTAAATCTAATGTTACTCTCTGTGTAGTTCTTGTAGCCCATCAGTGGTCATCCAATTAAATCTAATGTTACTCTCTGTGTAGTTCTCGGGGTCCATCCGTGGTCATCCAACTAAATCTAATGTTACTCTCTGTCTAGTTCTTGTAGCCCATCAGTGGTCATCCAACTAAATCTAATGTTACTCTCTGTGTAGTTCTTGTAGCCCATCAGTGGTCATCCAACTAAATCTAATGTTACTCTCTGTATAGTTCTTGTAGCCCATCAGTGGTCATCCAACTAAATCTAATGTTACTCTCTGTGTAGTTCTTGTATCACATCAATGGTCATCCAAATAAATCTAATGTTACTCTCTGTATAGTTCTTGTAGCCCATCAGTGGTCATCCAACTAAATCTAATGTTACTCTCTGTGTAGTTCTTGTAGCACATCAGTGGTCATCCAACTAAATCTAATGTTACTCTCTGTATAGTTCTCGGGGTCCATCAGTGGTCATCCAATTAAATCTAATGTTACTCTCTGTGTAGTTCTTGTAGCCCATCAGTGGTCATCCAACTAAATCTAATGTTACTCTCTGTGTAGTTCTTATAGCACATCAGTGGTCATCCAACTAAATCTAATGTTACTCTCTGTGTAGTTCTTGTAGCCCATCCGTGGTCATCCAATTAAATCTAATGTTACTCTCTGTGTAGTTCTTGTAGCACATCAGTGGTCATCCAACTAAATCTAATGTTACTCTCTGTGTAGTTCTCGGGGTCCATCCTTGGTCATCCAACTAAATCTAATGTTACTCTCTGTGTAGTTCTTGTAGCCCATCAGTGGTCATCCAACTAAATCTAATGTTACTCTCTGTGTAGTTCTTGTAGCACATCAGTGGTCATCCAACTAAATCTAATGTTACTCTCTGTGTAGTTCTTGTATCACATCAGTGGTCTTCCAACTAAATCTAATGTTAATCTCTGTGTAGTTCTTGTAGCACATCAGTGGTCATCCAACTAAATCTAATGTTACTCTCTGTGTAGTTCTTGTAGCACATCAGTGGTCATCCAACTATATCTAATGTTACTCTCTGTGTAGTTCTTGTATCACATCAGTGGTCTTCCAACTAAATCTAATTTTACTCTCTGTGTAGTTCTTGTAGCACATCAGTGGTCATCCAACTAAAGCTAATGTTACTCTCTGTGTAGTTCTTGTAGCCCATCAGTGGTCATCCAACTAAATCTAATGTTACTCTCTGTGTAGTTCTTGTAGCACATCAGTGGTCATCCAACTAAATCTAATGTTACTCTCTGTGTAGTTCTTGTAGCCCATCAGTGGTCTTCCAACTAAATCTAATGTTAATCTCTGTGTAGTTTTTGTAGCCCATCAGTGGTCATCCAACTAAATCCAATATTATTCTCTGTGTAGTTCTTGTAGCCCATCAGTGGTCATCCAACTAAATCTAATGTTACTCTCTGTGTAGTTCTTGTAGCCCATCAGTGGTCATCCAACTAAATCTAATGTTACTCTCTGTGTAGTTCTTGTAGCCCATCAGTGGTCATCCAACTAAATCTAATATTACTCTCTGTGTAGTTCTTGTAGCCCATCAGTGGTCATCCAACTAAATCTAATGTTACTTCCTATGCAACCCTCCCACCAACATTTGTACAAGATTGCAGTCATGTAACATATAACAATGTAACATTAATTAACATCATACACAAGTGTTCAAGAACTGATAAGAGAATTACACGAGAAATAAATTGTTTTCGTCACCATTTAATCGTCCATTCGTGTGTGATTTAGGGAAAGAGAGATCGCTGATGACAAAGAGAGAAGATATGCCTGGTGTTATGACATGGACAACAGTCAACAATAGATTTTTTTTTTCAGTACATTTTGTATTGTTGTATGTGCCGTTATGTCCGTTTCTTTGTTTTACGTTTTAACCTCAGTATTCTCTCTTCAATCAATTCCCATAATTTAATCCCTTTTGTGCTGTTTTTAGATTTAATTTTATCGTTATAGCCATTTTTTTCTTACAATTTGTACGTCTTTTCTTGGTCCTTAAGTACAACGTCTTTCCTTGTTCCTTGAGTGCAACTATCTTTCTTTGTTTCTTGAGTACAGCTTTCCTCGCACCTAGAGTACAACGTCTATCCTCGCACCTTGAGTACAACATCTTTCCTTGTTCCTTTGAGTACAGCTTTCCTCGCACCTAGAGTACAACGTCATTCTTCGCTCCTTGAGTACAGTTTCCCTAGAACCTTGAGTACAACGTCTTTCCTTGAACCTTGAGTACAGCATATTTCCTTGCTCATTGAGTACAACGTTTTCCCTTGCTCCTTGAGTACAACGACGTTCCTATCTCCTTGAATAAAATGTCTTTTCTCGCTCCTTTGGTACAATCTCTTTCCTCGCTACTTGAGTACAACGTCTTTCCTCGCTACTTGAGTACAGCATCTTTCCTCGCACATTGAGTACGTTTTTCCTCGCTTTTTGAGCACAACGTCTTTCCTCACTCCTTGAGTACAATGTATTTCTTTGCTCCTTGAGTACAATGTCTTTCCTCACTCCTTGAGTACAATGTATTTCTTCGTAATTACAACGTCTTTCCTCGCTGCTTGAGTACAATGTCTTTCCTCGTAATTACAACGTCTTTCCTCGCTCCTTGAGTACAATGTCTTTCCTCGTAATTACAACGTCTTTCCTCACTCCTTGAGTACAATGTATTTCTTCGTAATTACAACGTCTTTCCTCGCTGCTTGAGTACAATGTCTTTCCTCGTAATTACAACGTCTTTCCTCGCTCCTTGAGTACAATGTCTTTCCTCGTAATTACAACGTCTTTCCTCGCTTCTTGAGTACAATGTCTTTCCTCGTAATTACAACGTCTTTCCTCGCTCCTTGAGTACAATGTCTTTCCTCGTAATTACAACGTCTTTCCTCGCTCCTTGAGTACAATGTCTTTCTTCGTAATTACAACGTCTTTCCTCGCTGCTTGAGTACAGCGTCTTTCCTCGCTCCTTGAGTACAATGTCTTTCCTCACTCCTTGAGTACAATGTATTTCTTCGTAATTACAACGTCTTTCCTCGCTGCTTGAGTACAATGTCTTTCCTCGTAATTACAACGTCTTTCCTCGCTCCTTGAGTACAATGTCTTTCCTCGTAATTGCAATGTCTTTCCTCGTAATTACAATGTCTTTCCTCGTAATTACAATGTCTTTCTTCGTGAGTACAATGTCTTTCCTCGCTCCACGAGTACAATGTATCCGCCACAATAACACGTCCTTGTGTAACTTAAATATTTACATCACCACCACAATGGTCTCCATTCTTTTGTCTGATAGAGTTCATCATGAGCTCATTATTTGCTTCTGATTCGTTCGATTTCTTTCTCCAATAGAAGAATAGACTAGTCAACGCCTGAACAATGCAACTCATGCTCTGATCCTTCTAGTTGCTAACATAGATGCTATCTTGGAAGCATGAGTGCTTCTGCTGTTGCTCATATTTTCAACCATTCCCATTTCTATTCTTCTTCCCCTCTCTGCTCGGCTACACTCGTCTTAGCACATCAATTGTTGTGTTCTATTGCCCCGGATTCAATGATAGCCATAGTTACGCCTATACTCTCTTTTATCGCTCCTTGATCAATGAGCGACCCGGAAGCAATTCGCATCGTGCTTGCTATTTTCTTGTGTACGTAAACACCGAAACCGGAAGCAGGATGCTGGGAGTCAAGACGAGCAGGAAATGCAAATCGAAGGGGTCACTTCCGTTTCACAGCACCAGAGAAGACGTTAACTTTGGCTATTTCGGTGGATAAGGAAAATCTTGACGACATTTATACATCCCTCTTGACGGGGCAATGAATCAGACGATATTACTGACCCTCGTGTCAAGCAAGCTCGCTGGAGAAAGCAAAAACAAAGAAAGCAAAAACAAAGTCGACTTGTAATCGAATCTGAGAGCATTGATTGTCATCATCAGTATGTACATAATGTATGGGCGGAATCGAATAATTGATTACTTTAAACTTAGATCGGTCCACTTTAATGTGCCTGAAATGTCTTTATCATGATTCGATTTCTTTCGGTGGGCGGAATGAGTATGTAAATAAATACTCAAGTGGGACAAAGAAAATGTCGGTTTTCTTGATCAGGTGATTGCTTGTTTGTCAAAGTCGAGAATGGTTGTGTTCTGGTTGTCATAGTGGAGAATGGTTGTATTCTGGTTGTCATAGTGGAGAATGGTTGTATTCTGGTTGTCATAGTGGAGAATGGTTGTATTCTGGTTCTCATAGTGGACAATGGTTGTGTTCTGGTTGTCATAGTGGAGAATGGTTGTGTTCTGGTTGTCATAGTGGAGAATGGTTGTGTTCTGGTTGTCATAGTGGAGAATGGTTGTATTCTGGTTGTCATAGTGGAGAATGGTTGTATTCTGGTTGTCATAGTGGACAATGGTTGTGTTCTGGTTGTCATAGTGGAGAATGGTTGTATTCTGGTTGTCATAGTGGACAATGGTTGTGTTCTGGTTGTCATAGTGGAGAATGGTTGTATTCTGGTTGTCATAGTGGACAATGGTTGTGTTCTGGTTGTCATAGTGGGCAATGGTTGTGTTCTGGTTGTCATAGTGGAGAATGGTTGTATTCTGGTTGTCATAGTGGACAATGGTTGTGTTCTGGTTGTCATAGTGGAGAATGGTTGTGTTCTGGTTGTCATAGTGGACAATGGTTGTGTTCTGGTTGTCATAGTGGAGAATGGTTGTATTCTGGTTGTCATAGTGGACAATGGTTGTATTCTGGTTGTCATAGTGGAGAATGGTTGTGTTCTGGTTGTTATAGTGGAGAATGGTTGTATTCTGGCTGTCATAAAAAGTAAAGTACCCCCGTCACGCCAAGTGGCGTATAGGGAATATGGTGTTAGTGACCATAAATTTTACAGACCTTCGGCACATGATTTTTGGGGTAATGTGGTCGGTATTACGCCCGCGCCGCTTTACTTTCCCAGAAAAATCCGGTTCCCATTTAAGGCTGGGTGAACCCGGAAGCTGTCGGTTGGGATCGAACCCTACCCCTTGTCTTTTGTAGTCCAGTTCACTAACCACTGAGCTATCGCGGCTCCTCTGGTTGTCATAGGGGAGAATTATTGTGTTCTGGTTGTCATATGGGAGAATTATTGTGTTTTGGTTGTCATATGGGAGAATTATTGTGTTCTGGTTGTCATATAGGAGAATTATTGTGTTCTGGTTGTCATAGGGTAGAATGTTTGTGTTCTGGTTGTCATAGAGGAGAATTATTGTGTTCTGGTTGTCATAGGGGAGAATTATTGTGTTCTGGTTGTCATATGGGAGAATTATTGTGTTCTGGTTGTCATATGGGAGAATTATTGTGTTCTGGTTGTCATAGGGGAGAATTATTGTGTTCTGGTTGTCATATGGGAGAATTATTGTGTTCTGTTTGTCATAGGGGAGAATTATTGTGTTCTGGTTGTCATAGGGGAGAATTATTGTGTTATGGTTGTCATAGAGGAGAATTATTGTGTTCTGGTTGTCATATGGGAGAATTATTGTGTTCTGGTTGTCATAGGGGAGAATTATTGTGTTCTGGTTGTCATAGGGGAGAATTATTGTTCTGGTTGTCATAGAGGAGAATTATTGTGTTCTGGTTGTCATAGGGAGAATTATTGTGTTCTGGTTGTCATAGGGGAGAATTATTGTGTTCTGGTTGTCATAGGGGAGAATTATTGTGTTCTGGTTGTCATAGGGGAGAATTATTGTGTTCCGGCTGTCATAGGGGAGAATGTTTGTGTTCTGGTTGTCATAGGGGAGAATTATTGTGTTCTGGTTGTCATAGGGGAGAATTATTGTGTTCTGGTTGTCATATGGGAGAATTATTGTGTTCTGGTTGTCATAGGGGAGAATGTTTGTGTTCTGGTTGTCATAGGGGAGAATTATTGTGTTCTGGTTGTCATAGTGGACAATGGTTGTGTTATTGTTGTCATGGTGGACAATGGTTGTGTTATTGTTGCCATAGTGGACAATGGTTGTGTTATTGTTGTCATAGTGGACAATGGTTGTGTTATTGTTGTCATGGTGGACAATGATTGTGTTATTGTTGTCATAGTGGACAATGGTTGTGTTCTGGTTGTCATGGTGGACAATGGTTGTGTTCTGCTGGCATGGTGGACAATGGTTGTGTTATTGTTGTCATGGTGGACAATGGTTGTGTTCTGGTTGTCATAGTGGACAATGGTTGTGTTCTGGTTGTCATAGATAAGGATGGTTATGTTCTGGTTGTCATAGTGGACAATGGTTGTGTTCTTTGACTAGTTCTGATGATAATGAACTTGTTTTCAGTTAACATTTGATAGTTTCTACAGCACCATGGCTTCCACTTCATTCTGCCACCCTTAGATCACACCTAACACGTAAACAGATGTTTTCTAATGTTTCTAGTGAAGTTATAATCCAATATTCTGACACAGCAGTTCACAAAAACGCTACAAGAGACTGTTCTCTGATGTTTTTCGTGAAATTTGACCAATTCTCATATATTCTTGATCTAAATTGACTAGTTCTCAGATATTCTTCATATATATTGACTAGTTTTCCGATATTCTTCATCCATATTGACTAGTTCTCAGATATTCTTCATCTATATTGACTAGTTCTCAGATATTCTTCATCTATATTGACTAGTTCTCAGATATTCTTCATCTATATTGACTAGTTATCCGATATTCTTCATCTATATTGACTAGTTCTCAGATATTCTTCATCTATAGTGACTAGGTCTCAGATATTCTTCATCTATATAGACTAGTTCTCAGATATTCTTCATCTATATTGACTAGTTCTCAGATATTCTTCATATATATTGACTAGTTCTCAGATATTCTTCATCTATATTGACTAGTTACGGACAAGGGGTAGGGTTCGATCCCAACCGACGGCTCCGGGTTCACCCAGCCTTAAATGGGTACCGGATTTTTTCTGGGAAAGTAAAAGCAGCACGGGCGTAATACCGACCACATTACCCCAAAAATCATGTGCTGAAGGTCTGTAAAATATAGGGTCACTAACACCATATTTCCCTATACGCCACTTGGCGTGACGGGGGGTACTTTACTCTTTACTTTTTTATATTGACTAGTTCTCAGATATTCTTCATCTATATTGAGGAGGGAATAATAGAACAAAGAAGTATGTGTTAGCACTCGGAAAATTGACAGACAAACAACAATAGAAAAAAACGAAGAACAATATATGGTCCGAAGTGGGATCGAACCCGTACTCAGTGGCACCGCGCCTTGCCACGAGAAGCCGAACGCTTGGTACACTGCCACGCAGCCAACTAAAAAATTGGCTATTGCAGTAGTGTCTTCCACGAAAGGCGATCTCAATGACTATAGCATAGGGTAACGATCACAGACCGGAAATAAATTGTATATTTGTACTTTCCTATTAATGCAAGTATCTCCCAGTAGGGCTGAATACTTGTGTTGTAGACAAACATTTATTGGACGAAACAGCACGAATAGTAGTTCCCAGTGGTTATATACTGGGTACAAATAATAATACATAAATATTATTATATGGGGAACTTCCGAGGCGATAATAGGGAATAATAGAACAAAGAAGTATGTGTTAGCACTCGGAAAAATTGACAGACAAACAACAATAGAAAAAAACGAAGAACAATATCTGGTCCAAAGTGGGATCGAACCCGTACTCAGTGGCACCGCGCCTTGCCACGAGAAGCCGAACGCTTGGTACACTGCCACGCAGCCAACTAAAAAATTGGCTATTGCAGTAGTGTCTTCCACGAAAGGCGATCTCAATGACTATAGCATAGGGTAACGATCACAGACCGGAAATAAATTGTATATTTGTACTTTCCTATTAATGCAAGTATCTCCCAGTAGGGCTGAATACTTGTGTTGTAGACAAACATTTATTGGACGAAACAGCACGAATAGTAGTTCCCAGTGGTTATATACTGGGTACAAATAATAATACATAAATATTATTATATGGGGAACTTCCGAGGCGATAATAGGGAATAATAGAACAAAGAAGTATGTGTTAGCACTCGGAAAAATTGACAGACAAACAACAATAGAAAAAAACGAAGAACAATATCTGGTCCGAAGTGGGATCGAACCCGTACTCAGTGGCACCGCGCCTTGCCACGAGAAGCCGAACGCTTGGTACACTGCCACGCAGCCAACTAAAAAATTGGCTATTGCAGTAGTGTCTTCCACGAAAGGCGATCTCAATGACTATAGCATAGGGTAACGATCACAGACCGGAAATAAATTGTATATTTGTACTTTCCTATTAATGCAAGTATCTCCCAGTAGGGCTGAATACTTGTGTTGTAGACAAACATTTATTGGACGAAACAGCACGAATAGTAGTTCCCAGTGGTTATATACTGGGTACAAATAATAATACATAAATATTATTATATGGGGAACTTCCGAGGCGATAATAGGGAATAATAGAACAAAGAAGTATGTGTTAGCACTCGGAAAAATTGACAGACAAACAACAATAGAAAAAAACGAACGAAGAACAATATATGGTCCGAAGTGGGATCGAACCCGTACTCAGTGGCACCGCGCCTTGCCACGAGAAGCCGAACGCTTGGTACACTGCCACGCAGCCAACTAAAAAATTGGCTATTGCAGTAGTGTCTTCCACGAAAGGCGATCTCAATGACTATAGCATAGGGTAACGATCACAGACCGGAAATAAATTGTATATTTGTACTTTCCTATTAATGCAAGTATCTCCCAGTAGGGCTGAATACTTGTGTTGTAGACAAACATTTATTGGACGAAACAGCACGAATAGTAGTTCCCAGTGGTTATATACTGGGTTTTTTTTCTATTGTTGTTTGTCTGTCAATTTTTCCGAGTGCTAACACATACTTCTTTGTTCTATTATTCCCTATTATCGCCTCGGAAGTTCCCCATATAATAATATTTATGTATTATTATTTGTACCCAGTATATAACCACTGGGAACTACTATTCGTGCTGTTTCGTCCAATAAATGTTTGTCTACAACACAAGTATTCAGCCCTACTGGGAGATACTTGCATTAATAGGAAAGTACAAATATACAATTTATTTCCGGTCTGTGATCGTTACCCTATGCTATAGTCATTGAGATCGCCTTTCGTGGAAGACACTACTGCAATAGCCAATTTTTTAGTTGGCTGCGTGGCAGTGTACCAAGCGTTCGGCTTCTCGTGGCAAGGCGCGGTGCCACTGAGTACGGGTTCGATCCCACTTCGGACCATATATTGTTCTTCGTTCGTTTTTTTCTATTGTTGTTTGTCTGTCAATTTTTCCGAGTGCTAACACATACTTCTTTGTTCTATTATTCCCTATTATCGCCTCGGAAGTTCCCCATATAATAATATTTATGTATTATTATTTGTACCCAGTATATAACCACTGGGAACTACTATTCGTGCTGTTTCGTCCAATAAATGTTTGTCTACAACACAAGTATTCAGCCCTACTGGGAGATACTTGCATTAATAGGAAAGTACAAATATACAATTTATTTCCGGTCTGTGATCGTTACCCTATGCTATAGTCATTGAGATCGCCTTTCGTGGAAGACACTACTGCAATAGCCAATTTTTTAGTTGGCTGCGTGGCAGTGTACCAAGCGTTCGGCTTCTCGTGGCAAGGCGCGGTGCCACTGAGTACGGGTTCGATCCCACTTCGGACCATATATTGTTCTTCGTTCGTTTTTTTCTATTGTTGTTTGTCTGTCAATTTTTCCGAGTGCTAACACATACTTCTTTGTTCTATTATTCCCTATTATCGCCTCGGAAGTTCCCCATATAATAATATTTATGTATTATTATTTGTACCCAGTATATAACCACTGGGAACTACTATTCGTGCTGTTTCGTCCAATAAATGTTTGTCTACAACACAAGTATTCAGCCCTACTGGGAGATACTTGCATTAATAGGAAAGTACAAATATACAATTTATTTCCGGTCTGTGATCGTTACCCTATGCTATAGTCATTGAGATCGCCTTTCGTGGAAGACACTACTGCAATAGCCAATTTTTTAGTTGGCTGCGTGGCAGTGTACCAAGCGTTCGGCTTCTCGTGGCAAGGCGCGGTGCCACTGAGTACGGGTTCGATCCCACTTCGGACCATATATTGTTCTTCGTTCGTTTTTTTCTATTGTTGTTTGTCTGTCAATTTTTCCGAGTGCTAACACATACTTCTTTGTTCTATTATTCCCTATTATCGCCTCGGAAGTTCCCCATATAATAATATTTATGTATTATTATTTGTACCCAGTATATAACCACTGGGAACTACTATTCGTGCTGTTTCGTCCAATAAATGTTTGTCTACAACACAAGTATTCAGCCCTACTGGGAGATACTTGCATTAATAGGAAAGTACAAATATACAATTTATTTCCGGTCTGTGATCGTTACCCTATGCTATAGTCATTGAGATCGCCTTTCGTGGAAGACACTACTGCAATAGCCAATTTTTTAGTTGGCTGCGTGGCAGTGTACCAAGCGTTCGGCTTCTCGTGGCAAGGCGCGGTGCCACTGAGTACAGGTTCGATCCCACTTCGGACCATATATTGTTCTTCGTTCGTTTTTTTCTATTGTTGTTTGTCTGTCAATTTTTCCGAGTGCTAACACATACTTCTTTGTTCTATTATTCCCTATTATCGCCTCGGAAGTTCCCCATATAATAATATTTATGTATTATTATTTGTACCCAGTATATAACCACTGGGAACTACTATTCGTGCTGTTTCGTCCAATAAATGTTTGTCTACAACACAAGTATTCAGCCCTACTGGGAGATACTTGCATTAATAGGAAAGTACAAATATACAATTTATTTCCGGTCTGTGATCGTTACCCTATGCTATAGTCATTGAGATCGCCTTTCGTGGAAGACACTACTGCAATAGCCAATTTTTTAGTTGGCTGCGTGGCAGTGTACCAAGCGTTCGGCTTCTCGTGGCAAGGCGCGGTGCCACTGAGTACGGGTTCGATCCCACTTCGGACCATATATTGTTCTTCGTTTTTTTCTATTGTTGTTTGTCTGTCAATTTTTCCGAGTGCTAACACATACTTCTTTGTTCTGTTATTCCCTATTATCGCCTCGGAAGTTCCCCATATAATAATATTTATGTATTATTATTTGTACCCAGTATATAACCACTGGGAACTACTATTCGTGCTGTTTCGTCCAATAAATGTTTGTCTACAACACAAGTATTCAGCCCTACTGGGAGATACTTGCATTAATAGGAAAGTACAAATATACAATTTATTTCCGGTCTGTGATCGTTACCCTATGCTATAGTCATTGAGATCGCCTTTCGTGGAAGACACTACTGCAATAGCCAATTTTTTAGTTGGCTGCGTGGCAGTGTACCAAGCGTTCGGCTTCTCGTGGCAAGGCGCGGTGCCACTGAGTACGGGTTCGATCCCACTTCGGACCATATATTGTTCTTCGTTCGTTTTTTTCTATTGTTGTTTGTCTGTCAATTTTTCCGAGTGCTAACACATACTTCTTTGTTCTATTATTCCCTATTATCGCCTCGGAAGTTCCCCATATAATAATATTTATGTATTATTATTTGTACCCAGTATATAACCACTGGGAACTACTATTCGTGCTGTTTCGTCCAATAAATGTTTGTCTACAACACAAGTATTCAGCCCTACTGGTAGATACTTGCATTAATAGGAAAGTACAAATATACAATTTATTTCCGGTCTGTGATCGTTACCCTATGCTATAGTCATTGAGATCGCCTTTCGTGGAAGACACTACTGCAATAGCCAATTTTTTAGTTGGCTGCGTGGCAGTGTACCAAGCGTTCGGCTTCTCGTGGCAAGGCGCGGTGCCACTGAGTACGGGTTCGATCCCACTTCGGACCATATATTGTTCTTCGTTTTTTTCTATTGTTGTTTGTCTGTCAATTTTTCCGAGTGCTAACACATACTTCTTTCATCTATATTGACTAGTTCTCAGATATTCTTCATCTATATTGACTAGTTCTCAGATATTCTTCATCTATATTGACTAGTTCTCATATATTCTTCATCTATATTGACTAGTTCTCATATATTCTTCATCTATATTGACTAGTTCTCATATATTCTTCATCTATATTGACTAGTTCTCATATATTCTTCATCTATATTGACTTCTCAGATATTCTTCATCTATATTGATTAGTTCTCAGATATTTCGTACACTGTGATCGGTTCTAAGATTTTCTTGATCTATAATGACCAGCCGTTAGATGTTCTTGATCTATAATGACCAGCCGTCAGATGTTCTTAATCAACATCTTGTGTCCGGCAGTCGGACATTTCTCATGTAAAAAAAAAAAGCATGCATGATGGCGTAAGGGAGTCAGAGACAGATCGTACAATTGATGAGAGAACTTGAAGTGGTCATGGGGGACTGGGTGGTCTAGAGGTAAGTCGTCGGCCTCTGGACAGGAAGATCCCGGGCTCGATACCTACAACAGGCGGTGGGAATTTTTCAAAAATCGAACCGGTGGTGCCTTATCGCTTTACCCTCCCCTGGTCTCTGGGTAGTGAGATTCGATGTCTAGCCCTCTCTGGGTAGTAAGATTCGTTGTTTAGCCCTCTCTGGGTCGTAAGATTCGTTGTTTCGCCCTCTCTGGGTAGGAAGATTCGTTGTCTAAACCCTCTCTGGGTAGTAAGATTCGTTGTTTAGCCCTCTCTGGGTAGTAAGATTCGTTGTCTAAACCCTCTCTGGGTAGTAAGATTCGTTGTCTAGACCCTCTCTGGGTAGTAAGATTGGTTGTCTAGACCCTCTCTGGGTAGTAAGATTCGTTGTTTAGCCCTCTCTGGGTAGTAAGATTCGTTGTCTAGACTTTCTCTGGGTAGTAAGATTCGTTGTTTAGCCCTCTCTGTGTAGTAAGATTCGTTGTTTAGCCTTCTCTGTGTCGTAAGATTCGTTGTTTAGCCCTCTCTGTGTCGTAAGATTCGTTGTTTAGCCTTCTCTGTGTCGTAAGATTCGTTGTTTAGCCCTCTCTGTGTCGTAAGATTCGTTGTTTAGCCCTCTCTGTGTCGTAAGATTCGTTGTTTAGCCTTCTCTGTGTCGTAAGATTCGTTGTTCAGCCCTCTCTGTGTAGTAAGATTCGTTGTTTAACCTTCTCTGTGTCGTAAGATTCGTTGTTTAGCCCTCTCTGTGTAGTAAGATTCGTTGTTTAGCCCTCTCTGGGTAGTAAGATTCGTTGTTTAGCCCTCTCTGGGTAGTAAGATTCGTTGTCTAGACCCTCTCTGGGTAGTAAGATTCGTTGTTTAGCCCTCTCTGTGTCGTAAGATTCGTTGTTTAGCCCTCTCTGGGTAGTAAGATTCGTTGTCTAGATCCTCTCTGTGTAGTAAGATTCGTTGTTTAGCCCTCTCTGGGTAGTAAGATTCGTTGTTTAGCCCTCTCTGGGTCGTAAGAATCGTTGTTTAGCCCTCTCTGTGTAGTAAGATTCGTTGTTTAGCCCTCTCTGGGTAGTAAGATTCGTTGTTTAGCCCTCTCTGGGTAGTAAGATTCGTTGTTTAGCCCTCTCTGGGTAGTAAGATTCGTTGTTTAGCCCTCTCTGGGTAGTAAGATTCGTTGTTTAACCCTCTCTACGTAGTAAGATTCGTTGTCTAGACCCTCTCTGGGTAGTAAGATTCGTTATCTAGTCACTCTGGGTAGTAAGATTCGTTGTTTAGCCCTCTCTGGGTCGTAAGATTCGTTGTCTAGACCCTCTCTGGGTAGTAAGATTCGTTGTCTAGCCCTCTCTGGGTTGTGAGATTCGTTGTCTAGACTCTCTCTGGGTAGTAAGATACGTTGTCTAGACCCTCTCTGGGTAGTAAGATTCGTTGTCAAGACCCTCTCTGGGTAGTAAGATTCGTTGTCAAGACCCTCTCTGGGTAGTGAGATTCGTTGTCTAGACCCTCTCTGGGTAGTAAGATTCGTTGTCTAGCCACCTCTGTATGTAAGATTCGTTGTCTAGACCCTCTCTGGGTAGTAAGATTCGTTTTCTAGACCCTCTCTGGGTAGTAAGATTCGTTGTCTAGACCCTCTCTGGGTAGTGAGATTCGTTGTCTAAACCCTCTCTGGGTAGTAAGATTCGTTGTCAAGACCCTCTCTGGGTAGTAAGATTCGTTGTCAAGACCCTCTCTGGGTAGTAAGATTCGTTGTCTAGCCACCTCTGTATGTAAGATTCGTTTTCTAAACCCTCTCTGGGTAGTAAGATTCTTTGTCTAGGCCCTCTCTGGGTAGTGAGATTCGTTGTCTAGCCCTCTCTCTCTCTCTCTCTCTCTGGGTAGTGAGATTCGATATCTAGCCCTCTCGAGAAAAGGCGAAAAACAGGTGTTCCCGTGTGAACTCGCGCACGTTAAAGAACCATTAACAGTTATAAATCGAAAGAGTACACCAACAATAGCCGCTATCCGGGCAAAAATTGTTAAGCAAGCATCTACTCATCCATGCCAAAGAAGGATGCGTCGGGCCGAAAGGCCCCAGATAAACGTGGCACTGCCGTAAACTAGCGACACAACAAATCAACGCCCATTAAACGACCGAACACTAAGAGCAAGTAGCGAGAACTGGCTATGAAAGTGTCTGAGACGTTTCACAAACATTATAAAGAGAAACTGATGTAACAAAATGGAAGAAGCATGAAGCAATGACATTTGTTGAAAATTGCATTGCGAACAGTAGTTAAAAATTTTTTTTACAGACCGTCGGCACACACTTTTAGGGTAATGTGGTATTGCGAACAGCAGTGCGAAAAACTAATATTAAAATACTAGGACACTAGCTATAACATTAATATCAGATAACGTAGTTGCTGTCACAGATGTCGAGCTGACGTCATTTTCTCATTTACTTTCTCTTTTCGGCATTCATCGAATGACTGCTACAGGAATTGATATCCCTTTTCGTCATCCGTCCTTAAAATGTCTTTATGTGGACGTAGATGGGCTGTTTTGTATTTGCGCCGTTCTGTCCAACTCATCCGAATTTAGAACGACATTCTTGAGTTCCGTGTTACCTTCCCTCTTCGATATCTACTTGCTTAACCAGACTAGACTGGGAAGTTTCTTGAGGCACCGCGAAGAGATGGAGTAGGATCTGGACGGTTATTGTTCACCGATCCTGTTGCAGGCCAACAGCTAAGAGTTGCTCCCAGGTTCCAGCTCTGTTGCTGTCAGTGCTTTATTTTTGTTCAACGGACATTTGTTTTTTCATTTAGACAATTAGTCGATTTTTTGTTTTCGTACAAATCGTTAATAATTAAACGTAGATAAAAAGCAATCCTTTGATGGGCTTTCATTGAAAAGACGACTGCTGCAGCGACCTGGAAGTTTTCATCGTGAGCTGCGCACCTTTTTTTCTATTACGCAACACGTTCACTTGAACAGTATAAACGATCAGGATCATCATTTTGTTGGCTTATGTAACAGGGGCGTAGCATATAGGGAAATGTCCTGCCTGCAGTGACGTCGGTCACTAGAGTCTTTGATGGACAAGCGTCATTATATACACTCTGTCTATTATCTATTGTATCTAAGAAGAGTGTAGGCAGCGATGTCAAAGAGGAGATTATAGAGGATATAGTAAAGATGGTTGAGGGGAGGACATAGTAAAGATGGTTGAGGTGAATAATGAACCTATCGTGAAGCATGTAAGGGGTACGCTAGTGGCAGATTAGTAGAAAAGTGAAGCAAAATCCTCAACCATCATTGTTAAGAGACGAAAAGAGAACACTAGAAGTACAGTTGTTTGGTGTATATCAGGGACCACACTTCTATCTGCAATCTTTCTTTTACTTTCCACCAACCACACGGGACACTACCATCTATCACTAAGTTCCAGTAAATAAATTGTCATTTAATTACACAAAAATACACATTTTCTTTCAAATGCAACTCAAGTGTTAAATCAGAATGTGAAACATGGAGAACAACAAAGAGTGACGATCACGAAGATACAAGGCCTAATTTGATGGATGCTTTCGCAAATTAAAGGATGGAACTGGCAGGCCAAAATCACTAACATAGAATTATAGAGATCATAGACAGGTCAGAGCTACAACTACCTTGGACATACCATAACGAGTGATGGGAAATATACAACTGAAATAAACAAAATAGGAATGGCAAAAAGTAATTTTAATGCCATGAAAAATATATTAACATGAAGACAAATAACACCTGGGCTAACTAACATTAAGAATAGCAAAATGTTATATATTCTCGGAATTCCTGTATGGTGCAGAAACATGGACATTAAACAAGAAAACAGAACAAAAAATTGAGCCTTTGAAATGTGGATATATAGAAGAATAGGAAGAAATGGATATAAAGAAAAGAAAACAAACGATGAAGTCTTAAAACAACTAAAAGTGAAAAGATAACTGTTAAACACAATTTTAAAAAGACAAACGAGATTTTTGGGGGCAAGTTAAAAGACACAACAGCTCACTAAAAGTAATCTTGGAAGGGAAAATACAAGGTAAAAGAGGCAGCGGCAGACCAAGATTAACGTGGACGAGTAACATCAAAAGATGAACAAGTCAGCTAATGACAACCTGCACCATCAAAGTAAGAGACAGAGTGGGGTTGCGCCTCATGGTAGCCAACCTTCGATGCGGAGACGGCACTCAATGATGACGGTGATGAGTAGCAAGAAAGAGGGAAATGGAAGACTTAATAACAGATGGATTGTCCAAGTGTCAAGGACTACACAAATTAATGGGTGACAGAAACACATCAATATTCCTCGACGCTGTGAGTCACACTGGACAGAGAATACGGCAAAAATAAAACTTGGAATCCATCAATGAGGCATAATCTGATGACAGTCAACTATTAATAGCTGACTTCTGGTGTTGTGAGCAAAGAACTAGCCGTGACCCTGCTATACTGCCCTTTGGTGCTCTTATTAATAGTTTGCTTAATCTGGCAGAATTATTAATTATCATATTTAAAGAAAGAAAATACTGGACAGCTTGGTGTCATGTCATGGAAAACGGTCAACAACAGAACTGATACGATGCAGTGTAGATAGAAGATTGTGGAAGGAAATGATCGCCTACGCTAACCGGTATGGCACATGATGATGATAATATTTAAAGATAATGTCGACGTCACATAAATATTGCAGAGGGGCGCAAACATCGCAACTTTGCCCTAAACTACGTCCGCAACACAACAAGCGATCTTTTGAGGACTATCGACAAAGATGGAGATTTACTAATAGATCTTGCTATGGTTTCTTTATTCATAATTGTAAAAGGGGATCAGTCACCTTCGACCTTTGAGACCGTACTACGAGACGCAGTTTAATTACTCTGCAAGTGTTAATCTCCACACGTCCATTTCCCCTGCTCAGGCACACTTAAATATGAGTCTCAATCCCCGGCCCGTACAAAAACAAAATCTGAGCCCTCCTTTCTGCCCAACCCTCGGCTTGTGTCTCGAGTGTTAGACCATCTTCTAGAGCTAATCTCAGCTCGTACGGATAGGGTGACCCCCAGCTGAAACAAGAAGCTGGCGATTGGCCGAGCAGCTCGACGAGGGAGAGAATGTGAGATGACTACGCCTGGATGTAATGTAATGAAGGTTAGGTACCAGGCCTGGCCCTTGGTGAAGCTAATAGTTGCGCTCTCGCCAAATCTCGTGGGATTTGTTCTCGGGAATTTTGTTGGATAGTATTACGCATGCGTACTCCAAGTTCTTAGTAGAGTATTTCCGGATGAGGTAGATTAGTGGCAAATGTGTCTTTTCGTAGTCTGAACGAGGTGGGAATGGGAGCTAACTGCGTGGAGATGGTGGGTATAAGCTCTCAAAAGATATAAAGGGGCGAGTTTATAGTTAACAAGGGTTTTATGTTAATTCTTTACTCGGTTGTTGCTTACAAACTGACACAGAACGTCCTACTTACTAACTAATTAAATGATTATATCTACCACGAATTCAAACACTAACTAATTCTTTCATCCACTCACGCTTATTAAATCATCCACTGACTCACTCAAGTGCTAATAGTTTTACTCATTCACTCACGCTTATTAAATCATCCACTGACTCATTCAAGTGCTAATAGTTTTACTCATTCATTCACGCTTATTAAATCATCCACTGACTCACTCAAGTGCTAATAGTTTTACTCATTCACTCACGCTTATTAATTAAATCATCCACTGACTCACTCAAGTGCTAATAGTTTTACTCATTCACTCACGATTATTAACCCATCCACTGACTCACTCAAGTGCTATCAGTTTTACTCATTCACTCACGATTATTAACCCATCCACTGACTCACTCAAGTGCTAATAGTTTAACTCATTCACTCACGATTATTAACCCATCCACTGACTCACTCAAGTGCTAATAGTTTTACTCATTCACTCACGATTATTAACCCACTCACTGACTCACTCAAGTGCTAATAGTTTTACTCATTCACTCACGATTATTAACCCACTCACTGACACACTCAAGTGCTATCACCCACGATTAATAACCCATTCACTGACTAATTCAAGTACTAAACGTTTTACTCACTAACTCACTCACTCATTTTCCACTCAATAAATTGTTCACTGACTCCTAATTTATTAATTAACTCATTCAATAGTTCACCTAATCACTCACTAACTCATTCATTTTTTCACCCAGTCATTCACTGACTAATTAATTCATTAATTCACCAAGTCATTCACCTACTTTCCGTTAACTTAGATCAGACCTTACTTGCTCCTTCTCCCACTCTATTATAAGCATTTTACTTAGTAACTCAATTACTGAGAGGCTACTCACTCTTTCGTTCACTCCCTTCTCATTCAATCCTTCACTCGCTCATTCACTCCCTCCCTACCTGTCTCCTCCCTTGCATTCTCCCTCCCTCACTCACTCAATCATTCACTCACTGATTCACTCGCTCCTTAACTCTCTCTCTTCCCTTACTTTCTCCCTCCCTCACTCACTCAGTCATTCACTCACTCCTTCCCTAACTCTCTCCTCCCTTACATTCTCCCTCCCTCACTCACTCAATCATTCACTCACTGATTCACTCGCTCCTTCACTCTCTCTCTTCCCTTACTTTCTCCCTCCCACACTCACTCACTCATTCACTCCCTCCTTAACTCTCTGCTCCCTTACATTCTCCCTCCCTCCCTCACTCACTCAATCATTCACTCACTCACACATTCACTCCTTCCCTAACTCTATCCTCCCTTACATTCTCCCTCCCTCACTCACTCAATCAATCACTCACTCACTAATTCACTCCCTCCCTAACTCTCTGCTCCCTTACTTTCTCCCTCCCTCACTCACTCAGTCATTCATTCACTCCTTCCCTAACTCTCTCCTCCCTTACATTCTCCCTCCCTCACTCACTCAATCATTCACTCACTGATTCACTCGCTCCTTCACTCTCTCTCTTCCCTTACTTTCTCCCTCCCTCACTCACTCACTCATTCACTCCCTCCCTAACTCTCTGCTCCCTTACATTCTCCCTCCCTCCCTCACTCACTCAATCATTCACTCACTCACACATTCACTCCTTCCCTCACTCTATCCTCCCTTACATTCTCCCTCCCTCACTCACTCAATCAATCACTCACTCACTAATTCACTCATTCAATCCTCAATCGCTCGCTCAAACTTGTAGATATTCTCCCTCGCCAACACGTACAGCCTCAATTCATGAACAAACCAGTGCTCGTGAAACAGTTTCGACGTAGTGTTACTTTTATATCTTCTTATGAAGTTTCAACATTTCAGTCTGCTTCACTGGCATACAGGAAGAATGATGTTGTCAATTTGTTTACTAACATAATAGAAGAAATGACGTTTTAATTGTCAATTTGTTTACTAACATAATAGAAGAAATAACGTTTTAATTGTAATTTATTTACTAACATAATAGAAGAAATGACGTTTTAATTGTCAATTTGTTTACTGACATAATAGAAGAAATGACGTTTTAAATAATAATTAATATAATATCAATGATTAAAATAGAAGGCAAGGTCTAGTATAGTTCTATACATTTAATATCAATGATTAAAATAGAAGGCAAGCTCTAGTATAGTTCTGTACATTTAATATCAATTACTAAAATAGTTTCTGAATTCTCCCCTCCCCACCCCTTTCCCCCCGCTAGACTCGTCTCTCGACGTTTGGACGTTCAGACTTGCGCAATTTGATGGTCTCCACTTGCTTATGTGGTGTTTTCCACTTTCAATGTATTGGTCTCCGCTTGCACAATTTGATGGTCTCCACTTGCTTATGTGGTGTTTTCCACTTTCAATGTATTGGTCTCCGCTTGCACAATTTGATGGTCTCCACTTGCTTATGTGGTGTTTTCCACTTTCAATGTATTGGTCTCCGCTTGCACAATTTGATGGTCTCCACTTGCTTATGTGGTGTTTTCCACTTTCAATGTATTGGTCTCCGCTTGCACAATGTGATGGTCTCCACTTGCTTATGTGGTGTTTTCCACTTTCAATGTATTGGTCTCCGCTTGCACAATTTGATGGTCTCCACTTGCTTATGTGGTGTTTTCAACTTTCAATGTATTGGTCTCCGCTTGCACAATGTGATGGTCTCCACTTGCTTATGTGGTGTTTTCCACTTTCAATGTATTGGTCTCCGCTTGCACAATTTGATGGTCTCCAATTTTAATGTGATGGTCTTCACGTGCTCAATGTTATATTCTCCACTTTCAATGTGATGATCTCCACTGGCTCAATGTAATTGTCCCGACTCCCAATGTGACGGTTCCCACTTTCAGGGTGATAGTCTCCACCTGAAATGTGATGGTTTCCACTTGAAATGCGGTGGTCTTCATTTGCTCATTGTGATGGTCTCCACTTGAAATGCGGTGGTCTTCATTTGCTCATTGTGATGGTCTCCACTTGAAATGCGGTGGTCTTCATTTGCTCATTGTGATGGTCTCCACTTGAAATGCGGTGGTCTTCATTTGCTCATTGTGATGGTCTCCACTTGAAATGCGGTGGTCTTCATTTGCTCATTGTGATGGTCTCCACTTGAAATGCGGTGGTCTTCATTTGCTCATTGTGATGGTCTCCACTTGAAATGCGGTGGTCTTCATTTGCTCATTGTGATGGTCTCCACTTGAAATGCGGTGGTCTTCATTTGCTCTTTGTGATGGTCTCCACTTGAAATGCGGTGGTCTTCATTTGCTCATTGTGATGGTCTCCACTTGAAATGCGGTGGTCTTCATTTGCTCATTGTGGTGGTCTCCACTTGCAATGTGATGGCCTCTACTTGATCGTTACTCTAGAGACATGTAGGCAAGTCTACATTAGAGCTGTCCTCAGCTCATCTAACTCTCAATCCCAGGCCAATTTCCGCTGTTATACATGACGTTGCACCTATACGTATAATATACGCCACTTGGCGTGACGGGACTCTTTACTTAGTTATGGCCTGAGTTGCTCTTCTTGGACATTGAGTCTGAAAGCCAACATCCCCCCTCTTTTTCGGTGCCTGTTGATAGTTCCAAGAATAATGTTAATTGTAGTCTTATGTACTTTCCTGCAGTGAGTGTTTCTTTTTCTTATGCGTGCCCTTTTTTTTTCATTAACACATCCCTCTTAAATGACATATGAACTCTGTTAAGGTTTCTTGCTATACATGAAACAGTTGATTTCTTTTTTTCTTGACTATATTCCTGTATGGTGCAGAAACATGGACATTAGACAAGGAAACAGAAAAGAAAATTGAAGCCTTTGAAATGTGGATTTATAGAAGAATAGAATTGTATGGAAAGAAAAGAAAACAAAATGAAGAAGTTTTAAAACAAATAAAAATTAAAAGAGAACTACTAAACACAATTAGAACACGACAAATGAGATTTGTGGGGCATGTTAAAAGACACAACAGCCGGCTAAAAGTAATATTGGAGGGGAAAATACAAGGTAATGGAGGCAGAGGCAGACCAAGACTAACATGGACGAGTAACATCAAAAGATAGACAAATCAGCCTAAGACAATCTGAACCAGCAAAGCAAGAGACATAGCGGAATGGCGCTGTATGGTAACCAACTTTCAATGCGGAGACGACACTCGATGATGATGATGATGACCACATTCAGCTGTCTCTTGATCTCCTTTCGCGGGCTGGGTGGTCTACATG
Organism: Megaustenia siamemsis; assembly: GCA_032433765.1. Classification (NCBI taxonomy): domain Eukaryota; kingdom Metazoa; phylum Mollusca; class Gastropoda; order Stylommatophora; family Ariophantidae; genus Megaustenia; species Megaustenia siamemsis. The sequence continues at coordinate 67,194,624 of JAVIAB010000024.1, read as the reverse complement.
TAAAAAGTCGTTCTCCGGGCGGAACCTTCCCCGGTTCTGTTCATGGAATCAGTTTCAATGCAGTCGAGAAAATCCTGTAACCGATTCACTCATGCCACAGCTCCCACCAAGCCGCGATGGCACCTTCTGCTGAGAAGATGCACACTACTCGACGTACAGGCGACTTCCATCGAATAGAGTGTGCGCAGTCACTTCTTTACTCCAGTGTCCTCGAAAATGCACATTTAAACACATATTTAAAGCACACATTTAAAACACACATTTAAAACACACATTTAAAACATACATTTAAAGCACACATTTAAAACACACATTTAAAACACACATAAAAACACACATTTAAAGCACACATTTAAAACGCACATTTAAAACACACATTTAAAGCACACATTTAAAACGCACATTTAAAACACACATTTAAAACACACATAAAAACACACATTTCAAGCACACATTTAAAACGCACATTTAAAATATACATTTAAAATACGGGTTTAAAACACACATTTAAAACACATTTAAAAAACACACATTTAAAATACATATTTAAAACATCAATTTAAAACGCACATTTAAAACACACACTAAAACATACATTTGAAACAGAAATTTAAAATACACATTTAAAACACACATAAAAACACATTTAAAGCACACATTTAAAGCACACATTTAAAACGCACATTTAAAACACACATTTCAAGCACACATTTAAAACGCACATTTAAAACACACATTTCAAGCACACATTTAAAACGCACATTTAAAATACACATTTAAAACACACATTTAAAACACATTTAAAAAACACACATTTAAAATCATCATCATGTACCCTGCCGGTTGGCGTAGGTGATCATGTCCCTCCACAGTCTTCTATCTACAGTGCATCGTATCAGTTCTGTTGTTGACTGCTTTCCATGCCATGACACCAAGCTATCCAGTATTTTCTGTCTTTGTCGTCCGCGATCTCCCTTTCCTTTTATTTTGCCAGCTGTAACCAAGTAATCCAACTTTCCTCTTCTCTTGATGTGCCTAAAAAATGTTGATTGCTTCTTTCTGATGTTTTTTAAGAGCTCCCTTTTTGTGTTGCCTCTTTGAGAACTTCCTCATTGGTCTTTTTATCTGTCCAGGGAACTTTCAACATTCTCTCTGTGGCCTCCAACCGTCTTTTCATTTGTTTGTCTACTGTCCATGACTCGCTTCCATAGGTCAGAATTGGACATTTAAAATACATATTTAAAACAACAATTTAAAACGCACATTTAAAACACACATTAAAACATACATTTGAAACAGAAATTTAAAATACACATTTAAAACACACAATTAAAACACATTTAAAACGCACATTCAAAACACACATTTAAAACATACATTTAAAACACACGTTTAAAACATTTATTTAAAACACTTTTAAAACACACATTTAAAGCGCATATTTAAAACACACATTTAAACACTTATTTAAAACACATTTAAAAAGCACATGTTTTACCTGTATCAGTTTTACACCAGATTTACCTGTAAAAGTTTTACACCTGTTTTACCTGTATCAGTTTTACACATTTTATTTTTTACCTATCAGTTTTTGCACCTGTTTTACCTGTATCAGTATTACACCTGTTTTACCTGTATCAGTTTTACACCTGTTTTATCTGTATCAGTTTTACACCTGATTTACCTGTATCAGTATTACACCTGTTTTACCTGTATCAGTTTTACACCTGTTTTACCTGTATCAATTTTACACCTGATTTACCTGTATCATTATTACACCTGTTTTACCTGTATCAGTTTTACACCTGTTTTACCTGTATCAGTTTTGCACCTGTTTTACCTGTATCAGTTTTACACCTGTTTTACCTGTATCAGTTTTACACCTGTTTTATCTGTATCGGTTTTACACTTGTTTTACCTGTATCAGTTTTGCACCTGTTTTACCTGTATCAGTTTTACACCTGATTTACCTGTATCAGTTTTACCTGTATCAGTTTTGCACATTTTTTCATCTTCTCAGTTTATGCACCTGTTTTACCTGTATCAGTTTACACCTATTTTACCTGTATCAGTTTTACACCTGTTTTATCTGTATCAGTTTTACACCTGTTCTACCTGTATCAGTTTTTACACATATTTTACCTGTTGGTGTTTTGTTTTACACCTGTTTTACTGCTGTTAGTTTTGCACCTGTCTTACAGTTGTCAGTTTTGCACCTGTCTTACAGTTGTCAGTTTTGCACCTGTCTTACAGTTGTCAGTTTTGCACCTGTTTTACTGTTGTCAGTTTTGCACCTGTTTTACCTGTTGTAACAATGTTTGTGTCCCTCGGGGACAAGTTATTAAAAGCAGTGAGATGTTGTTAGCACGAGACGCCACCGCTGTCATGTACAAACAGACGTTTGCAGCAACGTCGGCAGACCTCAGACAAATTGTGAGCAGCCTTGAAACAGAAACCTTCAGCTGACGATAAATTAGCTACCCACAATCCACCTGTCATCGCCACCTGGCGGCCGATGTAATGAATATATCAGATTTTCTGCATAAAACTGTCAGAGGCACGTACTGTACGCGGCACACTCAGTCTGCGTGCACAGGAGTTTGTGAACTTTGAACTTCAGGTCATATGTCACAGGACACTTCCTACACGACAATTGGGAACAGACTTTTTTTTATTTGGCGCGAGACAAAGAACGTGCAGTAATCTAAACTCCAAACAGACGGGAATAGATTGAGACTTCTTTGCTTCTATATGCTAGAACACACGGGTCAGGTATCGTCTTGGCATTCAATGAAGACTATGAGGGTCCACTTTTGTATAAATTAAACACTTGAAGAACATGTGGCATAGTACCAGCAAGGCAGTACAATTAAAATTACCGAGGACATGTATCTTCTCGGTAGCAACATATCGTTGTGAATCATGGACAATTTCCCAAACAAGGAAGAACATCGATTCATTCGAAACATCAAAGAGGGAAAGTTCCTAAGGATACCTTGGATAAAGAAAACAAAAGTAATGTAGACAGTAGAACATGAAACAGAACTGGCTTATAAACACCATTCTTTGGAGGAAATTAAAATATACGGCCACGCTAAAAGACACAGAGGGTTGTAAAGAACAATAATGGAAGGCATGATTCTTGGGCGACTCTTCAGGAGCAGACCTAGAAGAAGGTGGTTTCATGATATCAAGGATTTCTTGAACATGACAACAAAAGTAGGAGAACTGGCTAGAGACAGAGATTCTTTCAGACTGGCTGTGTTGAATGCAACGCTTCTGTAAGATCTGGATAGAGACAGAGATTCTTTCAGACTGGCTGTGTTGAATGCAACGCTTCTGTAAGATCTGGATAGAGACAGAGATTCTTTCAGACTGGCTGTGGTGATAGTAACGTTCTGTTGGAGATCCGGGTAGAGACAGAACCTGTTTCAGACGGGCTGTGATGACGTTCTGCAAAGAATAAGTGACATTATAATAAGTTTTATATTTCGTGTCTGGATTGCATAATTCAAGCTGAGCCCTTTCTTGTCACATTCTTTCACTATTATGTCTTTAAGGTGTTTAAGTGACCCATTTACAGAAGATGTTCGCTGACAATCAAACACATGAAAGGAGAAATGAAGTGTAAACAATAATCACACATGCAATAACAGTATACTACATAGCACATGCAATAACAGTATACTACATAGCACATGCAATAACACTATACTATATAGCACATGAAATAACAGTATACTATATAGCACATGAAATAACAGTATACTACATCACACATGAAATAACAGTATACTATATAGCACATGAAATAACAGTATAATAAATAGCACATGCAATAACAGTATACTATATAGCACATGAAATAACAGTATACTACATAGCACATGAAATAACAATATACTACATAGCACATGCAATAACAGTATACTACATAGCACATGCAATAACAGTATACTACATAGCACATGAAATAACAGTATACTACATAGCACATGAAATAACAGTATACTACATCACACATGAAATAACAGTACACTACATCACACATGAAATAACAGTATACTACATCACACATGAAATAACAGTATACTACATCACACATGAAATAACAGTATACTACATCACACATGAAATAACAGTATACTACAACACACATGATATAACAGTATACTACAACACACATGATATAACAGTATACTGCATCACACATGAAATAACAGTATACTACATCACACATGAAATAACAGTATACTACATCACACATGAAATAACAGTATACTATATAGCACATGAAATAACAGTATAATAAATAGCACATGCAATAACAGTATACTACATAGCACATGAAATAACAGTATACTACATAGCACATGAAATAACAGTATACTACATCACACATGAAATAACAGTACACTACATCACACATGAAATAACAGTATACTACATCACACATGAAATAACAGTATACTACATCACACATGAAATAACAGTATACTACATCACACATGAAATAACAGTATACTACAACACACATGATATAACAGTATACTACAACACACATGATATAACAGTATACTGCATCACACATGAAATAACAGTATACTACATCACACATGAAATAACAGTATACTACATCACACATGAAATAACAGTATACTATATAGCACATGAAATAACAGTATAATAAATAGCACATGCAATAACAGTATACTATATAGCATATGAAATAACAGTATACTACATAGCACATGAAATAACAATATACTACATAGCACATGCAATAACAGTATACTACATAGCACATGCAATAACAGTATACTACATAGCACATGAAATAACAGTATACTACATAGCACATGAAATAACAGTATACTACATCACACATGAAATAACAGTACACTACATCACACATGAAATAACAGTATACTACATCACACATGAAATAACAGTACACTACATCACACATGAAATAACAGTATACTACATCACACATGAAATAACACATGAAATAACAGTATACTACATCACACATGAAATAACAGTATACTACATCACACATGTAATAACAGTATACTACATCACACATGAAATAACAGTATACTACATCACACATGAAATAACAGTATACTACATCACACATGAAATAACAGTATACTACATCACACATGAAATAACAGTATACTACATCACACATGAAATAACAGTATACTACATCACACATGAAATAACAGTATACTACATCACACATGATATAACAGTATACTACAACACACATGATATAACAGTATACTGCATCACACATGAAATAACAGTATACTACATCACACATGAAATAACAGTATACTACAACACACATGATATAACAGTATACTGCATCACACATGAAATAACAGTATACTGCATCACACATGAAATAACAGTATACTACATCACACATGATATAACAGTATACTACATCACACATGAAATAACAGTATACTACATCACACATGAAATAACAGTATACTACATCACACATGATATAACAGTATACTGCATCACACATGAAATAACAGTATACTACATCACACATGAAATAACAGTATACTACATCACACATGAAATAACAGTATACTACATCACACATGAAATAACAGTATACTACATCACACATGAAATAACAGTATACTACATCACACATGAAATAACAGTATACTACATCACACATGAAATAACAGTATACTACATCACACATGAAATAACAGTATACTAAATCACACATGATATAACAGTATACTGCATCACACATGAAATAACAGTATACTACATCACACATGAAATAACAGTATACTACATCACACATGATATAACAGTATACTACATCACACATGATATAACAGTATACTACATCACACATGATATAACAGTATACTACATCACACATGAAATAACAGTATACTACATCACACATGAAATAACAGTATACTGCATCACACATGAAATAACAGTATACTACATCACACATGAAATAACAGTATACTACATCACACATGAAATAACAGTATACTACATCACACATGAAATAACAGTATACTACATCACACATGAAATAACAGTATACTAAATCACACATGATATAACAGTATACTACATCACACATGAAATAACAGTATACTACATCACACATGAAATAACAGTATACTGCATCACACATGAAATAACAGTATACTACATCACACATGAAATAACAGTATACTACATCACACATGAAATAACAGTATACTACATCACACATGAAATAACAGTATACTACATCACACATGAAATAACAGTATACTACATCACACATGAAATAACAGTATACTACATCACAAATGAAATAACAGTATACTACATCACACATGAAATAACAGTATACTACATCACACATGAAATAACAGTATACTAAATCACACATGATATAACAGTATACTACATCACACATGAAATAACAGTATACTACATCACACATGAAATAACAGTATACTACATCACACATGAAATAACAGTATACTACATCACACATGAAATAACAGTATACTACATCACACATGAAATAACAGTATACTACATCACACATGAAATAACAGTATACTACATCACACATGAAATAACAGTATACTACATCACACATGAAATAACAGTATACTACATCACACATGAAATAACAGTATACTACATCACACATGAAATAACAGTATACTACATCACACATGAAATAACAGTATACTAAATCACACATGAAATAACAGTATACTACATCACACATGAAATAACAGTATACTACATCACACATGAAATAACAGTATACTAAATCACACATGATATAACAATATACTACATCACACATGAAATAACAGTATACTACATCACACATGAAATAACAGTATACTACATCACACATGAAATAACAGTATACTACATCACACATGAAATAACAGTATACTACATCACACATGAAATAACAGTATACTAAATCACACATGATATAACAATATACTACATCACACATGAAATAACAGTATACTACATCACACATGAAATAACAGTATACTACATCACACATGAAATAACAGTATACTACATCACACATGAAATAACAGTATACTAAATCACACATGATATAACAGTATACTACATCACACATGAAATAACAGTATACTACATCACACATGAAATAACAGTATACTACATCACACATGAAATAACAGTATACTACATCACACATGAAATAACAGTATACTAAATCACACATGATATAACAGTATACTACATCACACATGAAATAACAGTATACTAAATCACACATGATATAACCGTATACTACATCACACATGAAATAACAGTATACTACATCACACATGAAATAACAGTATACTACATCACACATGAAATAACAGTATACTAAATCACACATGAAATAACAGTATACTACATCACACATGAAATAACAGTATACTAAATCACACATGAAATAACAGTATACTACATCACACATGAAATAACAGTATACTACATCACACATGAAATAACAGTATACTACATCACACATGAAATAACAGTATACAACAACACACATGAAATAACAGTATACTACATCACACATGAAATAACAGTATACTACATCACACATGAAATAACAGTATACTACATCACACATGAAATAACAGTATACAACAACACACATGAAATAACAGTATACTACATCACACATGAAATAACAGTATACTACATCACACATGAAATAACAGTAAACCTCATCGCACTATGTCAATGTATTGGTTAGTTTTAATCCTAGAACGGCTTGAATCATGTCACCATTTATGAGTCGGAAACTAAGATGGCTGGGTCATGTAAGAAGAATGGCAAACAATCGTAATCCCAAACATTGTATAACGAACTTAAAGGCGGAAAGATACCAAAGGGCAGACCAGTGCCGGGATATAAGGATGTTTTCAGGGCTTCCTTGAGGAAATTCTCTATCAGTGACAGGAAATGTCAGGATCTGGCATCAGATTGTAGCGCACTGGGAATAAAAATAAAACGGCACATCAACATTCGAGGTTGCGTTGATTTCAAATTCAGAAGACAAAAAGCTCATGATTTCATGTCAATGCTTGGTGATCCCTGTCATGTTTGCTTTTCATTCATGATTGTTCCTTCCACTCATCTCCTCTAGCTTAGCCTTTACTCAGCTTTGATGTTAATCCTCAATGTTAACCCTCAATGTTAACCCTCAATGTTAACCCTCAATGTTAATCCTCAATGTTAACCCTCAATGTTAACCCTCAAAGTTAACCCTCAATGTTAACCCTCAATGTTAACCTTCAATGTTAACCCTCAATGTTAATCCTCAATGTTAACCCTCAATGTTAACCCTCAATGTTAACCCTCAATGTTAACCTTTTCTGGGAGAATGGTGTCCTGGTGTTGATCAGTTTCAGATTAAAAAATCATTGTCTCTCATTATTGAGTAGAAATAGGTGGCCGCGATAGCTCAGTGGTTGGTGAACTGGGATTACAAAGGACAAGAGTTCGATCTAGATTGACGGCTTCCGGGTTCACCCAGCCTTAAATGAGTACCATATTTTTTTCTAGGAAAGTAAAACGGCACGGACGTAATATCGACCACATCACCCCAAAAATCATGTACCGTAGGTCTGTAAAAGTTGTGGTCACTAACACCATATTCGCTTTACACCACTTGGCGTGACTTTACTTTTTATTGAGTAGAAATAACACAGGTGTGGGCAGATGGGCAGAACTCCCAGAAGAATGTATTTGGTGCCTTCCCTTCAAACTTACATAATTATTACACTGTTTGATGTTTACACCCTTTTCGTCGACTATTGATACCGTTCTCTTTCATGTTTCTCTGTAATGTATTTTATTTAGTGTCAGTAAATAGACAAAAACCCACAAGTGGATATAAAAATTGAAGGAATAGACCTGGAGACAGTTCAGAATTACAACTACCTTGGACATACTATAACCAGTTGTGGAAAATGTACAACTGAATAATTGAATAAACAAAAGAACTGGCAAAAAGTAATTTTAGTGTCATGAAGAACATACTAACATCAAAACAAATAACACCAGGGCTAAAACTAAGAATAGCAAAATGTTACATCTTCTCAATATTCCTATATGGTGCAGAAACATGGACATTAGACAAGAAAACATAACAGAGAATTGAAGCCTTTGAAATGTGGATATATAGAAGAATAGGTGGAATTGGATGGAAGGAAACGAAAACAAACGATGAAGTCTTAAAACAACTAAAAATGAAAAGAGAACTACTAAACACAATTCAAACAAGACAAATGCGATTATTGGCCATGTTAAAAGACACAACAGCCTACTAAAAGTAATCCTGGAGGGGAAAATACAAGGTAAAAGAGGCAGATGCAGACCAAGACTAATATGAACGAGTAACACCAAAAGATGGACAAATCAGCCTATGACAACCTGCACCATCAAAGCAAGAGACAGAGCAGAATGGCGCTCCATGGTAGCCAACCTTCGTTGCGGAGACGGCACTCGATGATGATGATGATGAAATAGACAAATGTAAACATGTATTTTTGTTAATCCGTACAGAATTGTACACACCAAAGAACATACAGTCAAACAGATTTGCTATATTCAAACTAATGTTTTGCCACCAGAAAAAAGGTATGCGTTGAAATTCCTAACAAGCATACGTTAAAAGAGAAGAAGGGAAAAGAGTAAGAGGCAGACAAAGGTTAAGATGAACAAACAACTTCAAAGAAACGTTACAACAACGTAAATTGACAAAGACTGAAATCACCACCAGGACGAGAACCAAAGCTTGAGAGAGACAAGAAAAAGACGTCCAAACTTGCTATATATCAAATAACATGAAGAATATACGAGCGTTTGTGGACTGTTATGACTGGTCTGAATCTGTAAGGGAGTTCTTTGTTTGGTCGTCACATCCAATGGCGAATATTGACTTCCTTTTGGTGATACAGTATAACCGCAGTCTTGAACTTCATTACACTTCTTTCAACAGTTGTCTGGTACTACTTCTATACACATACACCTCCATCACGATAGTTTACTGGCTTGTTGTTTCAACTTCTCTACACACACACCTCCATCACGATAGTTTACTGGCTTGTTGTTTCAACTTCTCTACACACACACCTCCATCACGATAGTTTACTGGCTTGTTGTTTCAACTTCTATATTAAATACATAAGATAGACATCAACACACTTCATGAACTTCATGTTGCTGAGTAGCATGACGATGGAGGTGATGGCAGTGACCAAGGTATTCATATGGTTAGAGTCACAAGACTACACCCACGTCTGCATACTGAGTGATTCAATGAGCATTACAAGAAACACGGAGGCGGGATCTGTACGTATGCAATGGGTAGAGTCATTCCAGAAGTAAAAAATACGTAAGGTCACCTTTGTCTACGTCCCAGGACTTGCGGGAGTACGGGGAAATGAAAGAGCGGATAGGTTGGCTAGCTGCGCTATTGTTGAGGACGGGCAACCAATGGATGATCGGACGGACATCATCAATTTCCTCTGTGGGAAGGACTCAGGACTTCGACAAACACAGATCCATGTCACTCCTTCGGATGAAAGAGATGGGAGTTAAGATGGGCACAGCCAGAAACGAGAAACTTGGTGGGCGTGTGCGAGAGCTGGAGTCGTCAGTCGTTGGAAACTGGGGGACTTGCTGAGGAGGGGATCTGAGCATCTGTGGACATGTTCGGAGTGCAATGATGATGACCTGCTAATAACTTAATAACAATAACACTTCATGAACCTCCGTTGTAACATTGGGATCATTTATGAAAGTTATGCAATATCATCTCATTGATGTCGAAAAATGTTGCTTTTTTTACATTTTAAATTCAGTGCAGAAAACAGGAAACATAATTTTACAAAATCATTGTTAACTGCCAATGTTAGTTTTACGTGTTCAGTTTCATCATGCAAGGAGCATGATGTTTATTCCCTTTCCTATCGGACTAGGCACTCGATCTTTCCTATTTGAAGTTGAGGTTATTGGATGAAAACACGTTATAAAGGATTTGAACTGGGCCATGTGAGCAGCATGTGAGCATCCACAAATGAGCACTAAAAGACAACAGTTACGGAGTTAGGGGATAAATAAGTTAAATATATTAGAATGAGCTTCAACCTGCACCTATCAGGCAGTCAGTCCCGTACAGGCCTTTATGTGGACCACTCATGACAAACCAGTGCACTGTTCAACACTCTATTATCGTTGTTAAGTTTTTGTTTTTGTTTCAGATCAGTATTTGTCTATCGGTCTTTGTATATTTTATATTTTTTACATGATGAGAACTTTTACCTAAACATTGTAGTTAGTCTCGTCTCTCTACAACTTTAGCTGCTCGATACAACTTCATGTTTATTTTATGTTCTCTGCAGCTCTACTCGTGGTGCCGCTTAGTATTTCCTATTTTATATATATTTTTATGTACTTACCTGCAGGAGTATTGGCAAAGAAATTAGAATGAGAATAGCTAAAGCAGCAATGTCTTTCAGAAGCCTTGAAAAGTTGTGGAAATCAAAACCCATCAGCACAAACACAAAACTTAGACTATTCAAATCAAACGTACTATCAACCCTTACGTATGCATGTGAGAGCTGGAAAACAACTAGAGATGTAGAAACAAAGTTGAACGCATTCGAAAATAAATGTCTAAGGTAAATACTTGGTATAGCGTGGAACTAATGCAAAACAAATGAAGAAATTAGAGAAATCTCAAATCAACCACTAATTTCTTCAGTAACCAAGAAAAGACGATGGTCATATGTTGGACATGTGTTGAGGACAGATAATAACAGAATAACAAAACAAGCCCTCATGTGGGAAACAACAGGTAAGAGGAAAAAGAGACCGACAAGGAGAAGAACATTGATCAGAGAGACAAGAGCAGCAGGTATCGGCTTCCTCAATGAGATAGAGATGCTTGCACAGAACAGAGACAAATGGCGAGATTTGATAAAAGATCTTTCTTTACAAGGATTGAAAAGTGCTAGAATAAAAATTTAGATAAGAGAAGGAGTGGTCTATGCCCTATGGACCGGCTACGGCTCGAAATGTCAATAGATAGATAGATAGATAGATAGATAGATAGATAGATAGATAGATAGATAGATAGATAGATAGATAGATAGATAGATAGATAGATAGATAGATAGATAGATAGATAGATAGATAGATAGATAGATAGATAGATATAGATAGATAGATAGATAGATAGATAATCTCCAGGAGCTACAAAAACACAATGCATCCCTCTGTCTTGTATTACTTTTAGAACACCTTCATTATTCTTTCAAGCCGTCAAGATTTATCAAATAAACGATGATGGTGACTTACGAAACAATAATTGGACAGTTTGTTACATAATCAATTAATTGAATTATACTACAAATTAATTTTCGATCCAGGGTCATTCATTTGTGGGTGGTGTAAGGGAAGTAATAACTGTTTCTAATTTAGAAATATTTTGTGATGTTATCTACCTTTAATGTCGCTAATTTTTAGGGTCCACTAATTTTAATTTTTTTTATTTTAATACTATATTACTAGCAGACAATCATTAAGATTTACAATTACTTAATTAAATAAACATGACAAGCAAAAAATATGGATTTGATATGAATATCAAAAAGACTAAAATTATGATCACAAGGAAAGAAAATTCTCAAGACCTATGAATAAATATAAAAGTTAAAGGAATAGACCTGGAGACAGTTCAGAACTACATCTACCTTGGGCATACTATAACCAGTGATGGAAAATGCAAAACTGAAATAAACAAAAGAATTGGAATGGCAAAAAGTAATTTTAACATCATAAAAAGTATACTAACATCAAAACAAATAACACCAGGACTAAAACTAAGAATAGAAAAATGTTACATCTTCTCAATATTCCTATGTGGTGCAGAAACATGGACATTAGACAACAAAACAGAAAAGAAAATTGAAGCCTTTGAAATGTGGATTTATAGAAGAATAGGTAGAATTGGATGGAAAGAAAAGAAAAGAAATGATGAAGTGTTAAAAGAACTAAAAATTAAAAGAGAACTACTAAACACAATTAGAACAGACAAATGAGATTTGTGGGGCATGTTAAAAGACACAACAGCCTGCTAAATGTAATCTTGGAGGGGAAAATACAAGATAAAAGAGGCAGAGACAGACCAAGACTAACATGGACGAGTAACATCAAAAGATGGACAAATCTGCCTATGACAACCTGCACCTTCAAAACAAGAGACAAAGCGGAATGGCGCTCCATGGTAGCCAACCTTCGATGCGAAGACGGCACTCGATGATGATGATGCATTTTAAGGGAAATAATTACCCGTTTCAAATGTAAATCGTCATCTCACTCTGTGTGAGCTGGGGTGACTTAGATCTCACTCTGTGTGAGCTGGGGTGACTTAGATCTTACTCTGTGTGAGCTGGGGTGACTTAGATCTCACTCTGTGTGAGCTGGGGTGACTTAGATCTTACTCTGTGTGAGCTGGGGTGACTTAGATCTCACTCTGTGTGCGATGTTGTGACTTAGATCTCACTCAGTGTGAGCTGGGGTGACTTAGATCTCACTCAGTGTGAGCTGGGGTGACTTAGATCTTACTCTGTGTGAGCTGGGGTGACTTAGATCTTACTCTGTGTGAGCTGGGGTAACTTAGATCTCACTCTGTGTGAGCTGGGGTGACTTAGATCTTACTCTAAAATCGAATTTCCTGCCATGATTGCGTTCGCCCGATGACTAAAGAAGCACACCTCAAGCTGTTGAATGAGTAATAGATGGATGGGAAATTGTTGAATGAGTAATAGATGGATGGGAAATTGTTGAATGAGTAATAGATGGATAGGAAATTGTTGAATGAGTAATAGATGGATAGGAAATTATTGAATGAGTAATAGATGGATGGGAAATTGTTGAATGAGTAATAGATGGATAGGAAATTATTGAATGAGTAATAGATGGATGGGAAATTGTTGAATCGGTAATAGATGGATGGGAAATTGTTGAATGAGTAATAGATGGATGGGAAATTATTGAATGGGTAATAGATGGATGGGAAATTGTTGAATGAGTAATAGATGGATGGGAAATTGTTGAATGAGTAATAGATGGATGGAAAATTATTGAATTGGTAATAGATGGATGGAAAATTGTTGAATGAGTAATAGATGGATGGGAAATTGTTGAATGAGTAATAGATGGATGGAAAATTATTGAATTGGTAATAGATGGATGGAAAATTGTTGAATGAGTAATAGATGGTTGGGAAATTGTTGAATGAGTAATAGATGGATGGGAAATTGTTGAATGAGTAATAGATGGATGGGAAACTATTGAATGACTAATAGATGGATGGGAAATTATTGAATTGGTAATAGATGGATGGGAAATTGTTAAATGAGTAATAGATGGATGGGAAGATGTTGAATGAATAATAGATGGATGGGAAATTGTTGAATGAGTAATAGATGGATGGGAAATTGTTGAATGGTAATTGATAGATGGGACATTTTTGAATGAGTAATAGATGGATGAGAAATTGTTGAATTGGCAATAGATGGATGGGAAATTGTTGAATGAGTAATAGATGGATGGGAAATTGTTGAATGAGTAATGGATGGGAAATTGTTGAATGAGTAATGGATGGATGGGAAATTGTTTAATGAGTAATAGGGTAATAGATGGATGGGAAATTGTTGAATGAGTAATGGATGGATGGGAAATTGTTTAATGAGTAATAGGGTAATAGATGGATGGGAAATTGTTGAATGAGTAATAGGGTAAAAGATGGATGGGAAATTGTTGAATGAGTAATAGGGTAATAGATGGATGGAAAATTGTTGAATGAGTAATAGATGGATGGGAAGCTGTTGCTGCATAACAGGCTGAGAGGAAGATTTTGCTGACTGACAGGATGGGAAGCTGTTTGTTTTTAGTAATAGGTTGAAAGGAAGCTGCAGAGTAGTTCGTGTGCATCGTATACTACTCCAAGGTCCATCCTTTGAAAATGAGTACATGAGATATTTTCTGGAAAAGTAGGGCGACTTGGCGTGATTTCGACCAAGTCACAGACACCTATATATAGCTATGTATAATTTTTTTGGTTTAAACTAAGATATCACCACTTCCGTGTCTAAAATCTAACCCAACCATCTATAGAAGTAATCATGATGGCTACAATGGAAAATCCCGTAAAATCCCAATTAACGTGACGTTTCAGCTTTGTGATCAGTGTCGGTTGTAGGTAGAATGACGTCAGATATAGCTACTATAGCTGAAAACGTCACGCTAGGAAAGGTGTTTTGGGGTTCCCCTTTCAGCCCCCTTTTTATTTTTTTTTTTTATTTCTATAGAAGGCGATGAGACAGACATTATTATACTTTCTTCTTCTTTCATCCTCATTTACCTTTCAGCGTTGAGTGCTGTCTTTTTGTGTAGCATTTTGCTCTTCTGTTGGCTTCTGCTGCTGTTATGTTTTGTAGTGTTTCTAATATTCCATCAATCCATCTTTTTCGTAATCTGCCTTTGGATCTGGCATTCTTGCAACATTTATTGAAGCCTCGTTGCGTAGTGTTTAATCTTTCTGTCTCATCGAGTAATCAAACCATTTTATCTATTGTTTCTTTAAGCACTGTATGACGAGAATTATTCCTAGCTGTTTTCTCAGTTCTTTTCTTTCATTTCTGATCTTATCTCTGAGACTGTTTTCTGACATTCGTCTAACAGATTTCGGTAATTTCCTAGTTTGATCAGATATATTATTTCAGTTTGGAAGAGTGATGTCCCCTAAAATATGTCTGCCAAAATACAGTGGTTCTACGCATTCTTGGCGTTGGGGTCATTACGCTGGCATGTGTCACTCACACTGGCGTTCGTTTTTGTCACGCGTTATAATATATTTATAAATATTTAACACTAAAGCTAAACCTAACCCCTGGACCCAACGCCCAATCAACAGATACTCCGAAATGATTACATGCCAGCGTAATGACCCCAACGCCAAGAATGCGTAGAACCACTATATTTTGGCAGACATATTTTAGGGGACATCACTCTTCCAACTGAAATAATATATCTGATTAACTAGGAAATTACCCAGATTTCATCTCTATAAAGTTTTTTTTTTTTTCGTTTTGTTTTTGAGTGTAGGGTCTAAGTCTGACCTTAGTAGTACACAGTTGAATGAAGATTGTATAGTAGACGCCCGTTTTGTTTACAGTACTTCCTTTATGGGCAGTAGATTGTTGTCCAATGAGTTGAACGTATTATTCTTCTTCCACTAGCTTTCAACTCCCCATGGAGCATAGGTCTTTAACAAACACTTTCAACTCCCCATGGAGCATAGGTCTTTAACAAACACTTTCAACTCCCCATGGAGCATAGGTCTTCAACAAACACTTTCAACTCCCCATGGAGCATAGGTCTTCAACAAGCACTTTCAACACCCCATGGGGCATAGGTCTTCAACAAACACTTTCAACTCCCTATGGAGCATAGGTCTTCAACAAACACTTTCAACTCCCCATTGGGGCATAGGTCTTCAACAAACACTTTCAACTCCCCATGGAGCATAGGTCTTCAACACTTTCAACACCCCATGGGGCATAGGTCTTCAACAAACACTTTCAACTCCCTATGGAGCATAGGTCTTCAACAAACACTTTCAACTCCCCATGGAGCATAGGTCTTCAACAAACACTTTCAACTCCCCATGGAGCATAGGTCTTCAACAAACACTTTCAACTCCCCATGGAGCATAGGTCTTCAACAAACACTTTCAACTCCCCATGGTGCATAGGTCTTCAAGAAACACTTTCAACTCCCTATGGAGCATAGGTCTTCAACAAACACTTTCAACTCCACATGGGGCATAGGTCTTCAACAAACACGTTCAACTCCCCATGGAGCATAGGTCTTCAACACTTTCAACACCCCATGGGGCATAGGTCTTCAACAAACACTTTCAACTCCCTATGGAGCATAGGTCTTCAACAAACACTTTCAACTCCCCATGGTGCATAGGTCTTCAACAAACACTTTCAACTCCCCATGGAGCATAGGTCTTCAACAAACACTTTCAACTCCCCATGGAGCATAGGTCTTCAACAAACACGTTCAACTCCCTATGGAGCATAGGTCTTCAACAAACACTTTCAACTCCCCATGGAGCATAGGTCTTCAACAAACACTTTCAACTCCCTATGGAGCATAGGTCTTCAACAAACACTTTCAACTCCCTATGGAGCATAGGTCTTCAACAAACACTTTCAACTCCCTATGGAGCATAGGTGACAGATATTCTTTGAGACGGGCTGTGATGAATGCAACATTATTCAAAGGACATGCGACCTGATAATCCTCCCACCTATCAATTTATATAAACCTGTCTGTGTTTGTCTAAGTTACCGTTCCGTTGTCTCTTCCTTTTTATGTATCAGTGCTTAAAATATTAATTCAGAGTTTGTCTGGAAAGGCAATGAGTCCGCCGCTACAGCTTATAAAGCCCCATTGGAAGGTCATAAATTGATTATTAACCATAAATCAAAGAGATAGATTGTGTAAGTGGACATGTGTGGGATGTGTGAGCGTTGTTAAACTTGATGTGGGGTAAATATTGATGAGTTATCAACACCGTCCGATATCAACACGAATAGACCTTACTAGTTATTGTTTCATAAGCTGCTGTGTTAAGGGCAGACTAGACTGCCCTGTTATCACACAGTCTGTTTTAGTGCATCCGCTGATAACTTTGGTTGAGTTCGACAGATGCACGTACCGCATCGCGTTTACTTTAGAATGATACAAAGTTCTAGGATAAGATAGTCAAGAGAAAGCACAACCAAAAAAATTGTCCGGAAATTCGTGGGTTATATTGAAATAGCTGACGATGTTAATATGGACCGCTCTATTTTCCTTGTTATTAACAAATGTAATTAGCCGAATTAGTCAAGAACATCCAGGATTCGTTTCTACATCAGAGCGATGTAAGTTTGTTATTCCTAATTTTGACTATTTTATTTTAAGCTCTCTAACTACGATATAATCACACCCGAAAAAAAATAGCTGTGCCAAACCATTTTATATTTGTCTCCGATAAATAATTTGTGAGGCAAACACACTACATGATTTGTTATGCTTAAACAGAAATATTTCTTTGTGACTGAAGTTCTTGAGCGTGTTCTAGGTCTATTTCTCTGTGATTAAAGTTCTTGAACGTGTTCTATGACTATTTTTTTATGACTGAAGTTCTTGAGCATGTTCTAGCACAATTCTTTGTGACTGAAGTTCATGAGTGTGTTCTAGAACTATTTCTTTGTGACTAAAGTTCACGAGTGTGTTCTAGGACTATTTCTTTGTGACTGAAGTTCTTGAGTGTGTTCTAGAACTATTTCTTTGTGACTGAAGTTCTTGAGCGTGTTCTGGGACTATTTCTTTGTGACTGAAGTTCATGAGTGTGTTCTAGAACTATTTCTTTGTGACTAAAGTTCATGAGTGTGTTCTATGACTATTTATTTGTGACTGGAGTTCGTGAGCGTGTTCTGTGACTATTTCTTTGTCACAGAAATATTTGATCATTTTATCTTGATCCTTCTGTGATAGATATTTGGAAGAAAATGTTATTGTGATAAATATTAATTGAACAAAAATATATCAGGGAAACTTTGTAGCTTGTCTTATCTTTCTGTTAGTTTAGTTGTTCAATAACATTTTACGTTTATTTACCAAACATAACCTGTGTAAGAAGCTCTATGATCATAGTTTGTTGTGTTGAAGATTACATTACAAAGTTACACATAAACTCATACACGCACACACACACACTCGCGCGCAGACACACACAGAAAAAACACAAATATGCATACACACAAAACAAGCACACAAATACAAACACATAGCACCGGTCCAAATGTTGTTATTGCAAGCTAAAATCAATGCTAGTTAAAAAAAAAAAAAAAAAAAAAAAAAAAGTAAAGAGCCCCCGTCACGCCAAGTGGCTTATAGGGAATATGGTGTTAGTGACCATAATTTTTACAGACCTTCGGCACATGATTTTTGGGGTAATGTGGTCGGTATTACGCCCGTGTCGCTTTACTTTCACAGAAAAAAATCCGGTATCAATTATAGTGCTAACCGACTATATACAATATGCACATCAAACATAACGGAGACAACTGGGGACTCATTAGTTCTTGATGTACATTAGAGACAGGGAGGGGGGAGGGGGAAGGGGAGACTGGTTGGTCTAGAGGCAAGACGCTGGCCTCGAGACAGAGAGGTTGTGGGTTCAAATCCCTGCTGCACAAGTTGTAATTTTTATTTTCTGATTTCTCTCTGCGGCAACCACCCCTGGTCTCAGCGGTGAAGCCCGGCTTGAAACGTCAATTACTCATGGACGGAACAAATATGAGTACCTCCGAAGACGGAGTTATCTGCATGTGCGACGAAGGACCCCTGTGCACACGGCTGCCAGGGAAAAACGATTTACAAGCAAAATCCAGTTCCTGTCTCCTAGGATTTCGTCAGAGGTAAAAAGCTGGCGAACGCGCGCGCGCAAAAAACTATAATAATTATAGACATTGGAGATGAGTAGCCTGTACATTAGAGACATTGTAAATAAGTAGCCTGTAAATTACAGACATTGTAGATAAGTAACCTGTACATTAGAGACATTGTAGATAAGTAGCCTGTACATTAGAGACATCGTAGATAAGTAGCCTGTAAATAAGAGACATCGTAGATAAGTAGCCTGTACATTAGAGACATGTAGATAAGTAGCCTGTACATTAGAGACATCGTAGATAAGTAGCCTTACATTAGAGACATCGTAGATAAGTAGCCTGTACATTAGAGACATTGCAGATAAGTAGCCTGTACATTAGAGACATCGTAGATAAGTAGCCTGTACATTAGAGACATCGTAGATAAGTAGCTTGTACATTAGAGACATCGTAGATAAGTAGCTTGTACATTAGAGACATCGTAGATAAGTTGCTTGTACATTAGAGACATCGTAGATAAGTAGCTTGTACATTAGAGACATCGTAGATAAGTTGCTTGTACATTAGAGACATCGTAGATAAGTAGCCTGTACATTAGAGACATCGTAGATAAGTAGCTTGTACATTAGAGACATCGTAGATAAGTAGCTTGTACATTAGAGACATCGTAGATAAGTAGCTTGTACATTAGAGACATCGTAGATAAGTAGCTTGTACATTAGAGACATCGTAGATAAGTAGCCTGTATATTAGAGACATCGTAGATAAGTAGCTTGTACATTAGAGACATCGTAGATAAGTAGCTTGTACATTAGAGACATCGTAGATAAGTAGCTTGTACATTAGAGACATCGTAGATAAGTAGCTTGTACATTAGAGACATCGTAGATAAGTTGCTTGTACATTAGAGACATCGTAGATAAGTAGCCTGTACATTAGAGACATTGTAGATAAGTAGCCTGTATATTAGAGACATCGTAGATAAGTAGCTTGTACATTAGAGACATCGTAGATAAGTAGCTTGTACATTAGAGACATTGTAGATAAGTAGCTTGTACATTAGAGATGATGTGTTGACATTTGGGTTTCTTTCTCGCTATCACCCGACGATGATTAAAGAAATGAGCAGTCGTCTCCGCCCTACAATGGACGGTAAGTGAGCACTCATGTGTTGCGGTGTATTTCAGCAAAGCTGTGGTATTTACGCCTTTCGGCAAAAAAAGCATCCGAGTTCAGCTAATCCTTTTATTTTTTAGTACCGGGTAGCCTCCCCTCTCTCTTTCATTTGTCCAGGCTATGCTGGTTTGTCTGAATTTAGGGGTAGGCGATGCGATGCTGTAAGATCTGGATAGTTCAGGTTCAGGCAACGATCCAATCGCAGGCAATCAACTATGAGTCGTAGACCTCTTTCAGCCTTGACGCTCACGTACGCCTTCACCCTCGTTTTAACATTCGAGAAAGATCAACAATTACCACATACATTGAATGCCGAAGTAAGAGAGAGTAAGTAAAGTACACCCCTCACGCCAAGTGGTGAATAGGGAATATGGTGTTAGTGACCATAAATTTTACAGACCTTCGGTACATTATTTTTGGGGTAATGTTGAAGGTATTACGCCCGTGCCGCTTTACTTTCCCAGAAAAAATCCGGTACCCATTTAAGACTGGGCGAACCCGGAAGCCTTGATTGGAATCGAACCCTACCTCTTGTCCTTTGTAGTCCAGTTCACTAACCACTGAGCTATCGTGGCTCCCTAAAACTGAAGTACTAAGCGGATTTTCCCGAAAGCACCCTAAGATTGTGACGTCATCTCTATCTTAGCTATTCCGCTGATGTCATTTTGCCTACAACCGCCAATGCATGGATTTTTTAAAACGTCACAACTTTTGGACGGCCCCCTCAGTGGGCAGGCATTCAATATAGGTGGCAATGGATAAACTTAACGAAGCTATAAATTGTTCAGAAATTATAAATGTCGGCACGAAATGGACAAGTTTGAATATGTAAAGAGCTCGACCCACGATGAAGCAATAAAATGAAGTAAATTTAGACAAGATAGACCCACAGGTGGTATAAGAATTGGATAAAGACAGCAAATGTCAGCTGTAAAATGAGCAATGAGATGACTAGGTCCACCGTTATAACAACGGGAGATGAGTCATTCTTGTTTCTATCATGAGATCTGCTTAATCTGATCAGTGCAATGGTCATAAGGAGACCAGGGCTTTTTAAAATTTTTGTTAAAGATGGCATCACTACACTTCTGACAAACATATAGGTGCTCACATTTCGTGTACAAATAAATAAATGTATCGTTCGGTCGCTAAATTCAACCAATTTCATTACAGTCAGAAATGCCCCATATCCGCTCCATCACTTGTCACAGGATTTTCCAAATTACATCATTAAGTTTCGTTGACAAGGTTGCTCCGTGCATGCCCTACTCGACCTCAAAGACGACTTTTGCAAACCTCCATAGTCGCCTCTTAAGACATGCGTGGCATGAAACAATTCTTTATTACCCCACCCTTTCCGTCACTGTGGCGACTCCGGACTCCGGTAGCCACACGGGGCGACTAATGTAAACAAACTAAAGACTACAGTTACAGCAAGCTCAACATGATTGGTTATCTCCCCCACTTGTTCGATGATGTTTGCTCAGATTGCTGCAAGATCCCGATCACTTTCTCATGGAAGGCCGCCTTGATATCCAGTATGTGGTCATTGGGTTACTTTTAAAGCGTCGCCATTTTGTACGCCCATTTTCCTCGTCGTGCGGCTCGTTTAAGGCCAATCCGTCATTTCTTTCTGTGAGCCTTAAATAGCCAAAGACATAATCGAAGAGTCATTTCTTTCTGTGACCCTTAAAAAGCCAAAGACATAATTGAAGAGTCATCTCTTTCTGTGAGCCTTAAACAGCCAAAGACATAATCGAAGAGTCATTTCTTTCTGTGAGTTTTTAAATAGCTAAAGACATAATCGAAGAGTCATCTCTTTCGGTGAGTCTTAAATAGCCAAAGATATAATCGAGAGTCATCTCTTTCTGTGAGTCTTAAAGAACCAAAGACATAATCGAAGAGTCATTTCTTTCTGTGAGTCTTAAAGAGCCAAAAGCATAATCGAAGATTCATTTCTTTCTGGAAGTCTTGAAAAGCAAAAGGCAGGATTGAAGAGTCAGTTCTTTTTCTGTGAGTTTTAAAGAGCAAAAGGCAAGATTGAAGAGTCATTTCTTTCTGGGAGTTTTATAGAGCCAAAGGCATAATCGAAGAGTCATTTCTTTCTGGAAGTCTTGAAAAGCCAAAGGCAGGATTGAAGAGTCATTTCTTTCAGGCAGTTTTCAAGCTCCAAACGACAGAATTGAAGAGTCAGTTCTTTTTAAAAACAAATTTTAGGGCAAGACCACCTATTCTCAAGCCTGCCCGCTGAGAAGGGGAGGAGGGGTTACCAAAATCCGTATTGCAAGCAGGGGCAGTTGTGGGTAACGATACGAGCATTAGGTTATTTTCGTCGGAGAAACCCCCTCAGTCCTTCGGCTTGAAACCTATAGGTGCCGATGTTCAGGGTCAGGGTTAGGTTTGACAGATTAGTGTTTAGGGTTAGGTTTTAATAACAGATTAGTGTATAGGGTTAGGTTTGACAGATTAGGGTTATGGTTAGGTTTTATTAACAGATTAGTGTTAGAGTTGATAGATTAGGGTTAGGGTTAGGGTTAAGTTTGACAGATTAGGGTTATGGTTAGGTTTTATTAACAGATTAGTGTTAGAGCTAAGTTTTAATGATAGATTAGGGTTAGGGTTAAATTTGACAGATTAGAGTTAGGGTTAGGTTTTCATGACAGTTTAGAGTTTGGGTTAGGTTTTAATGACAGATTAGGGTTAGGGTTAGGTTTTAATAACAGATTAGGGTTAGGGTTAGGTTTTAATAACAAATTAAGGTTAGGGTTAGGTTTTAATGACAGATTAATGTTAGGGTTAGGTTTTAATAACAGATTATGGTTAGGGATAGGTTTTAATGACAGATTAATGTTAGGGTTAGGTTTTAATAACAGATTAGTGTTAGGGTTAGGTTTTAATAACAGATTATGGTTAGGGTTAGGTTTTAATGACAGATTAATGTTAGGGTTAGATTTTAATAACAGATTAGTGTTAGGGTTAGGTTTTAATGACAGATTAAGGTTAGGATTAGGTTATAATGACAGTTTAAGGTTAGGTTTAGGTTTTAATAACAGATTAAGGTAATGGTTAGGTTTTAATAACAGATTAGTGTTTAGGTTTATGTTTTAATAACAGATTAAGGTAATGGTTAGGTTTTAATAACAGATTAGTCTTTAGGGTTAGGTTTTAATAACAGATTAGTGTTTAGGGTTAGGTTTTAATGACAGATGAGGGTTATTGTTAGGTTTTAATGACAGATTAGGGTTAGGGTTAGGTTTTAATGACGGATTAGGGTTAGGGTTAGGTTGTAATGACAGATTAGGGTTAGGGTTAGGTTGTAATGACAGATTAGGTTATGGTTATGTTTTAATGACAGATTATGTTATGGTTAGGTTGTAATAACAGATTAGAGTTGTGGTTAGGTTTTAATGACAGATTAGGGTTAGGGTCAGGTTTTAATAACAGATTAAGGTTATGGTTAGGTTTTAATGACAGATTAGGGTTAGGGTTAGGTTTTAATGACAGATTAAGGTTATGGTTAGGTTTTAATGACAGATTAAGGTTAGGGTTAGGTTTTAATGACAGATTAGGGTTATTGTTAGGTTTTAATGACAGATTAGGGTTAGGTTTTAATAACATATCAGTGTTAGGGTTAGGTTTTAATGACAGATTAGGGTTAGGGTAAGTTTTTTATGACAGATTAGGGTAAGGGTTATGTTTTAATGACAGATTAGGGTTAGGGTTAGGTTTTAATGACAGATTAGGGTGAGGGTTAGGTTTTTATAACAAATTAGGGTTAGGGTTAGGTTTTAATGACAGATTAGGGTTAGGGTTAGGTTTTAATAACAGATTAGGGTTAAGGTTAGGTTTTAATGACAGATTAGGGTTAGGGTTAGGTTTTAATGACAAATTAGGGTTAAGGGTAGGTTTTAATGACAGATTAGGGTTAGGTTTTAATAACAGATTAGGGTTAGGGTTAGGTTTTAATAACAGATTAAGGTTAGAGTTAGGTTTTAATAACATATTAAGGTTAGGGTTAGGTTTTAATGACAAATTAGGGTTAAGGGTAGGTTTTAATGACAGATTAGTGTTAGAGTTTTTTTTTTTATGACAGATTAGAGAGAGACCGAAGAAAGTGCAGGGGGCGTTACTCTGAACGGAAATAATTTAGGATGCTATTTTGGTAAATTGCCGCTAAGTGATTGGCTTACATCTCGACATTGCTTACACGACGTTACAGTTTATGGTAAACATGGGCGAGCTAAGGTGAGACTAAACGCGGAACCGAAGTGACAAAGTACACCTATCTGATAACCATCGTGGACGAGTATGGATTATAGATCTGCAGTCCAGAAGATGATACGAATGAATACATTATGACAACAAACTGATATTTTAGCTTCGTTCACTTTACTACCATGAATGGTATGTACATAAAGTCAAAGAAGGATGCAAATGTTGAATTCGTTTATTTGGTGATTTTTTGTACGCACACACTTCTTATTTCTTCTTCTTTCCTTCCTCATCTGTCTTTCAGCGTCGAGGGGAGATATTATTTGCGGTCTTTTGCTTTTCTGTTCGCCTCTGCTGCTGTTATGTTTCATAGTGCTTCTAATATTCCATCGATCCATCTTTTTCGTGGTCGACTCATGGGTCTGGTGTTCTCACAACGTTTGTTGAAGGCTCGTTGTGTTGTGTTTTGATCTTTCTGCCTTGTCGCGTGGCTAAACCATTTTACATGTTGTTTCCTTATATATTCTATGGCGGGGGCTATTCCTAGCGTTTTTCAAAGTTCTTCATTTCTGATCTTATTTCTCAGACTGTTTCAAACACACACGACAACAGATACAGATGTGTTTATGAAACAATTGATGTTTTTAAACATTTATTAACATTTTTAGGGCGGACATCACAACACTCCACTAGTTCATGGAACTGACATTTCTGTTTGCTTGCTATGCCTGGCCCATTAATATGGAGATATTACTTTGCCCCAAAACGCACTCCCCCTCTCTCGGCTCCTCTTTTAACTCATTCCGTACGTTTCGGCGCACCATGAGCCATGTCGAATTCGGTCATGTACGTTTAGCCGCACAGTGCGTCACTCTCAAATTGATTAGTGCAAACTTGTCATCAAACCATATTCTTGTTATATGTCTTGTATCATCTTGGTATTTGTGAAATCTGATTCCTTGTTTAATTTATCTCAAAATTCATATATAATATGTTACGTTTGAGATCAAATAAACATGAAGATTAATATTTAAAAACATTAAATATTTTGTCTGAAATCTCTGCCGCTAATTTAATTAAAGAGAAAAAAACTTTCCGTGCTGAAAGAGTTGAGCGTTCTTAAGAAGGGATGTTTGTTTTCTCATGATAAGGCGCTGTGCATGGCAGTACGGGTTCGAGCCTGATTTGGACCATCTATTGTTCTTTGTCTCTTTTCTGCTGTTGATTATTTGTTATTTTTTTCTGCTGTTGATTATTTGTTATTTTTTTCTGCTGTTGATTATTTGTTATTTTTTTCTGCTGTTGATTATTTGTTATTTTTTCTGCTGTTGATTATTTGTTATTTTTTTCTGCTGTTGATTATTTGTTATTTTTTTCTGCTGTTGATTATTTGTTATTTTTTTCTGCTGTTGATTATTTGTTATTTTTTTCTGCTGTTGATTATTTGTTATTTTTTTCTGCTGTTGATTATTTGTTATTTTTTTCTGCTGTTGATTATTTGTTATTTTTTTCTGCTGTTGATTATTTGTTATTTTTTTCTGCTGTTGATTATTTGTTATTTTTTTCCGTGTGCTGTAAGCATAGCTCTCTCCCTGACATGATTCGATGATCTATCGCCTCGGAAGTTTCCCTCCACAATAAAATTAATTTATTATCTCTTGTCTCCTTACTCCCAGTCATCTGTTTTTGAGTAAATGCGAATCATGTATATATTAATAATATTCTTCTACAACATACATTAATGTTCATATTTGGAACAGGGCACGGCAGTCTTTGGTGCCTTCTGGTCATCATTTTTTTTTGGGTCCACGTTTATCTCAGAACGGATGGCTGAATCGATAATCTGTGTTCCAAACCAGGAGAGCGCTGTTTCGAATCCAGGTAGGGTCGAATTTTTTATTTTTCTGACGGGGGTGAAATAAAGGCTCAAACCTGAACACCTCGTGGCGACTGCACTCGACTTTCGGCCCTTATTCTCTAGTCCTATAATTACCTATTACCCAGACGTCCCCAGAAATGACACTCCGTAAAGATAGTTTTTGTTTAATGAATAATTTTAGGTTGCTTAGATGGCAGTGTACTGTAATGCATAGTCTCTCGTGGCAAGGCGCTGTGCTGATATCAGCTTTAAGTTGGCCACTACCGGTCCAGGGTCCCCCTCCATTTATTCCGCCAACAATTTCATGAGCAGCAGCTCCTATATGGGTTAAATGAAAAGTAAAAAACGTGTGTGTGAATATGAATTTTGAGGAACAAATAAACTGTATTCATCATCATCATGTTCCATACCGGTTGGCGAAGGAGATCCTGTCCTACAATCTTCTATCCACCGTCCATTGTATCAATTCTATTGTTGACTGTTTTCCATGCCATGACACCAAGCCATCTAGTATGTGGGCACAGATGCTCTGGTAACTGGTAATGCATAAATCATTTTATAGTAGAACAGCTATTGAGTTATCATGTTGACTGGTATCAGCAACTGATTGGTCATGGCTGAGACAGTTACAGCTGGTTCATGCCACGTCTATCCATCTGACTATGCATTCTTGTTTAGGAGTTTTCTTTACTGAAACTTTTTTTTATCATTAGTTGGTGCCTAACATTGGATATATTGTAATATTATTCCTTTTTGTTGTTTTAAATGAGACTTTTATTAATCTGTGTTATGCTGCTTCCCATTTTATCAATCGAGATAAATGATAATATAAATAGTATTATGAACGGAGACTTTCCAAGGCGACAGATCAATGAATCATTTCAGTGAAAGAGGTACGTTTAATAATCGGAAAAGTCCACAAATGATAAAAAAAAAAACAGAAAAAAAACTAAGAAAATAGACACCCGAAGCAGGATCGGACCCGTATTCCACGACACGGCGCCTTGCACGAGAAACCTGCGTTAGGGCACACTGCGAGTGTTAAACATACCTCTTTCTCTGAAATAATACCCAATCTATCAATGGTTAGGGGAGCCGCGACAACTCAGTGGTTAGCGAACTGGACTATAAAAGACAAGAGGTGGGTTCGATCCTGATCGTAGGCTTCCGGGTTTACCCAGCCTTGAATGGGAACCAGATTTTTTTTCTGGGAAAGTAAAACCGAACGGGCAAGCTACCGATCACATTACTCCAAAAATCAAGTGCCGAAGGTCTGTTAAAATGATGGTCATATTCACTATACGCCACTTGGCGTGACGGGACTCTACTTTTTTTTTTTTTTTTACTTTTATCAATGCTTTATGTGTTTCCCTTGTTAGCATTATGTTCTGCTGTAGGCTCCTGATGGTAAAATAATTTCTCCTATATTTAGTTTTATCCTTTCTGATCCTAACCACCCTGTTTCCTACATCCCACGAATGTCAGTTTTATAATTTATTATTTCTGTTGCTACTTGTGCAGTTTTTCCTTGTTCATAATACGTACATTGAAGGTGCGAAATCTAGAGTTATGCATGGTAGTCATAAGGTGGACCGATGACACTTTATCTTTGGCTTTTTTCCGGATTGCGTCATTTTGAATGCATTGAACTCGACGTAAAAAAAAAAGTGTAAAGTACCCCCGTCACGATAAGTGGCGTATAGGGAATATGGTGTTAGTGACTATAAATTTTACAGACCTTCGACACATGATTTTTGGGGTAATGTGGTCGGTATTACGCTCGTGCCGCTTTACTTTCCCAGAAGAAAATCCGGTTCCCATTAAAGGCTGGGTGAACACGGAAGCCGTCGATTGAAATCGAAACCTACCTCTTGTCCTTTGTAGTCCAGTTCACTAACTACTGAGCTATCGCGGCTCTCATTGAACTCGAAGGCTTACACTATATTCAGGATAAATCCATAATCAAGTAAAATGCCAGCTGGCGTAGGGGATCATGTCACCACAACTTTTGATCTTGACAGTTATTTATCAATTCTGTTGCTGACCTTCTGCCAAGCCATTCTTTTAAGCTGTCTGGTATTTTTTCTATTTGCTTCCTTCTATCTCTTCGTCCCTTAATTTTCTCAGTTGTTACAATATGTTCCAGCTGTTCCCTTCTCATTACATGGCCCAAAAAAATGATGATTGTTTCTTCCTAATATTGGAAATTAGCTCTCTTTTTGTTTTGGCCTCTTTCAGAACGTTTTCTTTACTCTTCTTAGCTGTCCATGGTATTCTCAACATTCTTCTGTAAAACCAATTTCTACATAAATACAAATAAACGGGATCAAATAACTAAATCTATTTTGCGCAACACTTCTGATTGAATCTACTGCCAATTCTCTGTCGCACTAGCACACTGATGTCCTCTTCGTAGTGGCAGTCTAAAATTGCTTGTACTCTGTGTGACGTCCTTTATATACTCACGTGGCTGCTTCTTATCATGGAGTAACTCGGCACGGTAAAGCGGGTCGGTAGCTGATAACAGGTGATAACTATGCTTCTTCCAGGCGTTGCAAACTGTGACCTTTATTTAGTTGTCAGTTTGTTGTTTTGCCAAACACCCCCAGAAAGGCAGACGAAGTTGGTAGCCGCTTTAGCAATGTGTGTGTCAATTTCTGTATCTAAAGATCGGTTTGTTGTCGATGATATACCCCAGGTAATTATTCTGCTGCACGATATCAGGAAGGTAAATAGTACTGTCATTATTTTGTTTGTTACACGTGGCATGTGAATCTGAAATATTTCCAACATATAAAAGCCCCACAATTTCTCTGTCTCTTGATTCCAGTGCCTGGTTTGTTGTGTGGGCCTCCCCCATCAAAGCGATGCTCATCTAGTGCCGTTTGCTCGAGCTCAGGCCAGTGTCAGTGTCCTACAGGAACTTGGGGAGATGCTGAATTTGCTTGCTACTCGTTAAGTAAGTGAGACGTAAACATGCCATACAGTTTTACTATACGTATATCGAGAGATGGGTGAATTACGAGTTTAACGTCGTAAATTAAACATACTTCCCCCCCCCCCCCCCCCGGAACAAATAGTTCAGAGTGTAATTACTAAAAATTATCTTTATGTTCATAAATGTTCCTCACTAACGAATTTTTTTTTTTGGGGGGGGGGGGGCGGAGGGAGTTAGGCTTAGGTTAGGAAACTTAGGACTTTACCCTTGCGTTGACTCTCTTAGGGAAGATTTTTTTTTATTGACAACGCTAAACTCGTAAATTATCGATAGATGCACACTCATATACACTGTTAATATACATTTATAAGCGAGAATAGCGGCTTTACAAAAAATAAGGAAGATACTGTGAGATCCATTTTTGACAGTAGAAACAAGAAAAAGAGTTCTTATATGTTATGTAGAGCCAGTCTTACCATTTGGATGTGAATCATGGACAATAGGAAAACAGACAAGAAAATCACTGGATGCTGTAGAAATGTGGTTTTACAGAAGAATGTTGAGAATACCATGGACAGCTAAGAAGAGTAATGAAAACGTTCTGAAAAAGGCCAAAGCAAAAAGAGAGCTAATTTCCAATATTAGGAAGAAACAATCATCATCTTTTGGCCATGCGGTGAGAATGGAACAGCTGAAATATATTGTAACAGCTGGAATATATTGTAACAGTTGGAATATATTGTAACAGCTGGAATATATTGTAACAACTGGAATATATTGTAACAACTGGGAAAATTGAAGAACGAAGAGATAGAGCGAAACAAGGAGAAAAGATACCAGACAGCTTAAGAGAAAGGCTAAACAGAGTGTCGAGGTTGGAAGTTGTGGAGAGACATGATCACTACGCCAGTACGGCTTGTCCTTGATGATGGTGATATAAGAAAAATGCAAACACATTTACATAATTGATAAACATATATAAGAGAGATGCAAACACATATACAGTTTTAATAAACATTTATAATACATACAAACACACAGTCTAATGTTCTCTATTCGTCTATTTGATTATGAATCTTGTTTACTGCATATTTATAGTTTGGTAATTTCCTAGTTTGATCAGATATATTATTTCAGTTGGAAGAGTGATGTCCCCTAAAATATGTCTGCCAAAATACAGTGGTTCTACGCATTCTTGGCGTTGGGGTCATTACGCTGGCATTTAATCATTTCGGAGTATCTGTTGATTGGGCGTTGGGTCCAGGGGTTAGGTTTAGCTTTAGTGTTAAATATTTATAAATATATTATAACGCGTGACAAAAACGACGCCACTCGGCCTAATTATGATCTTCTGATCGAAGGGAATTGTGCGGTTGATTACCAATCGCCGTAATTTACTGCCAAATGTTGGAAGATTGTCAAACTTTGGCTATTAATTAAAATGCACATACACACACATAAATACAAAAAATATCTAGAAATAGCTTTACGAAACACAATGCAACGGCTTTATTACCTCAAATTACCTGTCAGCGATTAGCAATCTGGTACGGAGCTTGAGAATAACAAAGAGTGTGATGAAAGTCCTCAAAAGGACCATAGTGAAAACTCTAAATATTAGACAAACTAGCCTATATATATAGGCGGATAATTAGTAAGAAGAAGCATAAGAAAGGATAGGGGTGCAGCCAATTATTAATTAACATCTCGATTTGGACGCAGACGCTGACCCGAACGCCACGCTGTCCCAAACGCCAGTGTGAGTGACACATGCCAGCGTAATGACCCCAACGCCAAGAATGCGTAGAACCACTGTATTTTGGCAGACATATTTTAGGGGACATCACTCTTCCAAACTGAAATAATATATCTGATCAAACTAGGAAATTACCTATAGTTTTTGGTAACATTATTTCAGTCATATTTTTCTTTTGTCCATTTTAGGTTTATGCATTTGTGTTAGTTATTAATGTCATCGATTTGCTTTCTTATGGAAGTGTTTACATTTTTAATTACCAAATTTCACAATAAAATAATTGTTCGCATATCGCTCGGTCTACAATAGCTTGTAATGTTAGTAACATCATGTGAAGAGAGAAAGAAAGCAATTAAGAAAGAAAGAAGGCAAAAAGAATGAAAGAAAGAAAAAGAAAGAAAAAGAAAGAAAGAGTCATATTTTATTACTCGAACAAGTAAGTTGTAAGTTTGACGTCATAATGTGTTACTGAGATAATACATTGCAAGTTTGACGTCATAATGTGTTACTGAGATAATACATTGCAAGTTTGACGTCATAATGTGTTACTGAGATAAATACATGGCAAAGTTTGACGTCATAATGTGTTACTGAGATAAATACATTGCAAGTTTGACATCATATTGTGTTACTGAGATAATGAAATTGAAACTTTGACGTCATGTTGTGTTACTGAAATAAATAAATTGTAAGTTTGACGTTATGTTGTGTTACTGAGATAAAGAAATTGTAAGCTTTACGTCATGTTGCGGTACTGAAATAAATAAATTGTAAGTTTGATATATATTGTGTTTCTGAATAAAGAAATTGTAAGTTTGACGCCATGTTGTGTTACTGAGATAAAGAAATTGTAAGTTTTACGTCATGTAAGTTACTGAGATAAAGAAATTGTAAGTTTTACGTCATGTAAGTTACTGAGATAAAGTAATTGTAAGTTTTACGTCATGTACGCTACTGAGATAAAGTAATTGTAAGTTGTATGTCATGTACGTTACTGAGATAAAGTAATTGTAAGTTTGACGCCATGTTGTGTTACTGAGATAAAGAAATTGTAAGTTTGACGCCATGTTGTGTTACTGAGATAAAGAAATTGTAAGTTTTACGTCATGTACGTTACTGAGATAAAGAAATTGTAAGTTTGACGCCATGTTGTGTTACTGAGATAAAGAAATTGTAAGTTTTACGTCATGTAAGTTACTGAGATAAAGTAATTGTAAGTTGTATGTCATGTACGTTACTGAGATAAAGAAATTGTAAGTTTTACGTCATGTACGTTACTGAGATAAAGTAATTGTAAGTTTTACGTCATGTACGTTACTGAGATAAAGTAATTGTAAGTTGTATGTCATGTACGTTACTGAGATAAAGTAATTGTAAGTTTGACGCCATGTTGTGTTACTGAGATAAAGAAATTGTAAGTTTGACGCCATGTTGTGTTACTGAGATAAAGAAATTGTGTTTGACGCCATGTTGTGTAACTGAGATAAAGAAATTGTAAGTTTTACGTCATGTACGTTACTGAGATAAAGTAATTGTAAGTTGTATGTCATGTACGTTACTGAGATAAAGAAATTGTAAGTTTGACGTCATGTTGCGTTACTGAGATAAAGAAATTGTAAGTTTGACGTCCTGTTGTATTTCTCGGACAAATAAGTTGTAAGTTTGACGTCATGTTGTGTTCCTCTGACTGGTCACATTGACAATGAAATACGGAGAATGTGCAAAAAGGCAAATGAAGACTGGCTCAAACAAAGATGTCTAGAAGTCGAAACTATGGAAAATAAACAAAACTTAAGAGAGATGCACACAGAAATAAAGAGAATGACTAATAAATACAAAAAAGCTGCAGGAAGCGGATGTATTGCAAACAAAGAGGGAAGAATGCTAACAGACAACAAAGATATAATAGATAGATGGCAGGAATATATAACAGAATTATTTCATGACGAAAGGGACAAAAAGCCATTTATAAAATGTACATACAACTATAAAATCCTTAAATCTGAAGTAGAAAAAGACATAAAAACAACGAAAACGAGAACGGCAGAAAGACCAGACAGCATACAGATTTTGACATTGAAGTGATCACAGACATATGCAATGGCATATATCAAACAGGATACATACCAAACGAACTAAAAACATCAACTTTCATTGCATTGCCTAAAAAGAATGGTGCAGTTGAATTGCAGTGATTTTAGAACAATAAGTCTAATAAGTCATGTTACAAAAATCTTGCTAAAAGTTATACAAGGAAGGATTCAGAATAAAATCAATACTGAATTAGATGAGCAGCAATTTGGATTCAAGAAAAACAGTGGCACAAAAGAAGCCATATTTAGCATGAGAACATTGATTGAAAAGTACATAGAAGTAAACAAACCAGTATATGCCTGCTTCATAGACTACACCAGAGCTGTCGATAGAATACACCATAATCAACTTATAGGCTGCCTAAAGGATATAAATCTAGACGACACAGACATACGACTAATATGTAATTTGTACTGGGAGCAAACAGAAATAATAAAATATAACAAGGAGAACTCTACACCCATGAACATAAAAAGAGGAGTAAGATAAGTATGCATGCTATCACCAAGCTTGTTCAATCTATACGAGCAAATTATCGTACACTGAGCAAATCTTTAAAAACATCACAGAAATGCCAGGCCTACAAATAATGGAAAGATAATCAATAACGTAAGATATGCTGATGATACTGTACTACTAGCAGAAAATAATAAAGACCTACAACAATTACTTAATGAAATAAACAAGACAAGCAAAAAATATGGACTAGATATGAATATCAAAAAGACTAAAACTATGATCATAAACAAAGAAAATACTCAAAACCCAGAAGTGGATATCAAAATTGAAGAAATAGACCTGGAGACAGTTCAGAACTATAACTACCTTGGACATACTATAACCAGTGATGGAAAATGTACAACTGAACTAAACAAAAGAATAGGAATGGCAAAAAGTAATTTTAATGCCATGAAGAACATACTAACATCAAAACAAATAACACCAGGGCTAAAACTAAGAATAGCAAAATGTTACATCTTCTCAATATTCCTATATGGTGCAGAAACATGGACATTAGACAAGAAAACAGAACAGAGAATTGAAGCCTTTGAAATGTGTATATATAGAAGAATAGGTAGAATTGGATGGAAGGAAAAGAAAACAAATGATGAAGTCTTAAAACAACAAAAAATGAAAAAGAGAACTACTGAACACATTTCAAACAAGACAAATGCGATTTTTGACCATGTTAAAAGACACAACAGCCTACTTAAAGTAATCTTGAAGGGGAAAATACAAGGTAAAAGAGGCAAAGGCAGACCAAGACTAACATGGACGAGTAACATCAAAAGATGGACAAATCAGCCTATGGCAACCTACATCATCAAAGCAAAAAACAGAGCAGAATGGCGCTCCATGGTAGCCAACCTTCGCTGCGGAGACGGCACCCGATGTTGATGATGACGTTGTGTTCCTCAGACAATTAAGTTCTAAGATTAACATCATGTTGTGTTCCTCAGACAATTAAGTTGTAAGATTAACATCATGTTGTGTTCCTCAAACAATTAAGTTGTAAGATTAACATCATGTTGTGTTCCTCAGACAATTAAGTTGTAAGATTAACATCATGTTGTGTTCCTCAGACAAATAAGTTCTAAGATTAATACCATGTTGTGTTCCTCAGACAATTCAGTTGTAAGATTAACATCATGTTGTGTTCCTCAGACAATTCAGTTGTAAGATTAACATCATGTTGTGTTCCTCAGACAAATAAGTTGTAAGATTAATACCATGTTGTGTTCCTCAGACAAATAAGTTGTAAGATTAACATCATGTTGTGTTCCTCAGACAAATAAGTTGTAAGATTAACATCATGTTGTGTTCCTCAGGCAAATAAGTTGTAAGATTAATACCATGTTGTGTTCCTCAGACAGCCAAGTTGCTGAAATAATCGGCCCCCAGAACCAGTTGAGAACGTACAAAAACACTGTTGGCAACGTGATCTGGCCGTGCCGGTTTAGGCTCATGGAGTTCAAAACCGTCCGGAAACGTAGTGACCCGGAATGTAGTTTCCAGGTCAGAGGTCACTGTACAATCCTTGTAATGGGCGGGGCAGTATTATAACGTTGGTGATTTAATCCTTTATTCTGACAAAACAGCAGCACTGCCATCATTCTTCAGCCACGTCTTACATACACTGATGTTACTTTCAATCCCGATTCCTTCACAGCTGTTTGTTTTCATTTCAAAGTGACACTTTTGTTCTAATCTTGAACACTTTTCAGTGTTTATGTATGAAGTCTTGTACATCCCCCTCATTCTTAACAATGATATTTCATTGAAGTGTTTTCACTTTGTGACACCAGCTTTTATGTGTGGATGATATTGTAGAAGTCAATAATTGTAACAAAAAGATCATATACCGGCTAATTTCAGAGTTTCGGTAGATGCTATATCCAATTTTTCTGCAACAAAAGTTTTGAAATTTAGATAGAGTTTCTTCTAATCACTTTCAGTGTGTAATAGAAGAAGTATATTTATCTCAGTTTCTTCTAATCACTTTCAATGTGTAATAGAAGAAGTATATTTATCTCAGTTTCTTCTAATCACTTTCAGTGTGTAATAGAAGAAGTATATTTATCTCAGTTTCTTCTAATCACTTTCAGTGTGTAATAGAAGAAGTATATTTATCTCAGTTTCTTCTAATCACTTTCAGTGTGTAATAGAAGAAGTATATTTATCTCAGTTTCTTCTAATCACTTTCAATGTGTAATAGAAGAAGTATATTTATCTCAGTTTCTTCTAATCACTTTCAATGTGTAATAGAAGAAGTATATTTATCTCAGTTTCTTCTAATCACTTTCAATGTGTAATAGAAGAAGTATATTTATCTCAGTTTCTTCTAATCACTTTCAATGTGTAATAGAAGAAGTATATTTATCTCAGTTTCTTCTAATCACTTTCAATGTGTAATAGAAGAAGTATATTTATCTCAGTTTCTTCTAATCACTTTCAATGTGTAATAGAAGAAGTATATTTATCTCAGTTTCTTCTAATCACTTTCAATGTGTAATAGAAGAAGTATATTTATCTCAGTTTCTTCTAATCACTTTCAATGTGTAATAGAAGAAGTATATTTATCTCAGTTTCTTCTAATCACTGTCAGTGTGTAATAGAAGAAGTATATTTATCTCAGTTTCTTCTAATCACTTTCAGTGTGTAATAGAAGAAGTATATTTATCTCAGTTTCTTCTAATCACTTTCAATGTGTAATAGAAGAAGTATATTTATCTCAGTTTCTTCTAATCACTTTCAGTGTGTAATAGAAGAAGTATATTTATCTCAGTTTCTTCTAATCACTTTCAGTGTGTAATAGAAGAAGTATATTTATCTCAGTTTCTTCTAATCACTTTCAATGTGTAATAGAAGAAGTATATTTATCTCAGTTTCTTCTAATCACTTTCAATGTGTAATAGAAGAAGTATATTTATCTCAGTTTCTTCTAATCACTTTCAATGTGTAATAGAAGAAGTATATTTATCTCAGTTTCTTCTAATCACTTTCAATGTGTAATAGAAGAAGTATATTTATCTCAGTTTCTTCTAATCACTTTCAATGTGTAATAGAAGAAGTATATTTATCTCAGTTTCTTCTAATCACTTTCAATGTGTAATAGAAGAAGTATATTTATCTCAGTTTCTTCTAATCACTTTCAGTGTGTAATAGAAGAAGTATATTTATCTCAGTTTCTTCTAATCACTTTCAGTGTGTAATAGAAGAAGTATATTTATCCTCGTGGAAAGACACAGATGAGAAAATCAACTAAAGTGTCAGGGACAACCAGCTATGTCTTTTCTACTGTTTCATAAACTGTTGGTTTGGGGGCTGGTAACTAATGAGCTTTACGCGGACTAAATTTAGACCTCTAGTTCCCTTTGTTAAAGCGGGACATCCACAGCGGTTCTCACGTCTCAGCTCGGAAACCCGATCATATTACAGTAGGACATCGTTTGACACAGGCAGCGTGAACGCTGGTCGCCTTAGAGCTAAGCCATTTCGATTCCGGACCTGATCTCAGCAGCTGGAAGTTGAGTCCTTTCATTCTATTTTCATCGATTATTTTGTTTTGATATATAATAATTAGTTAGCTATGTAGTTTTAATTTGATATACTTACATATCTGTCTATGTGTTTGTTTTTTTTATTGTTCCCGCTGAAGGCCTAACGAGCCGCAACGCCGTTCAATTTTGTGTTGTCCATTAGCTACGTAAAGCTGTAACCATTTTTTTTCTATTTTTCTCTTGTCTTTGTTGACACCGGTAGTATAATGTTGGAGTGAAGAATAAAAAAAAGGTAAAATTAAAGAGTCTCCGTCACGCCAAGTGGCGTATAGGGAATATGGTGTTAGTGACCATACATTTTATAGATCTTCAGCACATGATTTTTGGGTAACGTGGTCGGTATAACGCCAGTGCCGCTTTACTTTCTCAGAAAAAAATTCGGTACCCATTTAAGACTGGGTGAACCCGGAAGCCGTCGGTTGGGATCTAACCCTACCTCTTGTCCTTTGAAGAATGCTGTGTATCAAATGTTTCTTTGTGCTACGGTATAGACCAGAACGTTCACTCGTCGACATCAGTGGCTTGCTGGTTATGCCGAATGTTCCTGAAGATGTTTGTCAGTGATGGAGGTTGTGTGATCTTTATGAAGAAAAAAAAATTAATTTTAAAGTAAATATTAATCACAATGAAAACAGCACTGATTTATAATTGTTGATTACGAGAACTGACCGCAACCTATTTAAGGCAGACCCATAGACGTTCGAGTCATTACCACGAATGGGAACGAGACGGTTGCCGTCTCCACATCGAAGGTTGCCTACAATGGAGCGCCATTTTGCTCTGTCTCTTGCCTTGATTGTGCACGATGTCATAGGTTCACTTGTCTACATCTTGATACTATTAGTCCACTTTAGTCTTGGTCTCCCTCTACCTAGTCTACATTGTACCTTCCCTTCCAAGGTGACTACTAGAATGGGTTAAGTAATTTGTGTTCCTTTTTCAAAGGAAGTAAGGAGATGGGGAAAAAAAACAACTTTATCATGCCCCGTGGCTAGTAGGGAATGATGATTGTTATTTATTCATATTTTTGTTGCCACCTTCATATATTTCTATGAGGCTGTCAGCACAACGTCAGTGCTGTCTTTGTTTCCCAGGAAGGGTCTGCCATAAATTTTGAGATGGGTGAACCCTAGAAGCTGTTGATCCGGATATAACCCAAGCTACGAGTTTGTTGTTTGCTGACTACTAGTTTGTTGACAACCAGTTTGCTGACTACCAGTTTGTTGACAACCAGTTTGTTGACAACCAGTTTGCTGACTACCAGTTTGTTGACAACCAGTTTGTTGACAACCAGTTTGCTGACTACCAGTTTGTTGACAACCAGTTTGTTGACAACCAGTTTGCTGACTACCAGTTTGTTAACAACCAGTTTGCTGACTACCAGTTTGTTGACAACAAGTTTGCTGACTACCAGTTTGTTGACAACCAGTTTGTTGACAACCAGTTTGCTGACTACCAGTTTGTTGACAACAAGTTTGCTGACTACCAGTTTGTTGACAACAAGTTTGCTGACTACCAGTTTGTTGACAACCAGTTTGCTGACTACCAGTTTGTTGACAACAAGTTTGCTGACTACCAGTTTGTTAACAACCAGTTTGTTAACAACCAGTTTGCTGACTACCAGTTTGTTGACAACCAGTTTGTTGAAGCCAGTTTGTTGACAACGAGTTTGTTAACAAGCAGTTTGCTGACTACCAGTTTGTTGACAACCAATTTGTTGAAGCTAGTTTGTTGCCTAGTTTGTTGACAACCAGCTTGTTGAAGCCAGTTTGTTGACAACCAGTTTGCTAACCACAGATCTACTTTTCTTTATTTCTCTTTTCTACTCACTTTTTCTTACAGCACTTTTGATATCGATGGACACACACAGTTTTGCCATTCTGGCAACCTCAACCACTGTCACGTGATCTTGCTGTAGCGTTTCTTCATCTTATTGTTGACCTACCACAGCTCTTCTCCCATCCTCTCTTGTGATAAATGTTTCGTCAAGTATTGAATATTTGGGCATTCTTTACTGATGAGCAAACTAATTCATGTGTTGTCACGAGTCTAGCTCTGTTCCTTTATTTTTGAGAGAAATCCTACAAACCCCTAGTGACATCTGTACTTAACTTGATCTCAATGCATTCTCTGTAGGATTCCCCGTGTGCGGATGTACCCAGGTGCTAGTTGGTGGAGATATGACATAAAGACGATATAAAATCCCCCGCAAACACCTTTTACTAAAAATAAAAAAAAGACAGAAAGACGTATAAAAAAAAGATACAACTTATAAACAAAGTACATGATGCAACAAAATCATAAACTAATTACACACGCTAATTGGCAACTCGCTTTACAGAAGAAAGAACATGTTAAAATATGCTTGTATTTAATTATTTCATGAATGATTTATAATGATTACATATTTTAATGATGTTTTTCAGTTGTTTGGAGCAAACGAAATCGTCAAAGGAAAAATAACATTGACTGGCGTAGAAGTACATGTTTTAATCAGCAACGACACGGCCACAAGCGGGATAGGAATTCGCAAACGGGGCATATTTGAAAAAGATCTGTTCACAGTAAGAATGCCCTGTACGTTTGTTTAGCCACCCAAACAATGACCTTATTGCTGTGAACACTGTTACAGTTCTTAGATGGGATGTCGAAGGTTGACTGATTATTGTATCGATCTGCTCGAGCTCGAGCCAACTCAATAGCGATCAATCATTGTCAATAGATGGCGTAGAATATGTACGATGATAGGTTCTGTAGCTTACCGGTTATAAAACACCTCTGATACGTCACCAAGTGCTAATTGTTAGAACTGTGGTAAATCCCCAGACATATACTAGTGGAAACAAGAAATAGACAAAGACGATGGTGGTAGATAAGATATACACCGTGGAAACCAAATGAAAATATTACACTGTTTGAAATTTCCAGGGGATGAGACAAAGAAGAAGGCCGAAACATACTTGGAGAAAACAGGCGAAAGCAAAGATGAAGAAGATGGGGAAGATATGGAACGATCTTGTTGTTGTTGTTGTTGTTGTTGTTGCTTTCGCCAGCTTTCATCTCCGACGAAGTCCCTAGAGACTAGGAACTGAATTGTGCGTGTTAATCCATTATTCTCTGGCAGCCATTTGCACAGGGGTCCCTCGTCGCATAGGCAGATAACTCCGACTTCGGAGGTACTCATGTTTTTTTCCGTCGATGAGTAACTGACGTTTTAAGCCGGGTCTCGCTGCTGAGACCAGGGGTGATTGCCGCAGAGAGAAATCATAAATAAAAATCGCAACTGGTGTAGCCGAGATTTGAACCTACAACCTCACTGTCTCGAGGTCGGCGTCTTGCATCGAGACTAACAAGTCCCCCATGGACTGGGAATATGAGGAAACAACAACAAGGAACAATTTTCATGAATAGTCTTCAATGGATCCTGTCGCCTATCCACCATATACCCCGAAGTTCACGTCTTCCTGAAAATGATGATCGTCATATTTTTTTAATGTATAGCGCTTGATAATGTTAGGCCATCGTTGTTGACTCCAATTCCGAACATATAAACACACAGTTAGTCGTCACATTATCCCGTCGCACATCAAACAACAGATCGTAAGATTAGCGTAAGGCCGGTCTAGGGATTTACGATGAGCCATTACGATGACGTAGCACACAACGATGTCGCAAGTACAGCAATGACGCGCCCTTTAGATTCTTGATTACTCTAGTGAATTCAGCCTACGACGAACAAAACACAGTGCAAATTCCCTAAAGATATAAAACTGCCGCTGCCGAAGAATTTCACATGAATGAGTAACATGTAAATAACTTGCGTCAAGGAATTCCAACAACGGTCATGAACAGCACCAATGTGACGTAAAGCGCAGATCAAGTCTAGACGGTGGAAAGTCGCATTTACAACACTTGATTTGTCAAAAAGGGACTGTTGCCGGCGTATGACTTCGCTTTAGCGGCGCAGATGTAATACGTAGATCATCATTTTGACTTTAACGCAGAAAAGTGCAACGGAGAACCTAAATTAATCAGACCCTGAATGCACTTTCTGCAGCGATCGAGAGAACGTGGACTAGATCCGCCATCTTGGTGACGGAAGTCCCGAACGATCTTAACAGAATGGAAAGAAACAGGACGGCTTGGAAAGTGTTTATTGAAGATCTACAGGAAGTTGAAAAGAAGAAGGAGAAGTCTCCTCAGTTTTAAGTCACCCCATCATATGTGTACCTAGCTTGACTCCCGATTCTCAGAATCTCATAACCGCACCCCCCAATACCAACGTCACTGGCTACTCTCTAGTCAACGATCATTGTCAGACTTCAGTATATCTTTAAGCTCTTAGATTTCAGTTCTACCTGCATCCTGAGACACACCTGTCAGCTCCTTCACTGGATGACCAAGACTGCAGATTGTTGTAATTTCTGGAAGGTCCTAGGGCCCTTAAATATCCTATCCGCTCAAGAATGTGCTACCGATTCTGAGTTTTTTTTTTCCTCTGTCAAGAAAATCAGGAATTCCTATAGTAGTGAAAACTGGCATTTTACAGGTCCTGATAAGTAAATTTGATGTATTGTTGTTTGTTCTGTTTTGTTTTTGTTCCCTGAAGACGATCTTTTGATGGAAACGTGTGCAAGTCTTTAACTTTATTTAATGAGATTGCACATTTAAATGTGATGTTCCGTCTCCGCATTTAAGGTTGTTTACTATGGGTCGCATTTTCCTGTCTCTTGTCTGATAATCCAAGCTTCTTGCCTGATAATCCAAGCTTCTTGCCTGATAATCCAAGCTTCTTGCCTGATAATCCAAGCTTCTTGCCTGATAATCCAAGCTTCTTGCCTGATAATCCAAGCTTCTTGCCTGATAATCCAAGCTTCTTGTCTGATAATCCAAGCTTCTTGTCTGATAATCCAAGCTTCTTGTCTGATAATCCAAGCTTCTTGCCTGATAATCCAAGCTTCTTGCCTGATAATCCAAGCTTTTTGCCTGATAATCCAAGCTTCTTGCCTGATAATCC
This sequence comes from Megaustenia siamemsis, assembly GCA_032433765.1. Lineage (NCBI taxonomy): Eukaryota > Metazoa > Mollusca > Gastropoda > Stylommatophora > Ariophantidae > Megaustenia > Megaustenia siamemsis. The sequence continues at coordinate 67,151,908 of JAVIAB010000024.1, read as the reverse complement.
AAGCTACTTGCCTGATAATCCAAGCTATTTGCCTGATAATCCAAGCTACTTGCCTGATAGTCCAAGCTATTTGCCTGATAATCCAAGCTACTTGCCTGATAATCCAAGCTTCTTGCCTGATAATCCAAGCTACTTGCCTGATAATCCAAGCTTCTTGCTTGATAATCCAAGCTACTTATCTGATAATCCAAGCTTCTTGCCTGATAATCTAAGCTTCTTGCCTGATAATCTAAGCTTCTTGCCTGATAATCTAAGCTTCTTGATAATCTAAGCTTCTGCCTGATAATCTAAGCTTCTTGCCTGATCTTCTTGCCTGATAATCTAAGCTTCTTGCCTGATAATCCAAGCTTCTTGCCTGATAATCTAAGCTTCTTGCCTGATAATCTAAGCTTCTTGCCTGATAATCCAAGCTTCTTGCCTGATAATCCAAGCTACTTGCCTGATAATCCAAGCTTTTGCCTGATGCTACTTGCCTGATAGTCCAAGCTCCTGATAATCCAAGCTACTTGCCTGATAATCCAAGCTTCTTGCCTGATAATCCAAGCTACTTGCCTGATAATCCAAGCTTCTTGCTTGATAATCCAAGCTACTTATCTGATAATCCAAGCTTCTTGCCTGATAATCTAAGCTTCTTGCCTGATAATCTAAGCTTCTTGCCTGATAATCCTTCTTGCCTGATAATCTAAGCTTCTTGCCTGATAATCTAAGCTTCTTGCCTGATAATCCAAGCTTCTTGCCTGATAATCTAAGCTTCTTGCCTGATAATCCAAGCTTCTTGCCTGATAATCTAAGCTTCTTGCCTGATAATCTAAGCTTCTTGCCTGATAATCCAAGCTTGCCTGATAATCCAAGCTTCTTGCCTGATAATCCAAGCTTCTTGCCTGATGATCCAAGCTACTTGCCTGATAATCCAAGCTACTTGCCTGATAATCCAAGCTACTTGCCTGATAATCCAAGCTTCTTGCCTGATAATCCAAGCTTCTTGCCTGATAATCCTACTTGCCTGATAATCCAAGCTTCTTGCCTGATAATCCAAGCTACTTACCTGATAATCCAAACTACTTGCCTGATAATCCAAGCTTCTTGCCTGATAATCCAAGCTACTTGCCTGATAATCCAAGCTACTTGCCTGATAATCCAAGCTACTTGCCTGATAATCCAAGCTTCTTGCCTGATAATCCAAGCTTCTTGCCTGATAATCCAGGCTTCTTGCCTGATAATCCAAGCTACTTGTCTGATAATCCAAGCTGATACTGGTTTTCCTCTATATTTCTTGATATTGTCGGCCCACTTTATTTATTTATTTTTTTCCATATTCATGGCAAGAGATGTTATGTGCATTCTCATCACAAGTTAGAGGACATAAAATAGCAGGACAAAGTAACAAACTGTAATGTCTTATAACGGGCCAAACTCCTACAGGCGAATCAATTCAGGGGTAGAGGTATGTTTACAATACTCGGAAACAAATCACAAATAATCAATAACAAAGAAAAAAAAACAAAGAACAATAGATGGTCGGAAGTGGGATCAAACCCGTCGTACTCATTGGCACAGCGTCTTGCACAAGAACAAATTCTAGAGCACACGGCTAACTCAGGTACCTTAGGTAAGAAACAGGTAGCTGAGTTGGCCGTGTTCTCTAGCGTTTGGTTCTCGTGGCAAGGCGCTGTGCCGAGGAGTGCGGGTTCGATACTGCTTTGGACCATTTATTGAAATTTTTTCTCTTTTTTTTTTCTATTCATTATTTGTGATTTTGTTTCCCGAGTATTGTAAACTGAGCTCTTCCCCTGAAAAGATTCGCTGACCTATCGCCTCGGGAGTTTCCCTCCATACAAAAAATATTCATTGATTATTAGTTGTCTCCAAACTCTTATCTACACGGCGACACTTAGGAGTCAGAGGGAAGGTGGTCGGACCATGTGAGAAGAAAGGGCAACAACACTTGTATTATGAAACTATTATTGTATGGAGAACTTAAGGACTGAAAGAGACGACAGAGTGGACCAGTGCTGAGACATAAGGATGTTTGCAAGGCTTCTCTGAGAGAATTGTGTGTCAGAGAAAGGGAGTGGGAGAATCTGGCAACAGCTGGAAGGGCATGAAGAGAAAAATATTAAAAAATACACAGCAACAATCGAGGAAGAGGCGATCAGAAGAAGAAAAAACGCAAGATGAATGAGATGAGCCAGGTAACACAAATGTGTTCATTCTGCGCTTCCATTTGAAGACTTCCGCTTTGAAGACCCTTTCAATTGTAGTTGTAGTTAGTCGAAGGCCCCGGTATCACTGCAAACGAATTAAAATTCATAATTGCTTAATCGCCCGTGCCAGTGGAATCATTTGAATTAACATCTCATATCATTGAGGGATCCAAATAAAGAAAGGCTGCTACAGGCCCTGTTATAGCCTCCATAGCACACGCCAAAATACATAAGGCGTATCCGCACCGAAAGTGAACGCAGTCGAGCTTTCGTCAAACGATGTCATCGGTCACCGTATGCAATCGAAATATCTAAACACGATCCGGATGAAACAAAAACGCAGCTCACGGTGTGCACAGAACATTAATCCCAGTTACTCCGGCAATAAGCCGGACTTTGAGTATGAGGAAACTGCAACAAGAAACAATTTTCAGACAGAGCCTCAACGGCTCCTGTCGCCTATCCGCCATATTGACCGGAAGCCTCTTTCAGTGTATAAGTTAAACAGGCATGACAGAACGTAACACTGACTCTTCTCTTTATGTCATCATTAGGTGCAGAGTTTTATCTGATATACCTTATCACTGATGTCTGTTCCCAGTATAAGTTACACATTAGTCTCCGTCACAAGACGTATATCTTTCAGTTAGTCTTTAATATCTTCATGGATTACACCAACACTGCTACTCAAATATTTTCGTTGGCAATAAGAAACAATCATCATTTTTTGGTCATGTAATGAGAAGAGAACAACTGGAATATATTGTAACAAGTGGAAAAATTGAGGGACGAAGAGATAGAGGGAAGCAAAGAGAGAAAATAACAGACAGCTTAAGAGAATGGCTTGGCAGAAGGTCAACCACAGAAATGATAAATAGCTGCCGAGATCGAAAGTTGTGGAGAGACATGATCACCTACGCCAGTACCGCCGGTACCTGATGACGGTGATAATATCTTCTCTCATTCTTCCTGAGACACACTTTCTAATGTCTCACCGCCTGGCTCCTTTTGGTACAATAAATCCTACCTGCCATATTGTCTATTAATCTTATAACAAACCTCTACGACAATCCTGACCCCTGTTTTCTTCCACTACTTTTTTAGATCTGTGTTTTGTTTTCTTGCTTGGATTTGTTTGTTTAACGTTTATAGTTTGTTTGTTATAACTGATGAAGGCTTTTGCCGAAACGTAGTAGTTTGTCTTGTCTTACTCTTAGTTAAGCTGCTCCATAATCACATGTTTATTTTATATATTATATCAGTTATTTATGTTGCACTCCTGTCAAAATTGTTGGTGTAATCCATGAAGCACGCATAAAACTGACATGTTTAATTATGTGTACATTTATATCAACATCTTCATACAGAAGATAACTTTTCTTGTTCCGCTGCTTTTTTCCCCATGAATCCAAATTATTATTGCACCTTATCAATCGCTCATGCTTTTATCCTCCCACATTCCAGTACAAAGAATGGGGCAAGAACAAATTTATTCGCGAGCTTCCTGTGGTATCTCAGGTAAGCAGATTTCAGGTGTCGCTGTAACGTTCAGCCAGGGTACGCACTTCATCATTTAAAAAAAAAACACATTTGCAGTTTGAATCAATGAGTGAGTGATTCCTTTTTGAGTGCGTTCAATGGATTGTAGACTGATTATTGTTTAGTAATGTTATTGAGGCTTGTTTAGTGAACAGACTAATAATATTGAGGCTGATTACTTATTTTTAGTGAACAGATTAATAATATTAAAGCTGATTACTTGATTAGCGACTAAAATATTATTGAGGCTGATTACTTGCTGTATTTATTCATTACATTTGAGGCTGATTACTTGCTGTATTTATTCATTACATTTGAGGCTGATTACTTGGTGTATTTATTCATTACATTTGAGGCTGATTACTTGCTGTATTTATTTATTATCTTTGAGGCTGATTACTTGCTGTACTGTATTTATTTATTATCTTTGAGGCTGATTACTTGATGTATTTATTTATTATCTTTGAGGCTGATTACTTGCTGTATTTATTCATTATCTTTGAGGCTGATTACTTGATGTATTTATTTATTATCTTTGAGGCTGATTACTTGCTGTATTTATTCATTATCTTTGAGGCTGATTACTTGGTGTATTTTTTTTAATCTTTCTGGCTGATTACTTGCTGTATTTATTCATTATCTTTGAGGCTGATTACTTGCTGTATTTATTAATTACCTTTGAGGCTGATTACTTGCTGTATTTATTCATTATCTTTGAGGCTGATTACTTGCTATATTTATTCACTATCTTTGAGGCTGATTACTTGCTGTATTTATTCATTAACTTTGAGGCTCATTACTTGCTGTATTTATTCACTATCTTTGAGGCTGATTGGTTCTCGTGCGCGGTCACTAATTTTCAATGTGATCGTTTCTCTGTGTCAAGTTGTCTGTTGAGTGTTTTCGCGACGATCACTCGGTCTGATTGGTCGCACAAACATTAACGCTGATTGGTCCAACTCAGCATCCATTAGCGCTGATTGGTCCAACTATACAAACATTATCGCTGATTGGTCCAACTATACAAACATTAACGCTGATTTATCCAATTATACAAACATTAACGCTGATTGGTCCAACTCAACATGCATTAACGCTGATTTGTCCAACTATACAAATATTAACGCTGATTGGTTCAACTATACAAACATTAACGCTGATTGGTCCAACTATACAAACATTAACACTGATTGGTCCAATTACACAAACATTAACGCTAAATGGGCCAACTCAACATGTATTAACGCTGATTGGTCCAACTATACAAACATTAACGCTGATTGATCCAACTCAACATGCATTAACGCAGATTGGTCCAACTATACAAACATTAACGCTGATTGGTCCAACTATACAAACATTAACGCTGATTGGTCCAACTACACAAACATTAACGCTGATTAATCCAACTCAACAAACATTAACGCTGATTGGTCCAACTGCACAAGCTTTAACTCTGATTGGTCAAACTACACAAACATTAACGCTGATTGGTCCAACAATACAAACATTAACGGTGATTGGTCCAACAATACAAACATTAACGCTGATTGGTCCAACGATACAAACTTTAACGCTGATTGGTCCAACTACACAAACATTAACGCTGATTGGTCCAACAATACAAACATTAACGCTGATTGGTCCAACTATACAAACATTAACGCTAATTGGTCCAACTTTACCAACATTAACTCAAAGTTAACATATTAGAGCAACTAAAAATCACGTGCAAACAAAACAATTGTGCCGTTTACTAGTGATTGCGTCTGTTAGTAATTAATTGTACCCTAATTGCCTTAATGACTATTATAAGTTCAATAGGCAATTAGGTCCTGGCCAATGCTCCGCTTCCACCATTGTGTGATTCGAGATCAGTACTTGCCTTCTGTGGTTGTCTTTGTATTTATATTTGTTAAAATGTAACCGACGAAAGCTTTTGCCGATACGTCGTAATTTGTCTGGTCTCTCTATCTTTTTGATCATCATCATGTGCCATGCCGGTTGGCGTAGGCGATCATGTCCTTACACAATTCTCTGTCCACAGTAGTAAAAGTAAAGAACCCCCCTCACGCCAAGTGGCGTATAAGGAATATGGTGTTAATGACCATACATTTTACAGACCTTCAGACCATGATTTTTGGGGTAATGTGGTCGGTATTACGACCGTGCCGCTTTACTTTCCCAGAAAAAATCCGGTACCCATTTAAGGCTGGGTGAACCCGGAAGCCTTCGGTTGGGATCGAACCCTACCCCTTCTATCCACAGTACATCGTACCAATTCCGTTGTTGACCGTTTTCCATGCCATGACACTAAGATATCTAGTATCTTCTCTCTTTGACGCCCGCGATTTCTCTTTCACTCTATTTTGCCAGTTGTAACCAAGTATTCCACTTTTCCTCTTCTCATGGTGTGCCAGAAAAAAATGTTGATTGTTTCTTTTTGATGTTTCTTAGGAGTTGCCTTTTTGTGTTGGCCTCTTTGAAAATGTCCTCGTTGGTCTTTTTAGCTGTCCAGGTAACTCTCAACATTCTTCTGAGAAATCCCATCTCTGTGGCCTCTAACCGTCTTTTCATTTGTTTATCTACTGTCCATGGTTCACTTCCATAGGTCCGAATTGGTTCTATATAGCACCGATCAACTCTCTTTCTGACTTCTATTGAGACAGACTTGCTGCAGAAGAAGTTTGTTTTTCATTTTCTGAAATGCTATTTTGACTATTCTAAATTTTATTTCTGTGGTGCGTCTTCCATCTGATGTTATTATTGGTTTAGCTACTACTGGTTTATCTACTACTGGTTTAGCTACTACTGGTTTAGCTACTACTGGTTTATCTACTACTGGTTTATCTACTATTGGTTTAGCTACTACTGGTTTAGCTACTACTGGTTTATCTACTACTGGTTTAGCTACTACCGGTTTAGCTACCATTGGTTTAGCTACTACTGGTTTATCTACTATTGGTTTAGCTACTACTGGTTTAGCTACTATTGGTTTAGCTACTACTGGTTTAGCTACTACTGGTTTAGGTACTACTGGTTTAGCTACATAAAACCATGTAATACTTATTTTAAATGCTCTCTACAGCTCTTCTTGCATCACATTTAATATATTTGATATTTGTGCTTAACTACGTTTTTGTGGATCAACATAAACTGAACTAATAAATAATATTGTCTTAAGAACACAGAGGATTTTCTCTTGGGCGGAAGTGGAAGTGGAAGCGGAAGCGGAAGTGGTGACGGTGTTGGCCAGGATGAAGACGATTTCGACGATGAAACTTCCTGGGGGTTGCCAGAAGAGCTCATTTTGGGAGATGGCAATCGAGCTGGCTCAAAGATCAACGAGGAGAGTTTTGTGATTTTTTCATTTCCGGGTTGCAATGCGGATATCCTGTTTAGAGCACCAATCATTGACTCCACAATCCAGACTCATACTTCCGGTCTTGCAGTGATCATTAATGAAGACGATGGTATGTATTTTATTTGTTTTAGCACTTGCTTGAGACAGAACCTTGTCTGTATTTATGTATATGCTTTTTTAATGTCGGTTTGTAAACAGAACAGAAAATTGAAGCATTTGAAATGTGGATTTATAGAAGAATAGGAAGAATTGGATGGAAAGAAAAGAAAACACACGATTAAGCCTTAAAAGAACTAAAAAGAGAACTACTAAATACAATTCATACAAGAGAACTGAGATTTTTGGGGCATATTAAAATACACAACAGCCTGCTAAAAGTAACCTTGAAAGGGAAAATACAAGGTAAAGGGGGCAGAGGCAGACCAAGACTAATATGGACGAGTAACATCAAAAGATGGATAAGTCATCCTATGACAGCCTGCATAGTCGAAGCAAAAGACAGAGCGGAATGGCGCTCCATGGTAGCCATCCAACCTTTGATGCAGAGACGGCACTCAATGATGATGATGTTTTTTTTATTTCTTGATATTAACATGCATACTCCTAAATATATGTGCAATGTAATTTCCTAACTTCAATCTCTGAAGAGTATTGTGTTGTCCAGACATCAACCACATTGTTGTACTAGTGCCCTGAAACTACAGAGTCGCTTATAGTCGACGCACAATGAGTTATTGATTTATTTGCGGGTCATCATTATTGCACTCGGAACATTTCCATAGGTGCTCAGATCCCCTCAGCATGTCCCGCAGTATCCAGCGACCGACGACTCCAGGTCTGTGTTGGTTGATAAGTCTTCTAATACGCCCACTAAGTTTCATGTTTCTGGCTGTGCCCATCTTAACGCCCATCTCTTTCATCCGTCATCATGTCGAGTCCTGTGCCCTTTCTATATCTCTGAGGGCATTGATGACGTCCGCCCGATCAATTGGTTGACCGTCTTCAACGGCAGCGCAGCTAGCCAACCTGTCCGCTCTTTCATTTCCCCGTACTCCCGCATGGTCCGGGACGTAGACAAAGGTGACCCTACATATTTGTGATTTCTGCAGTGACTCTAACCATTGTCATTGCGACGCAAAATGATTACAATATAAATGCCCGTGCTATTATATATTATGATTATTCATTGTAAATGTCAGAACATAGACAAGTGCGTGTCTTGATACAACTGATAAGTGTCACCGATGGAACAAGGTATATCCTTTTTATTGCCACCACGCTTGATGAACACAATTTGTTATTTTCATTTACCTTATCGTCAAAGTTCGCTTTTAGCTATCGGTATTTTTTTCAAATTTGAATTATTTTTTTTCACTTTAGAGTATTGCATATTTAATCGTTCTCTTTTACAGAGTTTCATGTTTCTCATTTCTCTTTCATTTCGTAATCATGTACTTTTCCCCGTTCTCTTTCAAATTACAGTAATGAGTACTACAATTTATATCTCTTCCTTTCGGTTTTCAGAACCTCAGTGTTCACAAATCATAGACTTTTTTTTCAGATTACAGTACTACAGTGCTCATAGTACTTTTTCAGCTTACAGTACTACAGTGCTCATAGTACTTTTTTCAGCTTACAAACACAAAATAATCATCGTCCTTATTTCAGTTTTACAGTGCTGCAATGTTCGTAGTCATTTTTTAGCTTACAGTACTGTAATATTCATAATTCTTTATCAGCTTACATTACTATAATATTAGTTCTTTATCAACTTACATTACTATAATATTAGTTCTTTATCAACTTACAGTACTATAATATTAGTTCTTTATCAACTTACATTACTATAATATTAGTTCTTTATCAACTTACAGTACTATAATATTCATAATTCTTTTTCAGCTTACATTACTATAATATTAGTTCTTTATCAACTTACATTACTATAATATTAGTTCTTTATCAACTTACATTACTATAATATTAGTTCTTTATCAACTTACAGTGCTATAATATTAATTCTTTATCAACTTACATTACTATAATATTAGTTCTTTATCAACTTACATTACTATAATATTAGTTCTTTATCAACTTACATTACTATAATATTAGTTCTTTATCAACTTACAGTTCTATAATATTAGTTCTTTATCAACTTACATTACTATAATATTAGTTCTTTATCAACTTACAGTGCTATAATATTAGTTCTTTATCAACCTTACATTACTATAATATTAGTTCTTTTTCTGCTTACATTACTATAATATTAGTTCTTTATCAACTTACATTACTATAATATTAGTTCTTTATCAACTTACAGTACTATAATATTCATAATTCTTTTTCTGCTTACATTACTATAATATTAGTTCTTTATCAACTTACATTACTATAATATTAGTTCTTTATCAACTTACAGTGCTATAATATTAGTTCTTTATCAACTTACATTACTATAATATTAGTTCTTTATCAGCTTACATTACTATAATATTAGTTCTTTATCAACTTACATTACTATAATATTAGTTCTTTATCAACTTACAGTGCTATAATATTAGTTCTTTATCAACTTACATTACTATAATATTAGTTCTTTATCAACTTACAGTGCTATAATATTAGTTCTTTATCAACTTACATTACTATAATATTAGTTCTTTATCAACTTACATTACTATAATATTAGTTCTTTATCAACTTACAGTGCTATAATATTAGTTCTTTATCAACTTACATTACTATAATATTAGTTCTTTATCAACTTACAGTGCTATAATATTAGTTCTTTATCAACTTACAGTGCTATAATATTAGTTCTTTATCAACTTACATTACTATAATATTAGTTCTTTATCAACTTACAGTGCTATAATATTAGTTCTTTATCAACTTACATTACTATAATATTAGTTCTTTATCAACTTACAGTACTATAATATTCATAATTCTTGTTCAGCTTACAGTACATCAATGTTCATAGCTTTTTTCAGCTTTGTGCGTTATAAGTAAAGTAAAGGTCCCCCTCCCTGCTTTGCCAGGCATATGGGGAATCTTGTCTTAGTGACCATATTTTTCTATAACCACGGCACATTTCTGTGTGATGTGGTCGGTATCACGCCAGGCCGCCTTTGCTTCCCAGAAAAATCACTGGTACCCATTTTTAGAGACTGGGTGAACCCGCGAGCCTTCTAAAAAAAAAATCCGACATTTCTGGGGATTGAACTCGGACCCTTCCTTTCTGATCAGGAAGCGAGCACACTCAGCCACAGAGGCTCATACTTTGGCTTTAATAATGTTCATAATTTTCTTTTAGCTATTAATACTCTATGTTCATAGTTCTTTCAGTTCACAGCACTACACAATGTTCATAATTCTCTTTTAGTCTATAGTACTGAAATGTTCATATTTCTCTTTTAGTCTACAGTACTGCAATGTTCATATTTCTCTTTTAGTCTACAGTACTGCAATGTTCATATTTCTCTTTTAGTCTACAGTACTGCAATGTTCATATTTCTCTTTTAGTCTACAGTACTGCAATGTTCATAATTCTCTTTTAGTCTGCAGTACTGCAGTGATCATAGTTCCTCTCTCAACTACAACTGCAATGACTTCTAATCTTTTCCACATTACATCATCTCACAAAGTTCACTTACATTAGTAAACATAACATTATATCTAGCAGCTAAATGAGTAGAGAGACAATGCACAAAACGTTTTAACTAAAGTCTTTGCCAGGCACTAAAGTAAAAAAAAAATATACAAGGATCAACACGATAGACAAATACTATAATAAACGAAGAAATATAATAAACAAAGAAATATAATAAACAAAGAAATATAATAAACGCATTGTTTGTTTCGTCTCTCTACTAATTTAGCTGCTGGATACCATTTCATGGGAGCCTCGGTATCCTAGATGGGAAAACCACCCGACTGGGCTACCGACGTTCAGACAACCCGTGTTCGATTCCTGCTGGAAGCAATGTGCGATGTACTCGTGTTTAGAAAAAAAATACCCCCGCGGTCGACCCAGCCTCTGGTAGAAATGGGTACCAGAGTAGTACTCTGGGAAAGTGAGGAATTCCGTCTCGCATCGCGAATTTTGAAGCTTGAAGCGACACTATCCAGAAGTCTCCGAACTCGCGTGCTAAGACGCCAATTCAAGTCTCGTACTTTACCTTTACTTTACATTTTCATGTTTATTTTACACGTTCAATGCAACTCCTATCGCGGCCTGGCTTAGTATTTTATATTTGTGCTTATCTTCACAGTGTACTGCATTGTTTGTACTTATCTTCACAGTTTATTGCATTGCTTGTACTTATCTTCACAGTTTGCTGCATTGTTTGTACTTATCTTCACAGTTTACTGCATTGTTTGTACTTATCTTCACAGTTTACTGCATTGTTTGTACTTATCTTTACAGTGTACTGCATTGTTTGTACTTATCTTCACAGTTTACTGCATTGTTTGTACTTATCTTCACAGTTTGCTGCATTGTTTGTACTTATCTTCACAGTTTACTGCATTGTTTGTACTTATCTTCACAGTTTACTGCATTGTTTGTACTTATCTTCACAGTTCATTGCATTGTTTGTACTTATCTTCACAGTTCATTGCATTGTTTGTACTTATCTTCACAGTTCATTGCATTGTCCATTATTTGAGATACAGACCGAACCTGGTTTATTTGCAGGCCAAACAGAATTCGCTAACCCATTTACTAACTTGGCAGAGTCTCCCTTTTCGGATGAGCTGGGCAGCAATGCAAGAAAGAGAAACATACGAGTAGAACGTGAAATACTGCACCGTTCCATGGAATATGCGGCTAACCAGTACAGGTACAATTATTTGTATGTCTCTTACCTCGTAACTTTAGCGAAGATCGTGAAAGTACAAATGGAAATACTGCACAGCGTTACGTAGCAACCCTAGATGCAAGAACAATAAGAAAAACCCTCTAGTTAGATGAAGTGTTTGTGGCGGATGACAGGAAACAGTCTCAGAGATAAGATCAGAAATGAAGAACTGAGAAAAAAGCTAGGAATAACCCCCGCTGTAGAATATATAAAGAAACAACAGATAAAATGGTTCGGCCATGTGACAAGGCAGAGTGATCAAAACACAACGCAACGAGCCATCAATAAACGTTGCGCGAACACCACACCCAAGGGGAGACCACGAAAAAGATGGAACGACGGAATATATATATCTCTCTCTGTCTGCGATCAAGACTCAATCAGAGTAGGATTCCAGACTCTCTCATGAAGTCAGCTGTCTGTTTAAGCGAATCGATTGCCCCATATAGTTTTTCTTCCAGGGAGGTGGGCGTGGACCACATTGCTCTTCTCAGGTCTGTGTACTGGGGGCAATCCTGTAGAACATGTTTTGTAGTCATATTGTCCAGTGTACAGTGGCATAGGCTGGTTGTACCTATTTTGAATTTGGTGAACATATGATTTCTCATTCTATTGTGGCCAGTGCGTAGGCGAAGTATGATGACTTGATCCCTCCTTGATGGTGGTATCCGTCACTCTCGTTATGCTTTGGGTGTTCTCGTTTCCATTTTTCATGGAACTGACCCTTGTGGGTGGATTTTGCTTCATCATAACTGAGTGGATGGTTCTCTTGTGGTAATCTCCCTCCCTCTTTAGCTAATTTGTCTGCGCGTTCGTTCCCGTGTATATTACAGTGTGATGGTATCCACTGAATGACTACTCTCTGGAAGTTATTGCATAGTTGGTCCAGGGCAGTTCTCAAGTCATCTAGTTCATTGTTCTTGGGGCTTTGTAGAGCTGTTAGAACTGACAGTGCATCAGTCAGAATCACCAATTTATTGTGAATGTTATTTTTGTGTTGAGTAGCCAGTGTTGCAGCATCTCTGATTGCCTCAGTTTCTGCTTTAAAGTTGTTTGAGAATTTCCCAGTAGCTATTGACTTGGTGATCTCGTCCTGGTTATTCAGCGTCAAGAACACACCTCCCCCTCCATTTCTGGTGGCATTTGTAGCAGAGCCATCTGTGTATATGTGGGACCAAGAGTCCTGTGGGTAGGTATCGTGTATGTGTTTTTCTGTTACGTGTTTTCTTTCTGTGTCTGATTGGGTGCCTTTTTCCATGATTCCTGTTATATTTTCCTTAAGTTCTGATATTTTATGTTTTCCATGAGGAGACATATCAGATGGACACAAGGGTTTCGATATTGTTTGGGAAAGTACTGGGTCTCCAGTAGTTAGTTCATTGGCAATCGCAGCGAAGTTGCTCCTCTTTAGTCGTACTATTCCTGAACCAGTTATTCTTTGGTGCATGGTGTGGCTAAGGAGCCTTCTATATTTCTCCGCTTGTTGCAATACTTTAGTGACCCGTCTGTCATATAAGGGTTGTAAACCTGTTACTGTTTCTAGAGTCTTGATAGGTGTAGATTTCATAGCACCAGTGATGATACGGGCAGCCTGATTCTGTGTTCTGTTAATTTTGCTAATGTGTGATTTGGAAGCCATAGCCCAGGCTGTGACTCCATACTTTAGAACTGGTCTGACTCTTCCTACGTATAGACTTTGCAAAATATTGCTGTCTGCTCCCCAGTCCGTTCCAGCCAATTTCTTCATAATATTTGTTCGTTTTCTGGCTTTTTCCCGTGCTCTGTCTATCTGATTTGTCCAAGTCATTCTGCGATTCGTGGTGACGCCAAGATATGTTGGGTTTTGGTCAATAGGGAGTGTATGGTCTTTTATCTTCAAGTTTGCAGAGAGTGTGTTTCTTGATAGGCTGAAAATTGTATTTGTAGTTCTTTTTTCGTTGATTGGTAAGAACCAGGTGTTCGTCCATTTTTCAAGTTCACCTAGGGCATCTTGCATCCTGGGCCCAGCCACCGACATACCGACCGATGGAATATTAGAATCACTAGGAAACATAACAGCAGCTGTGGCGAACATAAGAGCAAAATACCGCACATTATATCTCCCCTCAACGCTAAAAGGCAAATGAGGAAGGAAAGAAGAAGTGATGTAGTAAACAGACAGATACATCACTACAATTTGTTATATCTCCTCTGTCGTAATCAAGCGTCAAGAACACACACAAATATACTATTCTATTTCATTCTATTATCTCATATCTCATTTTATTGAGTCGGGGTATACCCATATCCGCTCCATCGTCTGCCCCAGCAATACACACATATACATCATTTCCAACACCATTACACCCTCACCCACCTCATCAAAAGCACATAACATCTTCCGTTTCAAGACCAGTTCTATAAATAAATCTCAGAGCACCCCCCCCCCCTTTTTTCCACCTATTTTTAATTACATCCCACTGTAAAAAAAAAAAACAAAAAAAAACATCAAGAACCGTAAATGATCTATACATTAATATTACCTCCAAGAAATGTGCGTCTTTATCTATGTCCCTCAGTACTTCAGGTGGTCTTGAATGTCACAACACTGCCAAGGTTTACAGAGAGTACTGTGACAACGAGGCAAAGAAAGTAGCGGCCTTGAACTCCTGCACGTTTTTCCTGGAAGATCCTGACCTAGTTTCTTGCTTGGATCCACCGGGAGGTAATTAAACTCATATTAATTATCATATCAAAATGGCGATGTAATTTGCCTAAAATACACAGTAGAATATATGTTGAAAAGCATTAATAATGCAGTGCTGTCGTAATGTTGATGTAAATTATCTGAGGTGACCTTACATTCTAGGAAATAGATTGAAATATTTTCCAATAATATATTTGTTGCTTCTTATTCTACTTCATATTATTATTATTATTCTGCGCTCACCTCTAGACGTCAGTATTAATAAGCGCAAAGATTGCATTCGTCAGCTCAAGACAGGAGACATCTCCATACAGCTTTGTCCTGGTACCGGTGATGGCCACAAGAGCCTTCCCTGTTCATCATATGTTGAGCGTGACTGTAATAGATGTTCAGCATCATTTTGCCAGTGCCACAGTCACATTCATCAGAAGTTCATATCCTTAGGGTGTTGAAAAGCTAGTACTTCAATCTCATGTGGCCTGTTCAGAGTCTATAAAATTGTTACATGTTTTTCTGGTGTGCTGTTAGTAGGCATCATTTTTCTGGTATGCTGTTAGTAGGCACAATTTTTCTGGTATGCTGTTAGTAGGCACCATTTTTCTGGTGTGCTGTTAGTAGGCACAATTTTTCTGGTGTGCTGTTAGTAGGCACCATTTTCTGGTATGCTGTTAGTAGGCATCATTTTTCTGGTGTGCTGTTAGTAGGCACCATTTTCTGGTGTGCTGTTAGTAGGCACCATTTTTCTGGTGTGCTTTTAGTAGGCACCATTTTTCTGGTGTGCTTTTAGTAGGCACCATTTTTCTGGTGTGCTGTTAGTAGGCACAATTTTTCTAGTATGCTGTTAGTAGGCACCATTTTTCTGGTGTGCTGTTAGTAGGCACTATTTTTCTGGCATGCCTGGTGTTGTGTATTTGTTCATGTATCCGTTCTTGACAAACGGCTTTGATTCCTCATACATTTGACGTGTATGTGGCTGGTGTAATTTGCTACTTCCTTTGCCAACTTGTCTGCCTCAAATTTTTCCAGGAATATTTCAGTGAATATCAAATCAGAATCCTCTGAATTTCACTTTTGCATCTCGGACAGAGCGTGTCGTGTATTTCTTTTAGTTCGTTCAGATCTCCGTTTCCATGACTCCTCATTGACATAGCAGTGAGAGTTACGTTACTGTTATGTTCTGCATGTAGCCCAGTGCATCATATTTCAACATGTTTGTTTCTCGTTTTTCCTCGTCCTATCCGTTTGACTTGTCCAACTTGGTAACCCCTTGGTAGCATGGCTACCACTAGAACAGTTCTTGGGGATATGAGCAAACAGACTTCTCTACCACTTTGTGGTGGAGACATATCAGGGGGCAAATGTGTACAGTTGGTCGACTGGTAACGTTTTTAGGGAAAAGACAAATAATTGCAGTGCTGCGATAAACTGGTAGTCGGAAACAGGTGGTTGGGCGTAACATACACTCCTATAAAGTATGGTGGCATCTTTACGCAAAAGGACAATACAAAACATATAACGTTTCGGTCAACATGCGGTCATTCAGAAAATAGGGACAACACAAACTGACAACGAAATGAGGATATACTCTACTCAATGTTTTGGTATAACTCAAAAATTAATTCATAAAGAAAGAGATAGAGTGAGAAGAAAATACTGAAGGAAAATGTACTATTATATGTATTGATAAGAGAGAAAGAGAGAGAGAGAGAGAGAGAGAGAGAGAGAGAGAGAAGAGAAAATAAATGTAATAAAAAAGGTATGTAAAAAAATGAGTGTAAAAGATGCGGAACTTAGCTGAAACTCCTCACTGAACTGCAACCCTGTAACGTGACTGAACGTGACTTGTGGGGACCAGGCGCCGTGATTGGGATGATAAATCTGGCATGGGTGAGCGGTTAGGGGGCGGGGAAGGTAAGAAAAAGGGGGAGTCAGTGACAGAAACCATAATCAAGTGTAAGGATCTTACATACATGTAGTACATTCTTGTCTAGCTAATGAAATAGTACACTCTTGTCTAGCTAATGAAATAGTACACTCTTGTCTAGCTACTGAAATAGTACATTCTTGTCTAGCTAATGAAATAGTACACTCTTGTCTAGCTAATGAAATAGTACACTCTTGTCTAGCTACTGAAATAGTACATTCTTGTCTAGCTAATGAAATAGTACACTCTTGTCTAGCTACTGAAATAGTACACTCTTGTCTAGCTAATGAAATAGTACACTCTTGTCTAGCTAATGAAATAGTACACTCTTGTCTAGCTAATGAAATAGTACACTCTTGTCTAGCTACTGAAATAGTACACTCTTGTCTAGCTAATGAAATAGTACACTCTTGTCTAGCTAATGAAATAGTACACTCTTGTCTAGCTACTGAAATAGTACACTCTTGTCTAGCTAATGAAATAGTACACTCTTGTCTAGCTACTGAAATAGTACACTCTTGTCTAGCTAATGAAATAGTACACTCTTGTCTAGCTACTGGAATAGTACACTCTTGTCTAGCTAATGAAATAGTACATTCTTGTCTAGCTATTGAAATAGTACATTCTTGTCTAGCTAATGAAATAGTACACTCTTGTCTAGCTAATGAAATAGTACACTCTTGTCTAGCTAATGAAATAGTACATTCTTGTCTAGCTACTGAAATAGTACACTCTTGTCTAGCTAATGAAATAGTACACTCTTGTCTAGCTAATGAAATAGTACACTCTTGTCTAGCTACTGAAATAGTACACTCTTGTCTAGCTAATGAAAGAGTACACTCTTGTCTAGCTACTGGAATAGTACACTCTTGTCTAGCTAATGAAATAGTACATTCTTGTCTAGCTACTGAAATAGTACACTCTTGTCTAGCTACTGAAATAGTACATTCTTGTCTAGCTATTGAAATAGTACACTCTTGTCTAGCTACTTAAAAAGTACACTCTTGTCTAGCTATTGAAATAGTACACTCTTGTCTAGCTACTGAAATAGTACACTCTTGTCTAGCTACTGAAATAGTACACTCTTGTCTAGTACTGAAATAGTACACTCTTGTCTAGCTACTGAAATAGTACACTCTTGTCTAGCTACTGAAATAGTACACTATTGTCTAGCTACTAAAATAGTACACTCTTGTCTAGCTACTGAAATAGTGCATTCTTGTCTAGCTACTGAAATAGTACACACTTGTCTAGCTTTTGAAATAGTACACTCTTGTCTAGCTAATGAAATAGTACATTCTTGTTTAGCTTCTGAAATGGTACACACTTATCTAGTTACTGAAATTGTATATTCTTGTCTAGATACTGAAATACTACACTGTTGTCTAGATACTGAAATGGTATGTATATTCTTGTCTAGCTTCTGAATGGTAACATTCTTGTCTAGTTACTGAAATGGTACACTCTTGTCTTATTACTGGAATGGTACAGTCTTGTCTAGTTACTGAAATGGTACACTCTTGTCTTGTTACTGGAATGGTACAGTCTTGTATAGTTGCTGAAATGGTACACTCTTGTCTTGTTACTGGAATGGTACAGTCTTGTCTAGTTACTGAAATGGTACACTCTTGTCTTGTTACTGGAATGGTACAGTCTTGTCTAGTTACTGAAATAGTACAATTTTGTCCAGTTACTGAAATGGTATACTCTTGTGTAGCTACTGGAATGGCACACTCGTGACTACTAGCTACTAGTTAAATGTCTGTATTATTATTTTAAACTACTTTTTCCTTCTTTACGTTGCAGAAGACGCCTCTAGCAACAGCCTCAAAGCCTTTAGACTTTGCCTATGGAATTACTGCCGGCCAAGCCGCGCAGTGTGCAGACTGCTCAAGTCACGTATTTGGGATGCTGGCTGCCTTGAACTAACGCCGAACAGATTCGCTAATGATGGTTGTGGGAGCTGACCTGTGAGGTTTGGCTGCAAGAGCCAACAGCATGAGAACCATTCACAGGGGCTGTAACTGAGGTGGTTTAACCATCGCGAATGTAGTAATCTTGGTTCTCATGAATCCTGTTTTTAGAGAAATTACTATCCAGTTTTTAGAGAAATAACTATTATGTTTTGAGAGCAATAACTATTATGTTTTGAGATAAATAACTATTATGTTTTGAGAGAAATAACTATTCTGTTTTGAGAGAAATAACTATCCAGTTTTGAGAGAAATAACTATTCTGTTTTGACAGAAATAACTATTATGTTTTGAGAGAAATAACTATTAAGTTTTGAGAGAAATAACTATTCTGTTTTGAGAGAAATAACTATCCAGTTTTGACAGAAATAACTATTCTGTTTTGAGAGAAATAACTATTCTGTTTTGAGAGAAAAAACTATTCTGTTTTGAGAGAAATAACTATTCTGTTTTGACAGAAATAACTATTCTGTTTTGACAGAAATAACTATTATGTTTGAGAGAAATAACTATCCAGTTTTGACAGAAATAACAATTATGTTTCGCTCGAGTTCTGCATCTAACAGTTCAGAAATGTATTGACAGAAATAATATTTATTAGTTGTAAATTATTACTGAACTAAATATAGCAATGCAATCTGTGATGGGTTGGTTTCAAAATGAAATATAAAGCATAGCTTGTCGTTAATATCTGCCTTCTCTTGCTCTTCTCAAAATTATGATTTGTGTTTGATTCATTGACGGTAAATTAAAGCTGATCCATTGCGTTATAATTACTTCTTTAAAAAGTATATGTTGTTTACAAATGAAAGTATTTATTTCTTATATTTACATTTGAAGTACATAAAGAAACAACAAATAAAATGGTTTTGTCACGTGATAAATGGAATTGCCAAAACACAACACAACGAGCCTTTAGTAAACTTTGGGAGGACACCAGACTCAAGGGACAACAAAAGAAAAGATGGATTGATGGAATATTATAGAGGTTTCAATGTAGCATGAGTACAACAACAAACACCTATTAACTGACAACTAACAATAAAGTATAGGTCTTCAACAAACACTTTCATCTCCGTGTGGAGCAAATGTCTTCAACAAACATTTTCATCTCCCTGTGGAGCAAATGTCTTCAACAAACACTTTCATCTCCCTGTGGAGCAAATGACTTCAACAAACACTTTCATCTCCCTGTGGAGCAAATGTCTTCAACAACACGTCCATCTCCCTGTGGAGCAAATGTCTTCAACAAACACTTTCATCTCCCTGTGGAACAAATGTCTTCAAC
Organism: Megaustenia siamemsis; assembly: GCA_032433765.1. Lineage (NCBI taxonomy): Eukaryota > Metazoa > Mollusca > Gastropoda > Stylommatophora > Ariophantidae > Megaustenia > Megaustenia siamemsis. The sequence continues at coordinate 67,132,062 of JAVIAB010000024.1, read as the reverse complement.
AAACACTTTCATCTCCCTGTGGAGCAAAGGTCTTCAACAAACACTTTCAGCTCACTGTGGAACAAAAGTATTCAACAAACACTTTCAGCTCCCAAGTGTTGTAAGTCATCAACAAACATTTTTATCTCCATGTGGAGCATAAGTCTTCAACAAACATTTTCATCTGCCTGTGGAGCATAGGTCTTCAACAAACACTTTCAGCTCCCTGTGGAACATAGGTCTTCATCAAACACTTTCATCTGCCTGTGGAGCATAGGTCTTCAACAAACACTTTCAGCTCCCTGTGGAACATAGGTCTTCAACAAACACTTTCCAACCCGTTCTGCTTCTTGCAATTCTTTTAAAATCATTTCATGTTTTCCTCATCATCTTCATCTCTGCTTACATCTGTTACAGCGTTGTGATGTTCTTTGTTCTATTATATCTTTATCTCGTATAGTGGCTAGTACTTCAATGATCACAGCTCATCACAACATTGAGGTAACATGTAAGATCATGACAGAGTCTTCCTTTAACAATAATTATAATCAGTTTATTGATTACGCCGTGATACAATATAATGGATGCACTTCTCTGAATCTAATGTTCTTAAGTTCTGGACATGCGTAGATTACTACTGATGATTATGCAAACTCCATTAGTGCATACTGTCATATAACATTGTTCATCAGACATCATTCAACTTGTCTACTTACGACATGTAAGATTCTTGAAATACTTCAAAATGGAAACACAATCATTTCACAACTAAAGTCATAATATTCTTGATCAACTATCTATCAAGAATAACGTCTAAACTGACTTGAACTACACTTGGAGATTCGAACTTCTGAACTACTGGCTTCACTTCTAATCTTAACTTTCTAACTGTTCTGACTCTAACTGTTTCCAAACTACTTAACTGCTTCTACTTCTAACTTCTGCCTGACTCTTCTAAATCTCTGGCTAAACTTCTTTGTCCTAACTCCTTGTTCTTCCTGTTAAACTGTTGTGCATGACTTTAAGTACTCCAGCTCTCGCTCTACGTCTGAACGTCCGTAACCAATCAGATCGTCGCACCTGACCACTCGCGACTCTCTCTCTGGTCACCCTGCAGTACCCGTGTCCGATGACTTGCTTATTCGGTGACTAACACCTGAACTTTCCCAAATTTGGACAAAGCATCCTGTTTCCCCGAATCTCTACGCCCTATTGGGATAATATTACTTCATCCTGGTAGCTGGATGACCACTTGACCGTTCCATGACTTTGACAATAACAACTTATTTATCAGCCGGGCCAAAGTCATGGGTTTCACATGCTAAGTGCGTGATCACCCACATTAACAATGAACTTGCATGGACATTCGTGGAGATTTTACAACAACATCACGAGGTTGATGCATGAGTTGTGTGATGGTCACTTACACTTACAATAATAACAGGGCGAGTGGAGATTCATGGAAAATCCCCCAACTATTATGTCTAGGTCAAGTCATGACCCTCTCTACTTCGGTGGGTGTCCACTACCCACTCTCTACAACTTGTTATCCTAATTTGTATTCTGGAAAATCTATACTTAAATTCTGCTGGTCGCCACTATATGATACTGCTATCTGTCTATTGAGAAGCGGCAATAATTCAGTATCTGCTCTCATTAGCATACTCTGTTACACATCTGCATCCTCCGTGAACATTTTGGTCTTCCTCTTTGTTTCTTCCTCTGGGGATTCTAAAAAAAAACGCCACATCGAAGCTTGGCTACCATGGAGCGTCATTTCGCTTTGTCTCTTGTTTTGATAGTGCAAATTGTCATAGACTTAATTGTCCATCTTTTGATGTTATTCGTCCATGTTAGTCTTGGTCTGCCTCTTTTACCTTGTATTTTACCTTCCAAGATTACTTTAGTAGGCTGCTGTGTCTTTCAACATATCCCAAAAATCTCATTTGTCTTGTTTGCATTGTGTTTAGTAGTTCTCTTTTCATTTTTAGTTGTTTTAAAACTACATCGTTTGTTTTCTTTTGTTTCCATCCAATTCTTCCTATTTTTCTATAAATCCACATTTCAAAGGCTTCAATTTTACTGTTTTCTTGTCTAATGTCCATGTTTCTGCAACAAACAGGAATGTTGAGTAGATATAACATTTTGCTATTCTTAGTTTTAGCCCTGCTGTTATTTGCCTTGATGTTTGTATATTTCTTCATGGCATTAACATTGCTTTTTGCCATTCCTATTCCTATTATATAATCCAACTATGAACTTCTCATGTTTCAAGTATGGAACGCCACGCGCATCTGAATTCATATATATTCGCAATGTCTCATTTCCATTACAATTCTTTCTTCGCCTCTTTCTTACACACACACACACATACACACACACGCACGCACGCACACACACACACACACGCACGCACACACACACACACACACACATAAATATTATTCTTTGTATCTCTCCCTCTCCCACACTTCAACTGTTTCCGTGTCCCACTTCATATTGTGAGGAAGCCCAGCGTCATCTCCCTTGAATCCATTTCTATTTGTCTCTTCATCAAACGTGCCTATTATCGTGTGTTCTTATCTTCACCCGACACGCCTCAAACACGTGAACCGTTTCCCCTTGGCTCAGATAATAAGCTTCGTTTTCTCTCTGCCACATCTAACTTTCATTAACCGATTTTTTTTTAGGTTCAAATTGTATTCTGTACAAGCTTCTATGTAACTTCACCTGTGCACGGTTTTGATAATGCCACACTTCTCATCAGTTTCCATTAGACAAGGCCGTGAATTCCCTGGGCTACTTCCGGTAACAAAGAAGTTTATAACTAATTATTACAAAATAATGGCTTTTCTTGTGCACATAAAATATTAAATCTTGTAAAGAATTGTGTCATCTTAAATTTGATTAAAGCAAATTGAAGTCAAAGCTGGTCGGATATTTTAAAAAAAAGTACTTGAAATTGTATTGACCTTAATAAGCGTGACGTCTTGATCTTAACCTTTAATCCCTGAGGTGCACTCTGACACAGTTTGCTCACAATTAATGCGTCTTCCTGATAAGCCGGATTATTTACACACGCGCCCTGCGTAACTCACAGATTTTTATAGATGCTTTTAAATATCTTTATTAGAAGTTTTACATTTTTCATCACCTGGTCGTGTTTAAGTCATTAAAATTGTTGTTTCTGTATATAATCCTCATTTGATGTACACCTAACTATTCTATTTCTAATATCTTTATTCTCTGTTTATATTTTCTCGCAACGCTTTGTGCTGCCTACGCCATTAAATGGAAATTAACAATGAAAAAAAAAAAAAAGTTATCACAATAGAGAAGAGATGCCTAAGAAAAATACTGATTATTACAAGGAGAGAGAAAAATCAGAAATGCGAATATGATGACAACAGTTAGAGGTACGTTAGATCTCATTTAAAACATCAAATATTTTGGAAATGCAAAATATCACCCTGAGACAGCATATCACAATGAGCATTGAGTTGAGTATTTGTGGGTTATCATCATTGCACTTCAAACATGTCCATAGGTGCTCACATCCCCCTTCTCACTAAATAAAAAGTAAGTAAAGTACCCTCGTCACGCCAAGTGCCGTATAGGGAATATGGTGTTAGCAACCATAAATTTTACAGACCCTCGGCACATGATTTTTGGGGTAATGTGGTCGGTATTACGACTGTGCCGCTTTATCGTCCCAGAAAAAAAATCAGGTACCCATTAAAGGCTGGGTGAACCGGAAGCCGTCGGTTGGGATCGAACCCTACCTCTTGTCCTTTGTAGTCCAGTTCACTAACCACTGAACTATCGCGGTTCCCCCTCCTCACTAACCCTAACCCTGCGTGCGCACAGAACCCACCTCCACTTTTCTTATCACGCTCATCGAATCACTTAGTATACAGATGTGGGTGTAGTTTTGTGACTCCGACCAGATGAATGCCCCGGTCACTGCCATCGTCATGCTGCTCGAGGTCGTAACGTGTACACCCCTGTCTTCTCTGACTGTTCTGCCTGCAGAGCGTGCTGTAAAATGAAGGCGTTGACCTCCGCATTGACCACGACTGCATTCTGCTCCCTATATTTCCTGTCGACTGTGACAATACACACGAATGTGCCCCTGCATGATGTAGGCACCAGTATCCACTCCTCGCCAGCGTTGACATTAATAAGCCCACAGACTTGTTTGATAACATCTGCGCGGCCCACCCATGATTTGCCTATTTTTAGCCTGTCACCTTTCCTGAGTTGAGCTCTTGGTGTAAATAGATTTTCATTGACAATAATGACTGAACCAAAACACAAAGTTCAAGGGAAGGAAATTGTGTCTTCTCACATTTCATAGAATACAAGGCTCATGTCTCAGCCAGCATTATAAACTATGTGTAGCGCAGGTTGAAAACCAAACACAAGAACATCATCTTTGCCTCTAAAAGCTCACTCTAGTACAACATATCTGGCTCGTTCATCATTGTCTCTAAAAGCTCACTCTAGTACAACATATCTGGATCCTTCATCATTGTCTCTAAAAGCTCACTCTAGTACAACATATCTGGCTCGTTCATCATTGTCTCTAAAAGCTCACTCTAGTACAACATATTTGGCTCGTTCATCATTGTCTCTAAAAGATCACTCTAGTACAACATATCTGGCTCGTTCATCATTGTCTCTAAAAGCTCACTCTAGTACAACATATCTGGATCGTTCATCATTGTCTCTAAAAGCTCACTCTAGTACAACATATCTGGCTCGTTCATCATTGTCTCTAAAAGCTCACTCTAGTACAACATATCTGGCTCGTTCATCATTGTCTCTAAAAGCTCACTCTAGTACAACATATCTGGCTCGTTCATCATTCTCAGACTTATTGCCAGGTAAGATCCACTCATCTCTCTCCCCACAAAAGTCATAAAACAAGAATCTTATATTAAAGTAACTCCTCCCTCATTGATAAATCATTACGTTTAAAGTGGTACAGCGACAAAGGTAATGTACAAGACTTGAATCTATGACTTGATGTGACCGTCTTTTTTTTCTTTCTTTGTTTCCTGTATCTGTCTTGTTTCTTTCTTTCTATCTGTCTATGTGTTTCTTTCTTTCTGTTTTCGTACTCTTCTTTCTATCTGTTTGTTACTCGTGATCTTGTATTCTTGAGCGCGTCAGTGCTTGTTGACGTCCACCTTGTGCCGCCGTGGAGAGGTACCCTCGCGTACCGATAACCATGCTAATTATCGACACATAAGAACACAGGTGATCTCTGATCGACAGCCTTCTCCTTTTATTGTTTCTTCTACTAGTCAGTTCTTACAGATTCATACATCTTGATAAAACAATCGAAGTTTATTTATTCAATTCCACTCTTACTTCATCCTCTATTTATTATTCTATCTTATTCTCATCCTATATTTATTATTATTCACTACTATTCAATGTTGGACAGTTCCCCATCGAACGGCCCATCCTATTCTAACTATTTCTGTTGACAACTAATTCAATCTGGTCCGTTCCCCATCGAACGGCCATTCCTATTCTAACTATTTCTCTTGACAACTAATTCAATCTGGTCCGTTCCCAATCGAACGGCCCATCCTATTCTAACTATTTCTGTTGACAACTAATTCAATCTAGTCCGTTTCCCATCGAACGGACCTCCCTATTCTAACTATCTATGTTGCCGACTCTGTTAGCAATCGTCCATTCCCCAATATCTATCGCTGAGGTCATCTGATTAATTCTCCCTGCTGGTCAATCCTGTCCTCATGTCCTTCCTTTGACTCGGGCTATCCCTTGGGTTCCATCTCAGCCGCTTCGCTTCATATTTCTCTACGATCACTCTTGCCTTCCATGGCTCTCAATTAGTCAACCGCTCTGTATCGCTGCCGATCTCCAACCGACTCTATTCGTTGTTCCTTCCCAACCCTCTCCTCACTACGTCATTATCTTTCTTTACGTCACTTCTCTCCCTCTGCGTACCGTACTGCACTAATTCTACTTCCACATCACTTGGTGTGCAATTCCCTTCTATATTGACACAGCGACAAAGGTAAAGTACTAGACTTGAATCGGCGATTTGAAACAGCGACAAAGGTAATGTACAAGACTTGAATCTGCAACTTGACACAGCGACAAAGGTAATGCACACAACTTGAATCGGCGACTTGACACAGCGACAAAGGTAATGTACAAGACTTGAATCTGCGACTTGAGACAGTGATAAACTTCACATAGTGTGCTCACATCACATTTTATGCACTTGCAAAAGATTGTGTTGGCCATCAAAAGAGGGAAAGAGGAAAGAAAGAAAGAAATAACCACTACCATGTTTTGAATAAGGAATAAAGTCACACCAGTTGGTGTAGGCGATCATGTCCTTCCACAATTCTCTATCCATAGTGTATCTTAACAATTCTGTTGAAGACCATACACCGTGCCTTAACACTAAGCTATCCAGTATCTTATCTCTTTGACTTCCGTGATCTCTCTTTACCTGTATTTTGCCAGTTGTAACCAAGTATCGGCTCCCTCAATGAGATAGAACTGCTTGCACAGAACAGAGACAGATGGCGAGATTTGATAATATATCTTAAAAGAAAACTGCTAGAACAAAAAAATCCATATAGGAGAAGGTGTATCTTGGTCTACGCCCTATGGGCCGGTTACGGCTCGAAGGTCAATAGATAGAACCAAGTATTCAAACTTTCCTCTTCTCATGACGAGCTCAAAAAGTGATTGTTTCTTTCTGATGATTCTTAGGATCTCATTTTTGTGTTAGCCTCTTTGAGAATTTCCTCATTGGTCTTTTTAACTGTCCATCTCTGTGGCCTTTAAACATCTTTTTATTTATTTGTCTACTGTCAATGATTCACTTCTATAGGTCAGAATATGCTCTATATAACATAGTTTAACTCTCTTTCTCACTTCAATTGACAAAGACTTGTATGATGCTTGCACCCATATTATTTTGACAATCAGCCCACTTGTTGATAATAAATGGTAACAATTTTATGTTGGTGAAAGACAGCACAAAATTAAAATAACATTATAGCCTGAAGTCTTCTGCTCTAGCAATGGACAAGACACACACAAACTAAACCATGTAACTACATTTTGAACAAATTATCAAACACAAAAAACTATATCTCTTATCTTTCTACTTTCATAGCTCCACACCTAGTTCAAAAAAAAGTTAAAATTTTTATCAAAGAAGCTAAGAAAAATAATTGGATAGAATTCGGACAAAATATGAGCAGGGACTTCATGACAGCCACAAGATATTTCTACAAAGCAGTAAAAGCCACAAGAGCGAGAAAAGAAAAAAAATGATCCTACTGAGCTCGTAAATGACAAAGGCGGACAACCAATATCAAATAACCAACATATGCAACAGAGATGGAAAGAATATTTTGAAGACCTATTAAACATGACAACTACCAATATGACCACAAAAACCACAAATACTGAACCCACTATCATGGAAGAGAAAATTGAGGAAGTAATCAAATTATGCACCAGAAATAAAGCAACGGGGTAAAGCAAATACCAATAAAAATAATAGCAGGAGCAGGAGAAATAGGAGTGACATGGCAGCAGAAAATATTCAATGCAGCATGGCACCAACAAAAAGCACAAGGCAATTATCGTACCAATATGGAAAAATAAAGGTAGCAAAAGAGACTGCAATCAAATATAGAGGTATATCTCTTCTCAGCCATGTAGGTACACTCAACGCCTATTGTGGAAAAAAGGCAGAGACCAATAATAGAGGATATATTGACGCTCTATTCACCTTAAACAGCTTGCAGAAAAAATGGTCGAACACAATAAAAATTTGCACATAGCTTTCATTGACCAGGAAAAAGCATTCGACCGAGTAATCAGAGAACAACTGTGGGAGATACTAACAACATACGGAGTAAGCCAACATCTAACCAACCTAATTAAAAGTCTCTACGTCAACAGCAGCTGCACAGCCAGAACAGCAGCAGGCTACATGGACCACTTTGAAGTTAGATCAGGTGTAAGACTGGGCTGCGTACTATTCCCCCTACTGTATTTATTACATACATGGACTATATATGCAAGTTAGCCAACCCATCAGAGACAGAAGAGATCAACAAGCTTTTATTTGCAGACAATCAGGCACCCATACATAGAAAAATATAAGACCTACAAGAATACTTAGATAAACTCAACAGCACAGGCACAAAATACAACATGAAAATCAACATCAACAAAACAGAAATCATGAATGTCTCAAAAGAGAAACAGAACATCAACATAACTATAGATGGCAAGCAACTAAAACTACTAGAGGAATTCAAATACCTAGGAAGTTTAGTGATAAATGACAATTCACAAACAGCAGAGATGGACTCAAGATGCATCAAAGTTTGTCAAATCATTGGACAGCTGTCACGACTATTGTCCAACAAGGAAATAACTCTAGAGGCAAAACGGGCACTGTACAATACAATCTTCATCCCAATGTTGTGCTACCAATGCCAGTCCTGGACCCTAGATGCAAGAACAATAAGGAAAATAACATCTACTGAGATGAAATGTGTTAGACAAATGACAGGAAACAGTCTGAGAGACAAGATCAGAAATGAAGAACTGAGAAACAAGCTAGGAATAGCCCCTGCCATAGAATATATAAAGAAACAACAGATAAAATGGTTTGGTCACGTGACAAGGCAAAGTTATCAAAAACACAACACAACATGCCTTCAATAAGTGTTGTGAGAACACCAGACCCAAGGGTCGACCATGAAAAAGATGGATCGATGGAATATTAGAAGCACTAGGAAACATAACAGCAGCAGAGGCGAACAGAAGAGCAAAAGACAGCAAATTATATCTCCCCTCGATGCTGAAAGGCAAATGAGGAAGGAAAGAAGAAGAAGACACCTAAGGACTGTTTCTATAGTCTAAATTATATCTCCAGACGCTATATTTTATCAGTAGTTCAGAATGTAGTTTTATGTTTTAGTTTTTTTGTTTGCTTTTTGTCATGTCCATTGTTCTATTAGAAGGTCTCTGGTTGCAATGCTGTTTTGCTTCTGTGCAGACATTCACTAATGTAAAACTAACAATACCACTTATATATATGTTTTTGTTGGTACCACCCTACTTACCAACCAACTTTACAGCAGCCTCACATTTGCACGCCTTTCCCCTTTATATTTTGTGGTCATGTTATCACAATGCCAGGCCATGCCACCCCCTCCCCCAATTAAAATAAACTTTCTGGTACAAATTTGCAGCGTATGCATGTGAGAGCTGGAAAACAGCATGACAAGAGACATAGAAACAACGTTGAATGCATTTGAAAAAAAATGTCTAAGGAAAATACTTGGTATAGCGTGGAACGTATTCAAAACAAATGAAGAAATTAGCGAAATTGCCAATCAACCACTAATATCTTCAGTAATCAAGAAAAGATGATGGTCATACGTTGGACATGTGATGAGAAGAGATAATAACTGAATAGCAAAGCAAGCCCTCATGTGGGAAACAACAGGTAAGAGGAAAAGAGGAAGACCCAGAGAGACACTGAGAAGAACATTGATGAGAGAGGCAAGAGCAGCAGGAATCAGCTCCCTCAATGAGATAGAGCTGCTTGCACAGAACAGAGACAAATGGTGAGATTTGATAAAAGATCTTTACAAGGATTGAAAACTGCTAGAATAAAAATTTAGATAAGAGAGGGAGTATTTGGGTCTATGCCCTATGGGCTGGCTACATCTCAAAGGGTCAATAGATAGATAGAAGCCTATAATCAACTGGTGCTTGTGGATTAAACCCCCAACATCAGTAAACCTATTCAATAACCACTGCCCTACCAACATTTCACACAGAGCTCTCAATGTACAATCATTAGAGACGCTTATTTTGAAAAAGAAACTCCCAACAAGTTGTCTGAACTCACAGGAGTAAGGTAACAATATTCTGTAGAATGTAAATATTGTTGTATCATAACTTGCTTGCAGTTTTTAACATCTTACAGGCCAGGTAATAACAACAACAATAATAATAGCGGAAGACATAATAGTAATATATTTTTTTATTTATCATTCCTACAAACATAGTCATATCACTCATTAATTCATATCTCAATTTCATACACACAACAGTCACAGATTACATTTGACTGACGTAATAATGATTCATTCGTCTGTGATGTCTAATGAAAAATAATTTGAGATGCAAAATGCTTGCTTTCAAGCACAAATAAAAGGGAAGAATAAAGTAATGTAAAACAAACATCTGCAGTAAGATTTGTATGTAGACATCACATTTCACAACTAAAATAAAGGTCATGCATAGAAAATGAGATTTCAAAACTCAAGTGGGATAATTCTGTATATCACATTTGTTTGGCTTTGCAAAAAGTATCTTGTATAAAATCATCAATGGATGAAGAAAACATAGAAGACAAGAAAAACAGTGGAGAAGACAACATCAGAGAATGAATAGGCTCTGATCTGGACTGGCCCACACTTTGCAGCTATAAATCTTCTCTCAAAGACCCAGAGGGTAACAGAAAAGGAACAAATGAGGAAAAGAAGAAATAAATAAAACGTTTTAATTCACGCAGACTAAACCATGTGAAGATGATACCATTAAACTACAAATAAAATGGCAAGTAAATACTATACATTAATATTTTATACAATTTGATAGCAACTTTAAGGTACTTGATCAAAAGGTGATATTTAAATACACAAACTGCATAGAATAGTCTACAACAAATACAAATATCAAACATTAATAGAAATGTTATGAGTGATATAGTATTAGATACAATTTAAAAAAGAAAAAACATTATTTTGTTGATAAGTAGATCTAAAGTGTGTTACTGGGGCCTCGGAAGTAAAGAAGAGTGACACTGTGACCTTCCAGGTAACCCAAGGTTGTAAGAGAGGTTGATTGGTGGCTTGACAAGCTGTCATTGTAAAATGTATTGCTATGGAAACAGAGCCATAGATTTTAGAAGCAGTGATCTATGCAATATGTGCCATTTTGGCACACTAGGTTTCTGTTTTTGAGATTGTGCTTCTGCCCTATGTGCTGTCCTTGGCTCAAAAGGACAATAGATAGAGAGATTGATCTGATGTAGGTAAGTACAACTAAACGGAGCATCAGCCTCCGTTCAGTTGGTGAAGGTGAGCTTTATTGTTCTACTTTGTATGTGCATGTATGTGCTCATGTATATGCATATATGTGCTTGTGTGTGTGCATGTATGTGCTTGTGTGTGTGCATGTACTTGTGTGTGCATATATGTGCTTTTGTGTGTGTGCATGTATGTACTTGTGTGTGCATATATGTGCTTGTGTGTGTGCATGTATGTGTGTGTGTGTATGTATGTGGAATAAAAAATCATATACACTACATGACTGGGCATGCAGCCTTTATTCTCAGTCCCTGAGTTCATCAAGTGCTCTAGTAGATCCTAAGTCTCCCAGTCACATGTTCTTCATAACTAAGATAACATAACTAAGATAACATAACTAAGATAACATATAACAGTTGACATGTAGAATTAGGAAAGAACTTGTTGACTTCAACAAAAACATTTAAAAAAGTAAAAGTAAAGAAAGTAAAGTACCTCCGTCACACCAAGTGGAATTCCCTATAGGGAATATGGTGTTAGAGACCATAAATTTTACAGATCTTTGGCACATGATTTTTGGGGTAATGTACAAAAACATTTATTTGACACAAATCTGCAAAAATGTTTCACCAACATCAATATGTTAAACAGCATTCTCTCACACTCTCCTTCTATACAGCTGCTTGGTAAGTGTGGTCATTCAGAGTTGTTGGACTGTAGGTAATTACTAGTGTTGTTACTCTGCAGTCTTTGTTAATTTATGTGAATAGTCTTGTTAACTTCTGTGAATAGTCTTTGTTAACTTCTGTGAATAGTCTTTATTAACTTCTGTGGCTTATGATCTAACTATATTTCACACAAATATTAACTTCTATGGATGTGAAACATGGGGAACAAAATTGACAATCATGAAGATAAAGAAAAATTCCTTTAATTTGGGCATTTTCATTAATAGATTCTTACGCAGAATAAAAGGATGGAAATGGCAGGACAAATTCACTAACATAGAATTATGGAAATGTACCAGTCAAATACCAGTGGATAAAGAGATACAGTGAAGACGATGGTGCTGGATAGGACACACACTGCGGAAGCCAACTGAGAGTATTACACAACAGGCCCTTTTTGAAATTCCCAGGGGAAACGACAATGAGGAAGACCAATGAATTCTCGGAGAAGACAGAAAGAAGCAGAGATGAAGATGATGGGGAAGACATGGAGTGATCTTAAAAGAATGGCAAGAAAAGAATGACTTGGAAGGTGTTTGTTGAAGACCTATGCTACACAGGGAGCTGAAAGGTAGAAGAGAGATTAACTTCTCTGCGATAAAACAACTAATAAACAACATCTACCACCTAACTATGGCTGTTTTTCTGGTAACTATCTACTAATTATATTGGCCTCCCAACTAGCGCTGGTTGGGTGTGAAAAGAAAGAGAGTGAGAGCTCAGAGCGTAAGAGACCGAGAGCGCAGTGCATAAGAGGTAAAGAGTTCAGATTATAAGAGACATAGAGCTCAGAGCATAAGAGAACAAAAGTGCAGAGCATAAGAGATAAAGAACCCAGAGCACAAGAGATTGAGTGCTCAGAGCATAAGAGAATGAGAGTGCAGAGCATAAGAGATAAATAGCCCAAGAGTGCAAAAGATTGAGAGCTCAGAGCATAAGAGAATGAGCGCACACAGCATAAGCGATAAAGAGCCAAGAGTGCAAGAGACAGAGAGTGCAGAAGATAGGAGACAGAGAGTGCAAAACATAAGAGATAAAGAGCTCAGAGCAAAAGAGAATGAGAGTGCAAAGCATAAGAGATAAAGAGCTCAGAGCAAAAGAGAACGAGAGTGTAGAGCATCAGAGATAAAGAGCTCAAAGCACAAGAAACAGAGAGCTCAGAGCATAAGAGACTCATGTCCAGTTTACATAGTAAGCTGACTGATTAATTCCAGAAGGGCCCAGAATATGAATCATACCTTCAAAGGTTTTCCTGGAACAGCGTGATGTCATCAGCCTATAAGGCAATGCCTAATTTTATCAGATCTTCTGTCTGATTGTCAAAAGATACCTATCAACTGAGTTATAAGTTTATCTCATGTTTGGACAGACTGATAAGTTTGTCTCATGTTTGGACGGACTGATAAGTTTATCTCATGTTGGACAGACTGATAAGTTTATCTCATGTTTGGACAGACTGATAAGTTTGTCTCATGTTTGGACAGACTGATAAGTTTATCTCATGTTTGGACAGACTGATAAGTTTATCTCATGTTTGGACAGACTGATAAGTTTATCTCATGTTTGGACAGACTGATAAGTTTGTCTCATGTTTGGACAGACTGATAAGTTTGTCTCATGTTTGGACAGACTGTTCTAGTCCAGTTGATGACAGGATTAGGACCTGAGTTCATTTCCTACAAGCACTAATGTATGCATCTACTGTGATAATGCAAGGGAGCTGTGATAGCTCAGTGGTTAGTGAACTAGACTACCAAAGACAAGAGGTCAGGATCGATCCTGATTGATGGCATGGAGATTCACCCAGCCTTAAATGGGTACAGGATTTTTTCTGGGAAAGTAAAGTGGCACGGGCATAATACCAATCCCATTACCCCAAAAAAATCAAGTGCCAAAAGTCTATAAAGATTATGGTCACTAATACCTTATTCCCTATACGCCACTAGGCTTCTTATCTTTACTTTACTTTTACTGTGATAATATCATTGTCCTGTCTTGTAGTAAATATAACAAATACAGAGTTCCAAGTTCTCTAACTCATGTCATTCTATTATTTATCTGCAAATTAAAAATATTTACGAAAATATATCTAGGTCACTAAAAACTACATTTGACTCAATCGTTACAGAGAGCTGCATAACTTAACAAGAAAATATACACCATTTTCATATTGTTGTTATAGTGCATTCTCTTTTCTTAAATGGTGTACCCGATCTTTTGTTTGAGAGCGTTAAACAATGAACTGAGAGAGTGGAAGTTAATAAAGTTAACACGGGAATGACGGCGATGTTAAGTTACTCAGACACATTGAGCAGTGGTCAGGTTTGAAGGGCATTTCAAGATCGCGTGATTAGGCTATAGTCACGTGACCAATAGAGGGCTGGACTAGTCAGTTTCTGCCAGTACCTCAAACAGGCAAGACGTAGGGTTAAATCAGGAATTGCACTGGCAGAATAGAGAATGGTTTACACCAAGATAGTGCAGGGTAGATAGAAGTGAATTAGAAAGCTCAGCCAACAAGCTAGAAGCCTGAAGTTAGATAGACAGAATGATTTAGAAGTTTGGGTCCATCTTGGACAGTTTTAAAGAACTTAGAAGTTCTGCTAGAGATAGACAGTGAATACAACTGAGTAGCAGTTTTTGATTTGTATATTTCATTGTGGAGTGTGTGAGTATGATGTGATTTGTGGTTGCAGGTCATGTAATTGTTGACCTATGATGTTCTATCTATCTATCTATCTATTGACCTTTCGAGCCGTAGCCGGCCCATAGGGCGTAGACCAAGATACTCCTTCTGTTATCTGAATTTTTGTTCTAGCAGTTTTCAATTCTTTTAAAGATATTTTATCAAATCTCGCCATTTGTCTCTGTTCTGTGCAAGCAGCTCTACCTCATTGAGGGAGCCAATTCCTGCTGCTTTTGCCTCTCTCAGCAATGTTCTTCTCAACTATGATGTTATGTGCCATTAAATCAGTGAGAGTACTGGTCAGTGGAGCCAGTGTCTAGACATATTACATGGAGTTGTCATTTGATGTTGCTGTCCATGAATATATATTGCTGTCTACAAATGTTTGTCCTAATCTGTAACTTCTATAATAGATTTTAGGAGCGGCGTTCTGTCTGGAGAGATCCAGCCTTATATCGGTACAGACCAGATGACCAGCTATCACAGAAGTCTCCCTAGAATAATAGGACATTTCATTTGTAAAAAAAAAAGTTAAACATAACCAAGTTACTGTCTGAAGCAGGTCTTTGTTGGGGCTAGACTAGGTATCTTTTGTCCCTGTACATTTCATATGTTTGTAGACCATGTTCTAGTTTGTAGGCTGACTTAACATGTACCGTTCATGGCAGTAATTGTTTGTAGTTTACAGAGGTGGGACTTCATTTGACAATGTCCTTTCTGTAGTTTGAAAACTGCTGTCTGTTGTCTTTTCAAATTAAGAGTAAGATCTTGAGTGACATTGTTATTTTGTTTGTAGATTAAGATTTTTGCTTTTTTATTTATACTATTGATGGAATTCTTCCTTAAGCTGTATGCTTTTGCAAGTTTGTCAGCCTCTACAAAACCCATTATTAAACCTCTTACTGACTGAATTGTGTGAACCTGGAGCTTGAAATCTGAATCTCATATTTAATAACATGGACAAGTATGATGTTTGTTCAAGTAGTGATTGTGGTTTCAAGCTTGAAATCTGAATCACATATTTAATAACATGGACAAGTATGATATATGTTCAAGTAGAGATTGTGGTTTCAAGCTTGAAATCTGAATCACATATTTAATAACACGGACAAGTATGATATTTGTTCAAGTAGAGATTGTGGTTTCAAGCTTGAAATCTGAATCACATATTTAATAACATGGACAAGTATGATATTTGTTCAAGTAGTGATTGTAGCTTCAATGATCTGATTGTGCAGTTCAAAGAACATACCACTGAAGTTATATTAATCATATCATAACCAGAAATGGATAAGTTTAGCCAGTCAAGAAAAGCTTGTGTTCTCTATTTTTTTTAATGATTAAATACACAACTAAAAGTTCAGTAGCTCAAGCAGATGATACCCTGTCATTTCATGGCCCTTGACTAATCCTGTGTCTCCTGACTTCAGGTTCTTCCCAAGCCTGTCTGAGTTTGGCGTGATCGCTATGACAAACCAAGAGAGAATGATGAGAACGCTACGGGCAGTGTTGATGTTTTTGAATGTGTTTACCTCATCTGACTTCATCTGTGACAAGGGCACAAAAAAAAAAAATTAAATGTTATCACAATTCTAAAGCAACCTAGTGGAAAACATAACAGTTCTAACAAACAATAACATAATAACTCAAAATGTTATAATGCTGAAATATTTATATGAATTTTAATATAAAAATGTATTTTAATTGATTGAAGCTAGTCATACTTTCTCTCTTGTTCTCTAGAGATTCCTTTACAGTGTCATTTGTATTGTACCTGTCTTGAGAAATGTAAAGGTAAAGATGTCTCCTAGCATATTGTGTCATAGAAGAGAGAGAGAGAGAGAGAGAGAGAAAGAGAGTGATATAGAGAGAAAAAGAGAGGTTTTATATATCATCACAGTACTAGGCTATAGAATTTTAAAGTGAGAGAGAATAAGGGGAGGGATTAGAGAGGTTTCATATATCATCACAGTACTAGGCTATAGAATGTTAAAGTGAGAGAGAATATGGGGAGGGGTTTGCAGGTTTTTCCTTGACATTATAACTTTACCAACTCGGTGAGCCACCCACTATTTTTGTCAGCTCCATAGGAGAGTGCCAGGTGGAGTTTCAACCTACATCCATCTTCATTTTCAATCCAAAACTTTAAGTATAACACACAAATGATGTTCTCATGTGGAAGTAAATCAACAATGGGATTAATGGGATCATCATCATCAAGTACCGGGCCTACTGGCGTAGGTGATCATGTCTATCCACAACTTTCAATCTTGACAATTATTTATCATTTCTGTTGTTGACCTTCTGCCAAGCCATGCTCTTAAGCTGTCTGGTATTTTCTCTCTTTGCTTCCCTTTATCTCTTCGTCCCTCAATTTTCCCAGTTGTTACAATATATTCCAGTTGTTCTCTTTTCATTACGTAGCCAAAAAATTATGATTGTTTCCTCCTAATATTGGAAATTAGCTCTCTTCTTGCTTTGACCTCTTTCATAACATTTTCATTACTCTTCTTAGCTGTCCATGGTATTCTCAACATTCTTTTGTAAAACCACATTTCTACAACACTCCAGTGATTTTCTTGTCTGTTGTCCTATTGTCCATGATTCACATCCATATGTTAAGACTGTTTCTACATAGCATTTAAGAACTCTTTTTCTTATTTCTATTGTCAAAAATGGATTGCATAGTATCTTCCTCATTTTCTTGAAAGCTGCTTTTGCCTGAGTCATTCTGCATCTCACCTCTTTAGTACATCTTCCGTCTGAGGTTAACAAAGTTCCCAAATATTTAAATTCTCTTATCTGTTTTAATATTGTTCCACTTGTCTTTATTCTTCACTGAGGTGATGTCTTTTTCTTTGTAGTTACCATTACCTCCGTCTTTTTGCTATTAAGGCTGAGTCCTTTATTTTTGCTTTCTTTCACTATAATGTCCAACATTTCTTGTAACTCATTTTCACTCTTAGCGATTAAGACTGTATCATCAGCATACCTTAGATTATTTATATTATGACCTCCAATTGTTATTCCAGGTATGTCCCTTATGTATCTTAAAATAATCTCACTATAAATATTAAACAAATCTGGTGACAGCACACAACCTTGTCTAACACCCTGTTTTATTTGTTGAAACATTTGCAATTGGTTTCCAGTACTTGTTGTTATAGAAGACCTAATAATGAACGACTTGTTGGGATGAACAATCTTAAATTTCTTCAGCAGAGCCAGTGAGATCAAGAGAACTATAGCAGCCCACTGTATCATCCGGGGTCTCAGAACCAATGGCCTGCATTAACAGCTCAACACAATCTACAGTTTATCACAAATGTACTTACGTTATTATCTGTGTACAAATCAGGAAATATTTTGTACAAGTACATCCGATCATCATAACGAATGGCCACAATGTTTAGAATTAAGGCAGTCAGACAAAACACAATTGAAACAGCTCCATTTTGCAGTGTCAGTGCTCGCAACACAAATCGAGGTGTGGGATTGCCTATATCAAACCTAGAAAGTAGAATAATAAATATACATAGATAATATCTAAACCAGGAGTGGGCAAACTTTCATTCTCTGAGGGCCAGATATAAAAATAAAAAAAAGGGCCAGATATAAAAATTATAAAAACACTGAGGGTTAGATATAAAAACACTGAGGGTTAGATATAAAAACTATAAAAACGCTGAGGGCCAGATATAAAAACTATAAAAACGCTGAGGGCCAGATATAAAAACTATAAAAACACTGAAGGCCAGATATAAAAACTATAAAAACGCTGAGGGCCAGATATAAAAACTATAAAAATGCTGAGGGGCAGATATAAAAACTATAAAAACGCTGAGGGCCAGATATAAAAACTATAAAAACGCTGAGGGCCAGATATAATAACTATAAAAACACTGAGGGCCAGATATAAAAACTATAAAAACACTGAGGGCCAGATATAATAACTATAAAAACGCTGAGGGCCAGATATAAAAACGCTGATGGCCAGATATAATAACTATAAAAACGCTGAGGGCCAGATATAAAAACGCTGATGGCCAGATATAATAACTATAAAAACGCTGAGGGCCAGATATAAAAACTATAAAAACACTGCGGACCAGATTCCATCACCTAATGAAGCCATATTTAAATGAACTAATTTGCATTCACAAGCAATTGTAATGTAAAAACAACTTATTAGTGATGGAGAGTGGAAGACAGAAAAGAGAGTGGAATGAAAGGGAGAGAATTCAACAATAGATTCTAAATAGAAAACTTTCCGGTTGCAGTTAAGGTTTGTGCATTTATGTGTTACTTTTTATTTAATTCTTTTTTTGGCTCAGGGAATGGAGTGTAAAGTAATTTTCACATCAACCACACCAACCGGTCACAATAGCTTGGTGGGACAGTTCTGGCTTGCAGGTTGCTCATATTTGATCTAAACACTTAAGCATTAAAAAGAATGGCTTATAAACACCATTCTACAGAGGAAATTCAAGTACTATTGCCATGTCAAAAGACACAGGGGGCTGGAAAGAACAATAATGGACACAGCTCTTTGTTGATGATATTTTAGTAGTGTGAGGAAATTTTCTCAGTTCTGAAACATGACTAGAGTATAATTCTGCTGAAGTACATTAACAAAATGTAAAACTGAAATGAACAAATAGGAATGGCAAAATGCAATTTTAATACCCATGAAAAATATCTATCTATCTATTGACCTTTCGAGCCGTAGCTGGCCCATTGGGCGTAGACCAAGATACTCCTTCTCTTATCTGAATTTTTGTTCTAGCAGTTTCAATTCTCTTAAAGATATTTTATCAAATCTCACCATTTGTCTCTGTTCTGTGCAAGCAGTTCCATCTCATTGAGGGAGCCGATTCCTGCTGCTCTTGCCTCTCTCATCAATGTTCATCTCAGTGTCTCTCTGGGTCTTCCTCTTTTTCCCTTACCTGTTGTTTCCCACATGAGGGATCAGGTCTACGTTTCATTAACAAAATCGTTTTTACTATAGCGGCTTGTTAAACCTCTGATCAACGGTTCTATACCAAGCCGGATAAAAATATACAAACATCAAAACAAATTTTTTTTTCTCTCCTCTGACAAAGTCCCTAGAGACTAGGAACTGAGTTTTGCATGTTAATCCATTTTTCTCTGGCAGCCATGCGCCCAGG
Organism: Megaustenia siamemsis; assembly: GCA_032433765.1. Classification (NCBI taxonomy): domain Eukaryota; kingdom Metazoa; phylum Mollusca; class Gastropoda; order Stylommatophora; family Ariophantidae; genus Megaustenia; species Megaustenia siamemsis. The sequence continues at coordinate 67,112,375 of JAVIAB010000024.1, read as the reverse complement.
GGTCCCTTGCCATACAGATAACTCCGACTTCGGAGGTACTCATTATTTCCATCGATGATTAATTGACGTTTCAAACCGGGCCTTGCTGCTGAGACCAGGGGTGGTTGCCGCAGAGAGAAATCATAAATAAAAATCCCAACTGGTGTAGCCGGGATTTGAACTACACTCTCTCATCTCGAGACTGGCGTCTTGCCTCTAGACCAACCAGTTCCCCCATCAAAACAAATAACACAGAAGTTAAAACCAAGAATAGCAAAATGTTTTATCTTCTCAATATTCCTATATGGTGCAGAAACATGGACATTAGACAAGAAAACAGAACAGAAAATTGAAGCCTTTGAAATGGGGATTTATAGAAGAATAGGAAGAATCGGATGGAAAGAATAGAAAACAGATGATGAAATCTTAGAACAATAAAAAATTTAATGAGAACTACTAAATACAATTCAAACCAGAAAAATGAGATTTTTGGGGCATGTTAAAAGACACAGCAGCCTACTAAAAGTAATCTTGGAAGGGAAAATACAAGGTAAAAGAGGCAGAGGCAGACCAAAACTAATATGGACAAGTAACATCAAAAGATGGACAAGTCAGCCTGTACTATCAAAGCAAGAGACAGAGCAGAATGGCACTCCATGGCAGCCAACCTTCGATGCGGAGACAGCACTCAATGATGATGATACACACAGAAACATATTTTTATTAATAAAATAACTAAAATGGTACTTTGAGGTAAAACTAAACAGCCGTGTGGAAGGCATGGTTCTAGGAATACACAAAGGGGCAGACCAAGAAGAAGGTGGTTTCAAAACATAAGGAGACATAGAGTATGACAACAGAAGAAATGGGAGATCTGGCTAGAGACAGAAATTTTTTCAATAGAACTGTGGTAAATGTAACGTTCTGCATAGGACATGCGACCTGTTGAATATCTAACCATGTAAATGGAACATATTGTCTGAGTTTGCTAATGAAGACTTTAAAGTCGAAACATTTTCTTCTTTTGTTCCGTCTGAAATCTGTAAAACTGTAACACATAATTTTGTGTTTTATTTTTAGCTTACTAGAAAATAGAACATGACAGTGCAGACAACATAAGTGTCCAGGAAGAAAATAACAATAACTGACTATTTAACTTGAGAATCAGCAATGAAAAAAAAATGTATTTATAACAATAATTTATTGACTTTCTTCTTCTTCTACTTTTCCAGCTCCCTGTGGAGCATAGGTCTTCAACAAACGCTTTCCGAGCTGTTCTATTTCTTTCCATTCTTTTAAGATCATTAGATGTTCCCATCTTCTTTAGATAAAATGTCTCTAAGTGCTTTAAGTAAAATATAAATTGTGATATTTCAATTTTCCCCATATATTCTAGCTAGTCCCTCACTAAAGGCAATCTATGTGGAGGCAGATAGCCTTAATGCAGACGAGCATATCTGAAAAAAGAGCTGCAGATTCTAGATGCACAAGAACGAAAAGGCAATCTCTAAATTTACACAATAAATTTGTTGTCTTTTAAAATTGATAGTATACAACTACTACTATTATATTCTATTCATGGAATTAGATTAATAGAAATTGGGGTATCCTGTTCCCAGCATTTCTTGAAGCATATGCAGATTGAATGTTCCTGTTCATGGAATTAGATTAATAGAAATTGGGGTATCCTGTTCCCAGCATTTCTTGAAGCATATGCAGATTGAATGTTCCTGAATGTGTTGATTGTAGATACAAACTGCTTTTCCCACTCCTGATCAACCAGACCACTTTGTCCACCTTTTGTGGCCTCTTAGACACTTATAGATATTGTCAGTGTCTTTGTAGTCGGGGTAGCCTAGATAGCGTTTCCCCAACTCACATATCTTTAGAACCCTTTACACGGTTTGACCCTCTGACCAGCAGGATAATTACAGCGCACAACCGCAAATCTATTTTTTTCATTCCGGCCACAGTCCATGACACAGGGAAGAAATTTTTCTTTTCTTAAACTAGTTTTGATTAATTTGTTTTGGATGTTTCATTACTAGTTAGCTATGTAGAATCAGTTTTATTTACTTACATATCTGTGTCTGTGTTGTTTGTTTGTTCCTGCTGAAAGCCTATTGAGTGGAAACGTTCAAATTTGTATCGACTATCAATCACGTAAAGCTTTTACCATACCATTTTTTTCTATTTTTTTTTAAATTCTCCCTCATCAGGACTAATACTAGTACCATTCAGGTTAAGTTACTAATACCATTAACTTTCACACTGGCAGTATGGGATCTGTTACTGTGTTCAAACTCACCTGTCACAGACTGATACAGAGCACATCACCAGCAGAAAGTAGTATGAGCTCTGTAAGGGTAATGACACTCTGTAGTAATGCTCAAGAAAGTCATCGCTGGAGAAGGAAGACAAAACCAAGACAGTGACAAGCTGCCACAAAGCGAGCCCTGCTGTTAGACCATGCAGAAATAGTGTGACCACCTTGAAGATTCTGTAAGTGCTAACAGCAAAGTCTATGGTTGTCTTCCTTGTGACAAACTCTGGTTCTACCCTTCTTGTGTCTTCAACTCTCTGCCTCATTAAAGTACTTTTTCTTTGTCCCTTAAACTTACCTGCAAAACAACACATTAATGTAAAACACATAAACATTTCAGTAAAAAACAGTGATGATGATGTAAAAATGAAAATATGTAGTAGAAAAAGAAATTAGTTCTAAAAAAAAATTATTGTTCATTTATTAAGGGATGTAACCAATAATTATTGCCATGAATTTTCTCGATTATATCCCTTCTGTCTGTTTTATTCTTTTGAATTTTGTTCTGCTGTATTAAAAAAAATTTAGTAAAATGGTGATTTTGAGCACCTGACCGGCATCAGGTGGAAAGCAATTGTTATTTTCTGCTGATGAATGTCGTGAAAATCGTGAAAATGGAAAATCCATAGTTAACTATGACTGATGGAGGCTAATATTGTTAAATATATTTTGTCTTTGTTGTGACTTTCTTAGACATAAGTAGCGGTAAAAGTAAAGTACCCCCGTCACGCCAAGTGGCGTTTAGGGAATATGGTGTTAGTGACCATAAATTTTACAGACCTTCGGTACATGATTTTTGGGGTAATGTGGTCGGTTTTACGCCCATGCCGCTTCACTTTCCCAGAAAAAAATCAGGTACCCATTAAGGGCTGGGTGAACCCGGAAGCTGTCGGTTGGGATCGAACCCTACCCCTTGTCCTTTGTAGTCCAGTTCACTAACCACTGAGCTATCGCAGACATAAGAATAAAAATATACAAAGATTTTCAATTTTTCCTCACAAAAAAAAAAAAAAAAAAAACTTGTTCTTTCATTTGCTCTTATTAAATCATCACATACATAATGTTTGTTCGATGTCCAATGTGGATAATCCGATGAATAACTGTGTATCATAAGTTCGGATTTTGAGACAAGAATGATGTCCTAACATCATCAAGCGCTATACATTTTTAAAAATAGGACGATCAACATTTTTTGGAGGACGTGAACTTCCAGTTAATATGGTGGATAAGCGGCAGGAACCATTATAGGCTGTATCTGACAAGTGTTTCTTGTTGGAGTTTTCTCATATTCTAAATCTGGCTTGCTGCAGGAACTACTGAGTTAAGTGCTCTGTGCACACTGTGAGCTGTACATTTCATTTGCTTTGATCGTGTTTTGACATTCCATTTGCTTACGATGAATGATGATATCATATGATGGAAACAGATGACTGTTCACTTTCTGTGCAGTTTTCATCTTATGTCTTTTGGCGTGTGTAAAGACTGCTATGATGGGGACTGCAGCTACCTTTCTTTGTTCAGGAGATGAGATATTAATTCAGATAATTCCAATGGCATGGGCGGGTGAGCAATTATGGATTTTAATTCATTTGCAGTGATACCGGGGCCTTCCATAACCATAACAATAACACTTAATGTTTACATACTCAAACTCCTCATACACTTTGCTTCAACAAGCATATAAACTAAGCATGTAGAGGTGCAGTAGGTCCAGAGATATGTCTCTCTAAACAATACATGTTATTGTCATCATTTTTTTCTCTGGTACATGGTGGCACTTTTTTAAAAATAAAGTCTGGTAGTGAAGGGGTTAAAAGACAAAAGATGGTGAATAAAATCTGCAAAATTATAGTCTTTTTGAAACAATAGACAACATAAATGGAAATGAGTGGCTGGGTCAGTTGGAAGTGTTATTTACAAATGTATATAGATGTATGATAAGCAATCTGTTTGGAGTCTAAATCAGTAAAAGTGTCACTATAAGAAATGATGAGAATAAGAAAAGGAAGGAAGAATCATCAAATTAAGGACTTGCCCATGACACTTCAAATATTGACACTTCTTGTGCCTGCCCAAATTAAAGGAGAAGAATTTTGACAGAAATCTACTGATAATCTATCTATCTATTGTCTTGTTCAGTCAAAGACAGCACAAAGGGCAGAAATTCTAGACTCGTGTGTCTGACAATCATTCAACTGTTAGACCTTTCACAGGACCTGCAACGTGTCTCACCACATGGCTGTGTTCTGGATGAGTTGCTCAATCTCAATGTGGGAGCTGATGCCTGCTTTGTTGCCGCTCATTTTAATGTTTTTTTTTAGTGTTTCTCTAGGTCAGCCCCTTTTTCTTTTAAATTCTGGTTCCCATTTGAGGGCCTGCTCTGAGATTCTCTTGTTGACTATTGATAATACGAGAAGCAATAATAATTAACCCTAGATTACAATACCTATCTGTAACTCTCTCAGTAACGATACTGTATTAGAAATTACTGCCACTTAATGTAACATTAGGTGGCCTAAAAATAGTAATTTCTCTGAAGCTTTAACACACTCCCGTGTGTTCACAGAAGGCTAAACACAGGGATTGGAAATTCCTGGCACAACTCCCTGGCTACAGCAAGAAAAATTTGTTTAAAATTGGTGATCTTTTTGTGCATTAAGCGATATATTTCACAATCTCAAAAAAAAATTGTTTAAAATAAATAAAATTCCAACAGCAAAGGCAACAAATTAAAACACTCAGAGATCACTAGAAGTGGTAATTAGAAAGGTACACAAAGGGGGCAATGTTTGAACACGGAAAAATGCCACATTTTGAGGAATTTGTGTTTTCATGAGGGATTATTTACTACAGTATAGTAATCTAGGGAAGCTGCCATTGATGCTAATCCTAGATTACAATACCTACTTGTGAGGTGCGTCGTTATGTTCCTTAATACAAATCACAATCACTTAATTGTAATATTAAGAGCACTAAAAATAGTACTTTTAAAAAACTTTTGACACAGTCATGTGTTTACCAAAATGGAGACAAGGAGGCTCAGATTTCCCATCTCAAGTTGATTTATGACCTGAGACTGACCACTTGGATAGGACGTGCTACTTTGCCTATTCATAAGATTGCCGTAAATTCATCAGGATACCTCAGAGCATTATTTGATGTGCTTCCTGAGTTGCAAAGGGTTGTTTGATGTCAGCCAACAACCGAGGTAATTTCCATGGTCACAGAAAAAAAAGAACCAATTTGTTGAAATATGGCAATTTTATTTTTCATTATAGGATCATATTTCATGACAAACAAAAAATCTTACATCAACAGAAACAAATCCAACACTCAGGTGTCACCAGAAGTAGTAACTAGGAATGTTTGAACATGGAAAACTAACGAATTTAGAAGAAGTTGTGTTTTGATGTAGCAGTTTTTAGTTTTCATAATCATGGAAAACAGTCAACAACAGAACTGATATGATGATGTACGGTGGATAGAAGTTTGTGGAAGGACATGAACGAATACGCCAACCAGTATGGCAAATGATGATGATCATAATCTAGGGTTTAAAAAAAAATCTTTTGATGAAGATATTACGCTGTAGCCAGCAAGCTCCAATGTAAGGTAACAAGAAGATATTGCTGAAATGCAAAATTGTTATCTCGCTAAATCACTCACTGCTAGTTTCGATGAAGATCTTGTCCAGGGGTTGACTTCTTAGAACAGGGGCAGTAATAAATGAGATGGCAGTTTTATTTTTCTCGGCCTTATCTTCCTCTCCACCTTCACCTCCAGTATGGCCCTCCCCAGTGATGATGTCCTCTTTCATTGTGCGCAGGTCCTCTGCCCATGGGCTTTCTCTAAAGTCATCGTCATCTCTTGCACGTTTTACTTTCTTCTTCTTCTTTCCCCCTTTCTTTCGTGGTGTTGATGTAGCAGATATTAAGTTTGTTTTGCTGCCATGGCCATCCTTGAAGACAAATATACAAATATGAGAATTAAATAAAACACTATCTCTAAGTCACTATTCTATGTCATGAGAAAGGGGGGTGATTTACTAAGGGTTGGATAACCAATGTATTTAGCTGTTGTTATGGATCCTGTGGCCTGTAAGCCAATGCCTTTCAGATGTGCAATAATGGAAGAGTATACTAGACTAAGATATTTCTACTGTCTACTCTTTCCTATATCTGTCCATATTAATAGTAGAAGAGTGTACTAGGCTAAGATATTTCTACTGTCTACTCTTTCCTATATCTGTCCATATTAATAGTGGAAGAGTGTACTAGGCTAAGATATTTCTACTGTCTACTCTTTTCTATATCTGTCCATATTAATAGTGGAAGAGTGTACTAGGCTAAGATATTTCTACTGTCTACTCTTTCCTATATCTGTCCATATTAATAGCAGAAGAGTATACTAGGCTAAGATATTTCTACTGTCTACTCTTTCCTATATCTGTCCATATTAATAGCAGAAGAGTGTACTAGGCTATATCAAACTGTCTACTCTTTCCTATATCTGTCCATATCATTTAAATACATATATCAGATTTTACCTATTTTTTTATCTGTTGTAAAAAAATTGTGTTTTTTTCTGCTCAATAGAGGTGCTATTTTTCACTATTACACTGAACTAATATTAATTTCTCAATGCCACTATTGAGATTGATAAAAATGCTCTATCTTCAGTGTCTTATATTTCTGCCATTTGTCTCTGATCGTAAGAGCATCAAATTGTTCTTTATTATTCACTTCTCTGAGATTTCTCATGATATTTTCTGCATAGATGTTGAACTAATGAGGTGATAAGATGTACCTCTGACTAACTCCATCCCTGTCCTATACCAAACCAGTCTGAAGAGTCAATGTGCACAGCTGCATTAAACACTTTCATCATATGCACTAGATGAGGTGAAAACCCCCATATCTATCATTAATTTCTACAATATATGTTATTGTATGTCATCAAATTTTTTTGAGTAATTAACAAATCACCTTAACATATTTATGTTATATTCTCTGCATTTTTCAATTATGTTTCTCATATTAAATATATGATCTCTTGTTCCTCTGCCTATCTGAAAACTAGTTTGAAATATTTTTATTCCAGTTTTCTATGGATTCTTTCCATGACAATTTTTATCATGTCATGTTTTTATCATGTTTGTATTGGAAAAAAATTATAGTCAGTTTCACATCTTTCAGGCTTATCTCGCTGTTCCAAGTGCATGGTATACTTTCTCGTTACGTTCTCCTGCTAATGAGCTCTAGTGTTACATCTTCATATCCAAGTTTTCCTCTTTTTCAGCGATCATCTATTGCTATGCATTTAGACTAGAACAGGGCATGAACAAGATAGTGCAAGTGAAGTCTTCACCGGTTCCCTATAATTTGTCATAAAGGGTTGTTTCTGTGGGCCATATTAGTGTTCTTATGGTGCTGCAGACCTGTAGGATATGCTCTGGAGTTTGTCTGGGCCATAGTAGTGTTCTTATGGTGTTGAGAGTGCTGCAGACCTGTAGGATATGCTCTGGAGTTTGTCTGGGCCATATTAGTGTTCTTATGGTGTTGAGAGTGCTGCAGACCTGCAGGATATGCTCTGGAGTTTGTCTGGGCCATATTAGTGTTCTTATGGTGTTGAGAGTGCTGCAGACCTGCAGGATATGCTCTGGAGTTTGTCTGGGCCATATTAGTGTTCTTATGGTGTTGAGAGTGCTGCAGACCTGTAGAATATGCTCCGGAGTTTGTCTGGGCCATATTAGTGTTCTTATGGTGTTGAGAGTGCTGCAGACCTGTAGGATATGCTCTGGAGTTTGTCTGGGCCATATTAGTGTTCTTATGGTGCTGAGAGTGCTGCAGACCTGTAGGATATGCTCTGGAGTTTGTCTGGGCCATATTAGTGTTCTTATGGTGTTGAGAGTGCTGCAGACCTGTAGGATATGCTCTGGAGCTTGTCTGGATGCTCGACAATCACATGTTGCAAGGTCACTGAGTTCTCTCTTGTAGAGGTGTGCTCTGAGGTCAGAGTGACTAGTTCTGAGTTTGAATATTTTCAAACTCATGTCTGCTGAGTTTGATTAAGCTGTCTGCTTTATCATTCCTTAGACTTCTTTTGGCCCACTCTACTTCATCCATTGTTGGCTCCAGTTCTTTTTTATCGGTATTGTTGTCGTCATTGTCATTTTGGCTATTGGCTTCAGCATACATTTATTCCTTCCACCGAAACAATTAAATATTATCAGTAAATCAAAGAGGACAAAGAATGCCCATAATATCAAAATATGCTTATCTACAAAAATACATATATATCATGACAATTATTTATTTAAATATTTTTAGCAGAACTTGTATGTGGCAATCACTTATAGGCATTTACTTGTAATTTAATAAAACTACCTGTAAGTTTTGAAGGTTCTCTGCAGGGTCTAAAACTTGGTTTTTATTTTCATCTCCTGTGTCTGCTCTTGGCTTTTTCTTTTTTTTTCTTGGTGTGGTTGTTGTTTGTTGTGAAGCAGAAGACATTCTTTCGTTCTCATCAACACCCTGACTGGGTGATCGCTTTCTTCGTCGAGGAGTTGGCTTGGGCTGGTAAAATTGTATAATAACTTTTATAAAACTTATGTACTTACCAATATTACAAAATCATTCATTTATTTGCTTTGTACAAATCTGGCATAGCATATACTTAACACAATGAAAATATTAAGAGCATTAGTAAAGGACAGCAATAAAAGAGAACAATTTAGGCACAAGATATCCATAAGAAGTCAAAGCTCTAATAAAAGGAAAATATATCGTGAATGAAGAAAAGAAATATATGATACATATAAGATCATTGTCAGTTAATGTTAGAAAACATGTCCTAAAGTGCTATGTCGAACCTGTTCTACTATATGGAAGTGAGTCATGGACGATAAGTAAGAAAACATAAATAACAGTAGAGACAGCTGAGATGTCGTTTATCGTAAGAATGTTACAAATTCTATGGATAGCAAAAATTACAAATGAAGAATATTTAAAATGAACTGGAGAAACCAGAAATATGATTAAAACTATACAGATGAGACAATCTACATTTATTGGACATTTCATGTGAAAAGAAGGCATAGAAAATACTATAACTTCAGGCAGAATGAATGGAAAGAAGAGTAGAGGAAAACCAAGAGAAAAGTATTTAACAGCTTGTCCAAATGGCATAACAAAGATCACCGACTGAAATTAAGACATGTATGAAGGTCCTAGTGATGTGGAGAGAGATGATCACCTATGTCTACTAGCATGGCACCTGATGATAATGACCCATTACTATAATTAAATAGTAGACAACACAAACAATAGTATTCATGCTCAAACCAGGACACTGCAGATAGAATGTACACATTCATAAAGATGAAAGTAACTCCACCTCTCTCCACATGAAAGTGGGTCTTAAAATTGTGCTTGCATGTGCACACACACAAACACACACAGATATACATACTAATGTGAGCGTCTATAAAAAATAAAATCCAAAATATAGCCCAAAAAGAAAGAATAGAAAACAAACTATGGGTCTGTTATTGTGACCTCCTGCTTGTAATGAGATTCATTGAGGCAACTTACTGTAACTGCGCATATAAAACTGAATGTATCAGAAAACAATAAATGTTAACATTTGCTCTCAATATTGACTCAGCAATGCTTTGACAGCAGTGAGTTATTTGTGGGTCACCATCATTGCACTCTGAACATGTCCACAGGTGCTCAGATCCCCTCCTCAGCAAGTCTTGCAGTGTCCAGCGACTGATGACTCCAGTTCTGTGTTGGTTTATAAGTCTTCTTACACGCCCACTAAGTTTCTCGTTTCTGGTTGTGCCCATCTTAACTCCCATCTCTTTCATCCAAAGGAGTGGTGTGGACTTATGGTTGTTGAAGTTCTATGTCCTTCCCACATATCGGTGAGCATTGATGATATCCGCCTGATCCATTGGTTGACCATCCTCAACAATAGTGCAGCTAGCCAACCTGTCGCTCTTTCATTTCCCGTACTCCTGCAAGTCCTGGGGCATAGATAAAGATTTGGGGGGCCTCGGTAGCCTAGTTGGGAAAACCACCCGACTAGACTACCGACGTTCGGACAACCCGTGTTCAATTCCCGCTGGGAGCAGTGTGAATTGTACTCGTGGTTGGAATAAAAAAAAAATACCCCCACGGTCGACCCAGCCGTTGGCAGAAATGGGTACCAGGGTATATTATCCTGGGAAGGTGAGGAATGTCGCTTCGCATCTGAGTTTCGATGCTTGAGGCTACACTATACAGAAATATCCTAACATTTCTGGATAGGCGGCCGAGCACATATGGGTATATACTCGCGTGCTAAGATGCCGGTTCAAGTCTCGTACTTTACCTTTACCTTTAGATAAAGGTGACATTACATATTTTTGACTTCTGCAGTGACTCTTCCCATTTTTTATGTACAGAGCCCACCTCCACTTTTCTTATCATGCTCATCAAAATCACTCAGTATGCAGGCGTGGGTGTAGTCTTATGACTCTAACCAGATGAATGCTCTGGTCACTGCCATCACCTCCATCATCATGTGGTGATAACACAACATGACAGCATGTTTCAGCTAAAATTAATTTGTGCATACTTTTCTTTATTTTTTACAAAACAATTTGATACATTGTGTCACAGTTTACAGAAGGGTTGTGATTTTTGCACTTTATGACACAGTCAATTGAATACAACAAGAAGCTTGTTTTAGATTAAAAGAATGTAATGTCTTACTGCATCCTCTTTAGTCATATTTTATAGTATACTATAGCAACATTTAAATTAGAGAAATCACCAATCAACCACTAATATCTTCAGTAATAAAGAAAAGATGATGGTCATATGTTGGACATGTGATGAGAAGAGAAAATAACTGAATAGCAAAGCAAGCTCCCTTGTGGAAAACAACAGGTAAGAGGAAGACCCAGAGAGACACTGAGAAGAACATTGATGAGAGAGGTAAGAGCAGCAGGGATCAGCTCCCTCAATGAGATAGAGCTGCTTGCACAGAACAGAGACAAATGGCGAGATTTGATAAAATATCTTTAAAAGAATTGAAAACTGCTAGAATAAAAATTCAGATAAGAGAGGGAGTATCTTGGTCTACGCCCTATGAGCTGGCTATGGCTCAAAAGCTCAATAGATAGCAACATATGAGTCTAAATGGTTGAGTGGTTAGTATGCTCACTTCCAGATCAGAAAGGTTCAAGTTTGATTCCCAGAAGTGGCAGATTTTTTTTGGACCGAAAAGGCTCCGGGTTTACCCACTCACTAAAAATGGGTACAAAGAGATTTTCCTTGAAAGTAAAGGCATTTGGAGCGATACCGAGCACATTACCCAAAAATGTGCCGTAGTCATGGAAAAATATGATCACTAATACTATACTCCCTGTGTACACTATCAAAGTGTAGAGGGAACCCTTACTTTACTTTTTATAGGAATATTGGGCCAACTCTCACCCAGAGCTATCAAAGAACTTGATCCTTGCATAAAACTTGTAGAATCATCAGCCAATTGTCTCTATTCTAAGCAAGCTCCTCGGTTAAAGAAAGTGAGTCTATGTCTCTCAACCTTGCTTCTTTTGCTAGAATTCTTTTCAGTGTTTAATGAAGTTGTCCTCTTTTCCTCTGACTGAATGTTGCTTTTTTTGAGAGCCTGTTTAGTAATTCTCTGGTCATTTATTTTCAATGCATGTCCAACATAAGACCATCTTCTTTTCTTAACAGTAGACAAGATAAATGGTTTCACAGAACTACATACGCAATATTTTAAGTATTTATTTATCAGCTAAACCATAAGAATATGTGCATTAAATTTTTTGCACACTAATACATTATTGAAAGCAAAAATATAAAACATGTTGGAATCTAATGCTAGCAGATGACTATTCTTCTTTCTTTCTTCACTTCCTCTTGCACACGTTTGGGTGTTGAGGGAGATAAAGTTATGGTTCTTGCCCTTTTGGCGGCCTCACTCAGAATAAAATTATAATATAATGAAAATAAAAAAAAAAAAAGCTCAATAAAAAATACTATAATTTGAAACTTAGTTTCCAATACCCTACTTAGCTAAAAAAAACAACAAAACTTAAGAATAACAATAAATAATTTATTTTTATAAATAAAAATTACAATTAATTTGGTAAAGGTCGAGCTTAGTATCCCAAATTATTTCTGCTCTGAGTAACATCCCCTTACACTTTATTTGGTCACTTTCAAATCTGTCATTAGAAGACCCCCGAGTTAGATTTAAGGTTCGGAATAGCCTACAACTAACCCTAATCATTGTTGAAAAAAAAAATTTAATGCACAAAACCTAGAAACAGTTAATTCAAGAAGTATGTCTGGTCAGTGAGGGGAGATTACTCATTTAGTAGAATTAATTTGGGACCTTTACCATAGGGTGACCATTCGTCCCCGAAAGAAATTTGTCCCCGATTTCAGTGAATAGATAAATGTTTATACATGGAATCGGCCCTCTTTAAAATAATCACTAGGACTCGGGACATTACTGAGTTGTGTTTCTTTATCCCAGACTGAGTGGCATTAGCAGGAAGATAAAAGAGAAGACTTGGACGCGTTGTGTCGGAGATAGCTCTTTGAAGTCTTGAAGCGCGGTGCTACGTCACTTCTATTCCAGCCACTGACTTCTATTGGGATGGGTTTAATTTTAAAAAATGCAGACACTCTCTCTCTCTCCCCCACCCCTGCCTTTCCGGACATCTCCCGCCAAAGTATCTTTCCCTGCCAATTTTCAAATCAGTCCGAGTGTAATGACAGTACAGTGCAGTCGTGTTTCCTATTTGTGATCAGTAGACGTCTGTTGTATAAAAACAATGCTTTTCAAAAAACGTTAGTGTCATTTTAGTGATTCGCTGAAAGCTGAATTTCCATATATTATACAAGCAATTTTAGAGGATGGAACGCTAGTGAAATGTAATATATGTAGTTCAAATTTTTCTATAGCAAGTGGTGGAAGGACATCAATAACTGATCATCTACAGGCAAAAAAGCATAAGGATGCGCTGCTTTTCAAATCTCAGTCTGGGTGTATGACAAATTATTTTTGTAAAACAGAACCCTCAAAAGATGAATACACTCTAGCTGTTCATGAAGGAACCTTTGCATATCATACTGTACTTCATAATCATAGTTTTCGCAGTATGGATTGTACAACAAATCTACAAAAGAAATTTTCAACGAAACAATTTTCCTGTGCAAGAACAAAGTGTGAATCCATAATTACCAATGTTATTGCCCCTTGGGCTATTGATAAACTAAAAAATGACCTCAAATATGTCAGCTTCGTAACAATGTCTTGCGATACATCTAATCATAAACATGTTAAGCTACTTCCTATTTTACTTCGTTATTTTCAAGATTATGAGCTGGAAACTCCAGTAAAGACCAAACTGATTGCTTTCATAGATATCCCAGGAGAAACGTCCGACATAATATCTAAACAATTGTTGAAAGCAATTGATAATTTTGACTTAAACAAAAAGATTGTTGGACTCTCAGGAGACAATACAAATACAAACTTTGGAGGCTTGTTGAGGAAAGGGAGAGATAATGTCATAACTAAAATAAAGTCCAAGTTAAACAGACACATAATGGGTCTTGGTTGCAAGGCACACATAATTCACAATTGTGCAAAAACAGCGTTTGATTCCATGCCTATGGATATGGAAGTGATTGTAACAAAAATATTTGGATACTTCCACATTTACATGGTTCGTGTAGAACGCTTAAAAGACTTCTGTGAATTTGCTGGACAGGAGTTTAAGCAATTATTAAGTTATTCGAATATAAGGTGGTTGTTATTACTTCCAGCCTTGGAAAGAATATTGAAACTGTATCAATCACTGAGATCTTTCTTCTTGTCAGAAACACACTGTCCTACAATATTGAAACAATTCTTTGAAAACAGTGAATCAGAGCTTTGGCTCAGCTTTGCTCATTCTCACGCATCACTCTTCCATGAAACAATTAAGGCGATTGAAGGCGACGACAAGAATGCAACAGAATCAGCACTAGCTGTGAACAATCTCATTATAAAATTAGAAACTCGACGAGATGAAAATGTCATCCCATACATGGTAAAGAGTTTGCTAACTGATTTAGTAGAAAGTGGTGACATCCAAGTGGAAAGGTATTTCCAAATAAGTAAAGAATTCTATAATACTGCGGTACATTACTTGCAGTCTTGGAACAAGCACAATGAGGACTTGTCACAACTGAGCTGCCTTCTTTTGAATAATGTGCCTGAAAGGAAACATTTTGATAATCAGTAGAACAGATATCTTCAAAGTGTCATGAAGTTGTAAATGTCAATTGTGATGAGGTCTTTGATGAATTTACTTATTTGTGAGGCCATCTGTTGCAAAAAGAATGTGAGTGGTTCAGTAACAAGCCCCCATGTAGAAAATGGAATGAAGTACTCAGGTACTTGAAAGAAAATAATGTACCACATGCTAATGTGAAGAGAATTCTTTAACTTTCTATGTGTTTACCTGGCAGCAATGCACCCCTAGAAAGACTATTTTCTCAAATGAACTACGTCTGGTCCGAAGAGAAATCACGGATTAATATGAGCACGGTGCAAGCCATTTTAACAGTAAAAACTAACATTAATTTATTGTGTGAAAGCTTCAGTGAAAAACGTGCTTCAAATCATGAGATTTTGAGAAAGATACACTCAAAAAACAAGTACCACTCGGAAGCAACAACCTCTTCAGTAGAAATAAGGTACTGTAAACATTACTTTAATATTGCAATTGATATCTACATGTTTACATTTTTTTTTATTTTAAACTTTTTTTTGTTATTGAGAAACAAAACTAGCTATTGTAATTTCATTAAGTGCGTGTATCGCATAAGTACCGTGAATATTAACAGAAATAAAATCAAACAGCAAATAAACACAGTTATTATGAAATTTAAAGTTATCTTTTTTTTGCATCTACAAAATTTCTTGTGCACACACCCACCCACACATATTATAAATATATATATAAATAAATAAATATATGTATATACACACACACACCTATATATACATATATGTATTATCGTTTGTCCCCGATTTTGTGGGAGTCTAAGATAAATAAGCAAAAAAATCCTCTGAAATGTAAAAAATATGACAAATGTCCCCGAAAACAATGGGAAAAAAATGGTCACCACTTACCATTAGCCATTATCATTAGTTTTTAAAATAATATCTAACTTCACTAACTAACAAAATAATAGTAACATTAATTTACTAACAAAGTTCAAACTGAAACTTGAATTTGAAATGAAATACTAGCATCACTAAAAAAAACTAGACACACTAAGTCAAGTATATATAATAATTAAATAGTTAGTTGAGATTGATAACAACAACACTACAACGGTACAACCTCATCTCCGTTACGGTTATCGTTATCTTCATTTGGCACTGGTGAAGTTGAACCATTATTTTTCGCCTTTTTCTTTGGCTTTCTTTTAACCGGCTGAGTCGTAGTATTATCATCCTCAGGTTGAGGAGAAATGGGTTTAGTCCTTTCTTTTTATTTTTTATTTGAACACTAGAATCGTCCTTATCTGCCATCTTTGTTACTAAGTTGCTGGGGAAGTGAAAACGAAGAGTACTTTCATAAACAAAAGATCGCCCATCTTATCAATTGGAAATCACAAACAGTCAAGGCATAAAGAGGCGATAAGTCTTGATTTAAAAAAAAGAAGCCAACACTTGTAAAATCCAATGCAGCCAAGTTTCAAAGTGACAATTTATATTTAAATATTTTTCTACGCCACAGCGGCAGGGCAAGTACAAATGCACTTTATTTTAAAAAAGAATACAACAATGTTTTTGCACAAGTCTTCATACAAAATGTATTTAGTTTATATAGATGGAGAGTATGTATAGTAGTAACCATTCCTAAGACCCGCGCGCAATGAATACCCGATGAGTACCCTGCGGTACCGGGGCCACTGACTGCCAGGTGTACGCATACTAACATACTTAGACTTTACACTAACAGCAATCATAATTAATTATGAATCGTAATTAAATAACGGAGTTAAAAAAAGAAAATATAAGTATAATAAATAAAATTAATATTATCATTGCTTTTTTTTTTCTAAAAGTTTACTGAAACTCGAAACTAAGACAGTGATTAAAGACAACCACAGCCGGTACTCCGGTACCAATCTCAATCCCAATGCCAGCGGCCAAAGAAGAAAAAATTAAAATCCCAATCGTCTGCCTCTAAATATGAAGCATAGGCCGAGAATGTGAAGTGTGAAGACCTCCTAAGAAGAAGGCTTCATTTTGTGTACAGTACAGTAGTATTTCTATCTATTGACCTTTCGACTAATTTCGAGCCGTAGCCGGCCCATATCATATAATATATTATAGTGCGTAGATTCAGATACTCTTTCTCTTATCTAAATTTTTATTCTAGCAGTTTTAGTTTTCAATCCTTGTAAAGATCTTTTATCAACAAATCTCGCCATTTGTCTCTGTTCTGTGCAAGCAGCTCTATCTCACTGAGGTAGCCGATTCCTGCTGCTCTTGCCTCTCTCATCAAAATCAATGTTCTTCTCAGTGTCTCTCTGCCACTCTCTGGGTCTTCCTCTTACCTTACCTGTTGTTTCCCACATGAGGATGAGGGCTTGCTTTGCTATTCGGTTATTATCTCTTCTCTTCACATGTCATACATACCATCATCTTTCTTGATTACTGAAAATATTAGTGGTTGACAATACAGTAGTATTTACAATATAATAATTATTTTGTAAAACATTACATTACAGCATTTATTTGAGATAAATTTTGTAGAGGATCTATCATCAATTCAATCAAAACCAAATAAACAGTTTGTTCAGCTCTATTATTAACTAGTCCAGTCCACATTTGGTTGATAATACTTTCATTTACAGATATAACTAACAACCAACAACAAGGACAAATCAAATAATAACATGGAGGTAGAAAACTCCAACATCAATGAGCTACTCTTTGCAGATGACCAATGCCTAATATATGAGGATGAAAACCTGCTACAACAGCATTTAACATCTCTAGATAAAAGCTGCACAAACTACAGTATGAAAATTAACACAGCAAAAACAGAGGCTATAAGAATAAGCAAATTAAGACACCCATTAAACATCAAGATCAAAGATAAAGAAATAAAACAAGTAGAGGAATTCAAGTATTTAGGCACAATGTTCACAGAAGATGGAAAACTAGACAGAGAAATTGACATGAGAATCCAAAAAGCGAATGCTGTCACATACCAACTTTCACCATTGCTAAGACATCCAAACATTTCTATGCCAGCTAAACAACAAATGATAAATAGCATCTTCATACCAACTTTGTGCTATGAAAGTCAAACATGGACCCTTTCTAAATCACATTTAAGAAAGATCAATACATGTGAGATGCGATGGTTGAGAAAAGTAACAAACAACACAAGAAGAGATAGAATACCAAATGAAACCATAAGAAAAATGGTAGGAACAAAACCCTGCCAAGAATATATAGAACAACAACAACTTAAATGGTTTGGCCACCTGGTCAGAATGAATCCTCACCAATCACCATCAAGGGCGTTCTTCTCGAGAATGCATGGAAAAAGACCAAGAGGAAGACCCAGAAGAAGATGGATAGATGCAGTGACAGAGACATGTAACAACAAAGGAAAATCACTAATTCAGACAATTCGAGCAGCACAAGAACGACAAATGATATAAACCACGACACCTTTTAGGTATCAATGAAAAGAGAAAAGAAGAAGAAGAAGAATTACTACAGTAGTTGTGAGATACAAAATATGAGCCTGACAACCCTGGAAAAAAATATTGCTTACAAAATATTTATCTTTGGTTTAACCATTTATTAAAAGTACTAAATTTAAGAAATTTACTTTATACATTTATATATATATATATATATATCATCATCATCATCAAGTACCGGGCCTACTGGTGTAGGTGATCATGTCTCTCCACAACTTTCGATTTCGGCAGCTATTTATCATCTCCATTGTTGACCTTCTGCCAAGCCATTCTCTGTTATTTTCTCTCTTTGCTTCCCTCTATCTCTTCGTCCCTCAATTTTTCCAGTTGTTATAATATATCCCAGTTGCTCTCTTCTCATTACATGGCCAAAAAATGATGATTGTTTCTTCCTAATATTGGAAATTAGCTCTCTTTTGCTTTGACCTCTCTCAGAACATCTTCATTTCTCTTCTTAGCTGTCCATGGTACTCTCAACATTCTTCTATAAAACCACATTTCTACAGACTCCAGTGATTTTCTTGTCTGTTGTCCATGATTCGCATCCATATGTTAAGACTGGCTCTACATAACATTTAAGAACTCTTTTTCTTGTTTCTATTGTCAAAAATGGATTGCATAGTATCTTCCTCATTTTTTGGAAAGCTACTTTTGCCTGAGCCATTCTGCATCTCACCTCTTTTGTACATCTTCCGTCTGAGGTTAACAAAGTTCTCAAATATTTAAATTCATTTACCTGTTTTAATATTGTTCCACTTGTCTTTATTTTGCACTGAGGTGATGTCTTTTTCTTTGTTGTTACCATTACTTATGTCTTTTTGCTATTAAGGCTGGGTCCTTTATTTTTGCTTTCTTTCACTATAATGTCCAACATTTCTTGTAACTCATTTTCACTCTTAGCGATTAAGACTGTATCATCAGCATACCTTAGATTATTTATATTATGACCTCCAATTGTTATTCCAGGCATGCCCCTTATGGATCTTAAAATAATGTCACTATAAATATTAAACAAATCTGGTGACAGCACACAACCTTGTCTAACACCCTGTTTTATTTGTTGAAACATTCCCAATTGGTTTCCAGTTCTTATGGCCGCTGCTTGTTGCCAGTACATGAACTTTATTATTCTTAGATCTTTGCTGTCTATGTTTATGCTTTCTAAAATTTTGATTATTTCTTGGTGCTTTACTTTGTCAAATGCCTTGGTGCAATCTATGAAACATATATATATATATATATATATATATATATATATATATATATAACATAAAATTGCATAAATATTCCATCTATCTATCTATCTATTGACCTTTTGAGCCGTGGCCGGCCCATAGGGCATAGATCAAGATACTCCCTCTCTAATTATTATTTTAATTTAATTTAATTATAATTAAATATTCCATACACGGTTGATTTGAATAGGCAATATGCAGATAACAAGCCAAGCCAAATTATTGGCTGTTGTAGTTATCATGCATTTGATAAAAGAAAATATTTATAATTTTGTATAGTGAACTTGTTTTATTTAAAAAAAAAAATAATATATAAAATATGCATAGCAAATGAGAAAAAAAAATTGTTAAGTAAAAATTATTGGATTAGGAAATACTTTGCTGATGGTGTTTGTGTTAAACTTTGGTAACACTAACATTTTCAAAACAATTTCTTAAAATTGGAAACATAATATAGCCTTAATGTGGGAAAAACAATATGAATATCTCCTTTCATACCTGTAACTGAATGTACGTGACAAATGTTATGAATTTGTAGTAAGTGCATATTATGTGTTTTTATTTTTGTCAACATTTATCATTTTATCAAAGTCTCTTATATTAGAGAGTATACTAGCTCCTTGCCACAAGCTATCATGTTTTAAACTCCACCAAATTTAGCTACCAGTTTTATCCTTTATGTTTATTATTTTTTAGAGTAAACTGGCAGACTTTCTCATCAATTCTTAGTTCAGGGATGACACCTCATTAACCAATGGCATTTGCTATGAGATATACTTCTGCTTTTGAATGTAATGTTGGCTTCTACCTTTCAGCTCCCTGTGGAGCATAGGTCTTCAACAAACACTTTCCAAGTCGTTCTGTTTCTTGCTATTCTTTTAAGATTATTCCATGTCTTCCCCGTCATCTTTATATCTGCTTCCATCTGTCTTCTCCAAGAATATTTTGGTCTTCCTCTTTGTCTTTTTCCTTGGGGATTCCAAAAAAGGGCCTGTTGATTACTCTCAGTTGATTTCCGCAGTGTGTGTCCTATCCAGCGCCATCGTCTTCGCTGTATCTCTTTATCCACTGGTATCAATACACCGGTATCCACAGGCATTTGACTGGTACATTTCCATAATTCAATGTTAGTGATTTTGTCCTGTCATTTCCATCCTTTTATTCTGCATACGCATCCATTAATGAAGGTTTGTATCTTCATGATTGTCATTTTTGTTGTTCTCCATGTTTCACAGCCATAAAATAAGACTGACTTAACATTGGAATTGAAAATGTTTATTTTTGTATTTAACCTAATTTCTTTGGACTTCCATATGTTTCCCAGTGTAGTGAATGCTGCTCTGTGATGTTGGCTAGTCAAAGGCAATCATCTCAATTTGAATTTGGTATCAGTTTTGCTAGTCTTTTCTTTGGATCCTAGGCTGTAAAGTCAGATTCCCCCACTCCCACAGATTTTGGCAAATGAAATATGTAATTTTAATTGAGAATGATGAAATATTTATATATTTTATCATTCAATAGTAAATTAAAATCAGCCAAAGAGAGCTCTGAAGGAGGCCAAAGCAAAAAGAGAGCTAAATCCAATATTATGAAGAAACAATCACTTTTTGGCCATGTTATGTGAAGGGAACAGATGGAATATATTGTAACAACTGGGAAAATTGAGGGACAAAAAGATAGAGGAAAGCAAAGAGAAAAGATACCAGACAGCATAAGAGAATGGCATGGCAAAAGGCCAACAACAGAAATGATAAATAATGTTTGAGATTAAAAAGTTGTGGAGAGACATGATTACAAACGCCGATAGAAGGAAGCAAAAAGAAAATATACCAGACAGGCTTAAGAGAATGGCTTGGCAAAAGGCCAACAACCGAAATGATAAATAACTGTTGAGATTGAAAGTTGTGGAGAGACATGATTACAAATGCCAGCAGGCTTGGTACTTGATGATGATGATGAGTAAACTGAAAATATCTATCACGAGTGCTTTTCCCATTTATGGGTGCCCAAGGGGATTTTTTATAGGGATGTAGAATAATGGTCAGATGGCATTTTACAGGCATTCAGTATTTGCTGTTCATTTAAATTGCTTTCAAGAGTTGGTTTAGTTTGTCAATTTTAGCACTTCATCTCTTTCTCTTCACTTTTTCTTATAAGGACGATTCAAAGTTATAGTTTTTGTACTTTCTCTTATAAGGACGATTCAAAGTTCTAGTTTTTGCACTTTCTCTTATAATGATGATTCAAAGTTCTAGTTTTTGCACTTTCTCTTATAAGGACGATTCAAAGTTCTAGTTTTTGTACTTTATCTTATAAGTATGATTCAAAGTTCTAGTTTTTTTGCATTTTCGGCAGCCCCTACCACTGTCATTTGATACTTTTATAGAGTTTCCTTGATGTTGTCCCTTCATCTTACTCTGGATGAGGCTCTTCTTTCTTCTTCTTTATATCCTTATAGTGTAAGGAATCATACATCATTCTCTCCACGTGGGCAAACCATACATATTTTCTCTTATATCTAATTAATATCTGTTGTTTAATTATAGTGCTGTTGTTACAGAATGATTATTTCTGGTTATTGAAACATCAAATAATGTTGTGTATTTCAGATTGCTTCTGATCACTGAAGATGAATGCCGCAGGAAATAATCATGCACAGAACAGGAATGTTAGGCAAGGAGACAGTCTTGAAGAGGCAATGGAAGTTTCAGAAAATGTTGATAAAAGTAAAAATGATGATGACGATGATGTTGTTATAATGAAGGAAGAGAAGTTTGGGCAATCAGGTAATCAGGAAACAATAAGTAATATCAACAAGATCCTAGATAATGCCAAAGAAATTGTCAAAGCAACAGATGCTGAGATTGAAGTCTTGATGCAGGAGTTAAAAAGCATGCAGGTTTGTTTGTTGATGCATCTCTTCTTAAACTGTCAATTTTCATTTGAATAGACTATAACACTTCAGACTCTTTGTCTTAAACTTTCTATCTTATGTTTTCTTATTCCTTTTTTAAATATTAAATATTGTATGGCGAACTTAAGGATGAAAAGAGACCAAAGGGCAGACCAGTGTTGAGATATAAGGATGTTTGCAGGGCTTCCTTGAGAGAATTTTCTATCAGTGAAAGAACCTGGGAAAATGTGGCTTGGGATCGTAGCACATGGAGAGCAAAAATAAAAAAATGGCACATCAACTTCTGAGACAGTGCTGATATCAAATTCAGAAGACAAAAGACGCAAGAAAAAAAAGACAAGGCCAGGTACTGCAAATACACCTTGCTCGTTCTGTGGATGGATCTGTCTGTCTAGGATTGGCAAATTCAGCCACGAGAGATGTTCAGTAAAGCAGCACCCAGTATGATACACTAATGCTTTACTGAACTATTGACTTATCATGATTGCTTGCTAACTAACGTCTGTGAAGACACCAAAGGCCATATACATACCTTCTTTGTTGTTCTTAAGTAGTTCATTTGTTTTTCTTTTTTCTACTTTTACTTTCTTCTGCGTGAAGGAATGTGGAAAGTTCAGGTCAATGTTCTGTAGTATATTTCTTGCATGACCCTCATCAAAATGATGTCGGCTATTTCATGAATCTGTTGTCTTCTAGGTTTGCCCGCTTCCCATTGTTTGTGAGCATTATAGCACACTGACGTATGCTGGCTTGTGGTAATCATGTTACATGACCAAACCATTTGGTATACTCGACTGGACTACCGACGTTCGGACAACCCGTGTTCGATTCCCGCTGGAAGCGGTGTGAATTGTACTCGTGGTTGGAGTAAAAAAAAATACCCCCACGATCACCCAGCCGCTGGCAGAAATGGTTACCAGGGTATTACCCTGGGAAGGTGAGGAATATCACCTCACATCTGAGTTTTGATGCTTGAGGCGACACTATGCAGAAATCTCCAAACATTTCTGGATAGGTGGCCGAGCACATATGGGTGGAAACTCGCGTGCTAAGACGCCGGTTCAAGTCTCGTACTTTACCTTTACCATTTGATATGTTGTTTCTTGATACGATCTAGCACTGGTGTCACTACAACTCTTTTCTGTATTTATAATTCTGTTTCTTCTTGTTCGTTTATTTGTTAAAAAAAAAAAAAAAAAGTAAAGTATCCCCGTCACGCCAAGACTATAAATTTTACAGACCTTCGGTACATAATTTTTGGGGTAATGTGGTCGGTATTACGCCCGTGCCGCTTTACTTTCCCAGAAAAAAATCCAGTACACATTAAAGGCTGGGTGAACCGGAAGCCGTCGGTTGGGATCAAACCCTACCACTTGTCCTTTGTAGTCCAGTTCATTAACCACTGAGCTATCGTGGCTCCCATATATTTTTAGTTAGTAAATTATATCTTTCTTTTAACTTTATGACTTCAGAATGGATATTTTACTATAAGATTATTGATATCTTTTTTAATGTGTTGTTTAATCCGTTCACTACTATTTAGAAAAAAAAAATCAGATATCAAAATGTTTGCAAAGATCAGAACGGCAAGACCAATAGGTTTCGTAGCCCCCAGTATAGACTGGAACAATATACAAGATGTTCTTTAGCCCTAGCAAGATGTTCTTTAGTCCTAGCAAGATGTTCTTTAGCCCTAGATTATGATACTGCTGTAAAAATTATTTCCTCAGAATAAAAATTCTTTAAATTTGACAATTTGCCGAACATAGTGTCAGGCGTACAGCAACTGTGTCAATAGACGGTGTAGCACGTTCAGTCCAAGGAATTGAATTTCAGGTCAAAAATTTAATCTTATCCAGGGAATCTGAGCCCCATGTCTCCTTTTGGGTAAACACACAGATTTGTAGCAAGATTTCAAAGAAAATACTATTTTTTAGAGCTCCGAATTGTTACAATTAAGTGGTAGCAATTTGTACTACTATATCGTAAATGGAAGAGTTGCTTATAGGTATTGTAATTTAAGGTTAAAGAACAAATTATATAGAAGAATAGGAACTACCTTTGTATCATTGGTTTATTGGCAAAAACTAATTTTTTTTACTTTTTTGTTTGCTTTATTTCAGCTCATTAGTGTCATAATAAAGAACACAATCAACACATTGTATGTAGTGAACGGATGTACTTAACTTCATCGACTTCAAAAAAGCATTTGACAGTATTCATCGAGATTCTTTGTGGAAAATTCTAAAGCAATATGGCTTACCATAAAAAATCATACAAAAAAGGAAAAATGCTAACAGACAATAAGGATATTATAGATAGATGGCAGGAATATATAACAGAACTATTTCAGGATCAAAAGGACAAGAAACCAGTTATAAAATGTACATCAGGCTATAAAATCTTAAAATCTGAGGTGGAAAAAGCTATAAAAACAATGAAAAAGGGAAAAGCAGAAGACCTGACAGCATGCAGATAGAGGTGATACAGGCACTAGAAGATTTTGGCATTGAAGTGATCACAGACATATGCAACGACATATACCACACAGGATACATACCAAATAAACTAAAAACATCAACTTTCATTGCATTGCCTAAAAAGAATGGTGCAGTTGAATGCAGTGACTTTAGAACAATAAGCCTAATGAGCCATGTTACAGAAATCTTGCTAAAAATTAAACAAGGAAGGATTCAGAATAAAATCAATACTGAATTAGATGAACAGCAATTTGGATATAGGAAAAATAATGGGACAAAAGAAGCCATATTCTGCATGAGAACATTAATCGAAAAATACACAGAAGTAAACAAACCAATATATGCCTGCTTCATAGACTACACCAAAGCTTTTGATAGAGTACACCACAAACAACTTATAGAATGCCTAAAAGAGATACATCTAGATGACATGGACATACGACTAATATGTAATCTATACTGGGAGCAAACAGCAATAATAAAATATAACAAAGAGAACTCTACACCCATTGATATAACAAGAGGAGTAAGACAGGGATGCATCCTATCACCAAGCTTGTTCAATCTATACACTGAGCAAATCTTTAAAAACATAGAGATTCCAGGCCTACAAATTAATGGAAAGATAATCAATAACCTAAGATATGCTGACGATACTGTACTACTAGCAGAAAATCCTAAAGATCTACAACAATTACTTAATGAAATAAACATGACAAGCAAAAAATATGGACTAGATATGAATATCAAAAAGACTAAAACTATGATCATAAACAAAGAAGATACTCAAAACCCACAAGTGGATATCAAAATAGAAGGAATAGACCTTGAGACAGCTCAGAACTACAACTACCATAGACATACTATAACCAGTGATGGAAAATGTACAACTGAAATAAACAAAAGAATAGGAATGGCAAAAAGTAATTTTAATGTCATGAAGAACATACTAACATCAAAACAAATAACACCAGGGCTAAAACTAAGAATAGCAAAATGTTACATCTTCTCAATATTTGTATATGGTGCAGAAACATGGACATTAGACAAGAAAACAGAACAGAGAATTGAAGCCTTTGAAATGTGGATATATAGAAGAATAGGTAGAGTTGGATGGAAGGAAAAGAAAACAAACGATGAAGACTTAAAACAACTAAAAATGAAAAGAGAAATACTAAGCACAATTCAAACAAGACAAATGCGATTTTTGGGCCATGTTAAAAGACACTACAGCCTACTAAAAGTAATCCTGGAGGGGAAAATACAAGGTAAAAGAGGCAGACCAAGACTAACATGGACGAGTAACATCAAAAGATGGACAAATCAGCCTATGACAACCTGCACCTTCAAAGCAAGAGACAGAGCAGAATGGCTCTCCATGGTAGCCAACCTTCGTTGCGGAGAAGGCACTCGATGATGATGATGATGGTTACACATGTGCAGTTCGAACAGAGGAAGGACTGAGCGAATGTTTCCTAATAGAAACTGGGGTTAAACAAGGATGTATTTTATCGCCCTTGTTATTTGGAGTTGTTATGGACTTCATAATGAAGAAATGCTGCACTGGTAATAAACGCATCGAATGGATTCAAGGAGACCAGTTGAAGGACCTCAACTTTGCTGATGACATAGTTCTCATCAGCAGTCAGATAAAAACGGTGCAGGAAAACACAAATGAACTATCATCAATAGCCAGCAAAATTGGGCTTGAGATCAATCATGACAAGACTAAAGTCATGAAAAGCTTAATTCCAACAGACGACAAAATATACATGGAAAACAAACCAGTGGAAGAGATCGATCACTTTATCTTGGAAGTCACATTGATCGAGAAGGGGATACAAGCAAAGAAATTAGAATCAGAATAGCTAAAGCAGCAATGTCTTTCAGAAGCCTTGAAAAGTTGTGGAAATAAAAACTCATCAGCACAAACACAAAACTTAGACCATTCAAATCAAATGTACTATCAACCTTACGTATGCATGTGAAAGCTGGAAAACAACAAGAGATATAGAAACAAAGTTGAATGCATTGAAAAATAAATGTCTAAGGAAAATACTTGGTATAGCTTGGAACGAATTCAAAACAAACGAGGAAATTAGAGAAATCGCCAATCAACCACTAATATCTTCAGTAATAAAGAAAAGACGATGGTCATATGTTGCACATGTGATGAGAAGAGATAATAACCGAATAGCAACGCAAGCCCTCATGTGGGAAACAACAGGTAAGAGAAAAAGAGGAAGACCCAGAGAGACACTGAGAAGAACATTGCTGAGAGAGGCAAAAGAGCAGGAATTGGTTCCCTCAAAGAGATAGAGCTGCTTGCACAGAGCAGAGACAAATGGCGAGATTTGATAAAATATCTCTAAAAGAATTGAAAACTGCTAGAACAAAAATTCAGATAAGAGAAGGAGTATCTTGGTCTACGCCCTATGGGCCGGCTACGGCTCGAAAGGTCAATAGATAGATAGATATTGTATTTAAGGATATTTCTTGTTTATTTTCTTTTAACTTAATATCATCATTATCAGAAATACTTTGCTTATATTTTTATTCTTTCCATCTGTAAAGCTGATGTGATGTCTTTATAGTAAATTTTTTAATCAATCACATTGTTTTCGAATTTAAATTTTAGATAATTATTTTTTCTTTAGGAAATACATTTCTTGTTAGCCAAAGGTTTTTAATTTCCTTGAAAAAGATCATATATGGGAGATAAATGTCCTGATAGCCAAAGGTTTTTAATATTTTCTTGAAAAAGATCATTTATGGAAAATAAATGTCCTGTTAGCCAAATGATCTCAAAGTCCACAATGTCTCGTTCCCTGTATTTTGCCAGTTGTAACCAAGTATTCCAACTACTTTCCTCTTCCCATGATGTGCCAGAAAAATGTTGATTGTTTCTTTCTGATGTTTCTTAGGTGTTCCTTTTTTTGTGTTGGCCTCTTTGAGAATTTCCTCATTGGTCTTTTTAGCTGTCCAGGGAATTTTCAACATTCTTCTGAGAAATCCCATCTCTGTGGCCTCTAATCATTTCATTTGTTTGTTTACAGTCCATGATTCGCTTCCATAGGTCAGAATTGGTTCTATATAGTACCGATGAACTCTCTTTCTCACTTCTATTGACATAGATTTGTTGCATAAGATATTTCTCATTTTCTGAAATGCTATTTTGGCCTGAGCTATTCTGGTTTTTATTACTGTGGTTTCTGTTCCATCTGATGTTATTATTGTGCCCAAGTATTTGAGAGTTGCACTTGTTTCAGATTTGTCCTATTTATTTTTATGCTGCATGATGGTGATGATTGTTTCTTTGAAATGGGAAATAAATTTCTTGTTAGCCAATGGTTTTTAACGTCCCCCTGAAAAAGATCTGATATGGTAAATGAGTTTCTTACTTTACAAAAGGTTTTTAACTTTGTCTTGAGTGAGATAAAATGTGGGAAATATATTTCTTGCTAGCCTTGGTTTTTAACATTGCCTTGAAAATAATAAAATATGAAAGAAGCATTTTGAATTCACGAGTCTTCATGGTTGATATCTGTTCTTGATAATTTCAGGCAAATATCAGTGATTCTGTGTATGAGAATCTTCGTTTTCTCATCGATAACCCAAAATGTTCTGTGTCTCTGCCCATGAATATAAAATCTGTGGAGAAGATGATAGACACGGTCTTAGCAAGCCTACCTATTGAAGAATTGTTGGATCTGACTAAGGAAGAGTTTGAGATCTATGATGATAAACTTCACTTCATTGAGAGTAAGTCATCAAGTGTGAAATATGTTTTGTATGTTACTTTCTTCAAGTCCAGTGTGAAATATGTTCTGTACATTATTTCTTCAAGTCATCACATGTGAAATATGTTCTGTATGTTATTTATCCTTCTTGTCTTTTTTTTGTAGGGGCTAATCAAGCAGTGTCAAAGTTATTCTTGGATTGTCACTCTCGTCTGAAGGAGTTTAAACAAAGCCTTGTCACTGA
This sequence comes from Megaustenia siamemsis, assembly GCA_032433765.1. Taxonomy (NCBI): domain Eukaryota; kingdom Metazoa; phylum Mollusca; class Gastropoda; order Stylommatophora; family Ariophantidae; genus Megaustenia; species Megaustenia siamemsis. The sequence continues at coordinate 67,083,645 of JAVIAB010000024.1, read as the reverse complement.
AACAGCAGAAGTGGATAAGGAGTAAGTGTTCTTAATTGTTTCCTTCCACAAGTAAATGACAATTGTAAAACAGTAAACTTTCCTTATATTTATATTATCAGTATGTTGTTGATTCATAGAAAAAGAGAATCTACGGGAGAAGAAAAGAACAAATACCATTTCCTAGGGGCATTGCCAAATCAATAGTCAACTATAATAGGCGGAGGCTACTACTACTATAACTCCGATTATATTCTGTTTAATTTTGTGTGTTTGTTTTCATTTGTTATTTATTTATTTTTCCAGGTGATTTTCAAACATCACTGGTTCATAGCATTCTATATTTGGCCCTTTTGGAAACTGCTGTGAAAGCAGTGTAAATCTATTTAAATATTAAGATTTAGGCATTAAGATTTTTAGATGTTGTTTAGTAATATCATTTTTGAAAGTCCTTTCCCAGATCTTTTTATAAGAGTGAACATATTTATAATAAATGTAGTTGACACATATTGTTCTGTCCCACTCAGAATTGAGGAGTTTGAGAAAAAGGTGGACCAGGCCTGTGTGTTGATTGAGAGTGATGAAGACGATGATGTGACTATTTTGACACCATTGGACAATTCAAAGCCCGTGTCTCAATCTGCGTAAGTCACAAAAAGAACTTAAATATATTCAAGACATGCATACTTCATCGTCTGTAGTAGGAAAATCTTTGTACAGAGCTTTGCAGCAGGAAGCAGTCTGATCATCAGAAGACCTCCCCTCGAGCATGTGTTGTGGCCCTCTAGCTTCTTGATACTCTGGGGGAGGTGGGCTCGCTTGGGTCATGACTCCCAGGCATTGACCTCCTGCTGCATTGTCTCTAAGGCTTACATTATATGCCTGAGAGCCAGTCTTCTATATTATCATCATCAGACCATTTTGCCATTTCATGAGAGTGCTTCCTTTGACATTTATTAATTAAAAGCTGCAATGCGAGAATGATTGTCACTTTAATTATTGAAAGTCTCAGGAAAGTGATGCTGAAGATGACTGTGTAGGATTGACAGGTGCAGATGTAGGTGCTGGGAGGTGTCAAGATAAGATGTATGCCTGTGGACAAGAAAGTTCTGGGTTGATTCTCACCACAGGCAGTGGAAAATAAAATAAAATAAAATCTGAGGCTTTACCGTCCACTAGTTTCTGGGTAGTGAGATCTGATGTCTAGTCCTCTAGGAAAATGGCAAAAAAACAAGAGCTTCCATATGCATTCTGAAGTCAAATAAGTTCATAAGACAGATGAAGAAGGAGTATATGAGTTTGCAAGTTAAATGTGAGATAATGTTTTTAAAAAATAAAACTAATAGAGAAGCTTGAAAAGACTGTTCCTTATACATTCTGATTATGTATTGTACCTTCTGATTGTGTATTGTATTTTCTGGTTGTGTATTGTACCTTTTGAATATGCATTGTATTTTCTGGTTGTGTATTGTATTTTCTGATTGTATATTGTATTTTCTGATTGTGTATTGTATTTTCTGGTTGTGTATTTTACCTTCTGATTGTGTATTTTCTTTCTGATTGTGTATTTTACCTTCTGATTGTGTATTTTACTTTCTGATTGTATATTGTACGTTTTGATTGTGTATTGTATTTCCTGATTGTGTATTATACTTTCTGATTGTATATTGTACTTTCTGATTGTATATTGTACTTTCTGATTGTATATTGTACTTTCTGATTGTGTATTGTACTTTTGGATTGTGTATTGTATCTTCTAATAATAATTATACCTTCTAATTGTATTTTATCTTCTAATAGTGTATTGTACCTTCCGATTGTGTTTTGTATCTCCTACTTTCTAGTAATGATCAACAAGCAAAGTTCACAGGAGGGCAAGCCGGGTCATCAGGTCAAAACCGAAATCAACCACTTCCTGGAACTAAAAGCTTGTCACAGTCTGGGAAGAGTCCTAACAGTCAGTCAATGCCTTCAATGGAACAGCTGCGTTCTCAGTTTACCAATGCTGTCAACAAATCAATGGCCACGTTGCAGAATCAGCCAGTAATTTAAAGAGAGTTTCTACTTTACAAATAAATTCTTGATGCTGTAATTTTGACATACATCTGGCACACATGATTAGGGTTTTCCCCAACACCCTAAGGGTTGCCTATCAGTTCTTGTGTTGTCTTTATTTCATGTCATCATTTTAAATTCTCCTGTACCATCTCTCTATACAGTTCTTCAGTACCACCTCTCTGTACATTTCTCCAGTACTATCTCTCTGTACAATTCTCCAGTACCATCTCTTTATACATTTCTCCAGTACAATCTTCTGTACAATTCTCCAGTACCATCTCTCTGTACATTTCTCCAGTACAATCTCACTATACATCTCTCCACCACCATCACTCTATAAAATTCTCCAGCACCATCTCTCTATACAATTCCCCAGTACCATCTCTACAATTCTACAGTACCATCTCTTTGTACAATTCTCCAGCACCATCTCACTATACATCTCTCCAGCACCATCTCTCTATAAAATTCTCCAGCACCATCTCTCTATACAATTCCCCAGTACCATCTCTACAATTCTCCAGCACCATCTCTCTATACAATTCCCCAGTACCATCTCTTTGTACAATTCTCCAGTATCATCTCTCTATACATTTCTCCAGTACCATATCTCTATACATTTCTCCATTACCATATCTCTATACATTTCACCAGTACCATATCTCTATACATTTCTCCAGTATAATATCTCTATACATTTCTCCAGTATCATATCTCTATACATTTTTCCAGTATTATCTCTTTATACAATTCCCCAGTACCATATCTATATACATTTCTCCAGTATCATATCTCTATACATTTCTCCAGTATCATGTCTCTATACATTTCTCCAGTATCATGTCTCTATACATTTCTCCAGTATCATATCTCTCTATACATTTCTCCAGTATCATCCCTCCTTCCACTGATGCTACTTCTTGTCACAGTATGTTCTACAGCAGTGTTGGTGTAGTGGTGCCTTGTCTACTGACTTGGTGGTTGAGGTTAAACTCTCAGTTCTGGTGAAATTTTTTTTTTTTTTCCAACCACGAGTACAATTCACACTGCTCTCAGCAGGAATCGAACACGGGTTGTTCGAACGTTGGTAGTCCAGTTGGGTGGTTTTCCCAACTATGCTACTGAGGCCCCCAAAAAAATACCCCCGCGGTCGACCCAGCCATTGGCAGAAATGGGTACCAGGGTATTACCCTGGGAAGGTGAATAATGTCACCTTGCATCTGGGTTTCGATTCTTGAAGCGACACTATACAGAAATCTCAGAACATTTCTGGATAGGCGGCCGGGCACATATAGGTGGAAACTCGCGTGCTAAGACACCGGTTCAAGTCTCATTCTTTACCTTGACCTTTTTCTTCATCTCAACAACATGCCTTGAAAGTTTGTCGTAAAAATGGATGCTTTACGAGATATATTTTTGTGTGAAAGTAGGACAGTTTGACATTCTACTCATTACATCATTCATAAATGTACCAGGCTTAATGGAAAAATGTGTAGGTATACCATTTTTTCATGTTGACACATAGCACATTCCATACCTTAGCCACAAATGCAGCTTTGGCAGCTAGCATATCAATCCCGAAAGCCGCTTTAAAATTTATTGACATTTTCCATTTTCCACACTAACGAAAGCACTGACGATGGCTTCAGCTGAGGAGCTTAAACTAAGTAGCTCTGGTGAAGACCATGTCCCCAACCTCCTTAGTTGCCTCTATCAACATGTGTGACAGTGGCTCTATTCTTTTCTCTCCTCAACAAGGTCCGAGCCTCAGTAGCAGGTTTTACTATATGTTCTGATTGATTATACAACCAAAATGTATTGGTTAAGACTGCAGCCTGTAAAAAACTCTTTGACTGAAACTAATGGTTCCAAATTTTGGCTGAATCTAATAATTCTTTTTTTTTTTTTGGACTGAATCTAAGACCTTTTTCACTAAATATATTAATTCCTTTTTAGCTGAATCTAATAATTACTTTCTGACCGAATCTAATCATTTCTTCTTGACTGAATCTAATATCTTTTTCACTGAATCTATTAATTTGTTTTTAGCTGAACCTAATAATTACTTCCTGAATGAATCTAATAATTCCATATCTAGCCACAGCTGACTTAACATAGCCTCTTGCCACAAACCTATCTTTTATGTCAATGGCACATTTCTCTGACTACCGTGCTGTGTTCCAGACTTTAATTATTCCATGTAAATACTTGTTGCTGACTGCTGAAAAAAGATACACTTATCCTTTCACTCTGTGTAAAATGTTGGTACATTCTCATAATAATCTGAAGCTCAGAGAGTCTGTTCTCTGTATCACTGCATTCATTGAGTGCCATCTTCACAGCAAAGGTTGGCTACCATGGAGCGCCATTCTGCTCATTCTTTTGCTTTTTACAGTGCAGATTGATAGACATTTTTGATGTTACTCATCCATGTTAGTCTTGGTCTTCCTCTGCCTCTTTTACCTTGTATTTTCCCCTCCAAGATTACTTTTAGTAGACTGCTGTGACTTTTAACATAGGTTAATTCCAAGATTACTTTTAGTAGACTGCTGTGACTTTTAACATAGGTATAATTCTCTTCATTTTAATGCACACAGAAATATAAACAATTAAGAATAATAATTAAACCACAATGTTAGAAGCTCCTTGATAATTTATATTGTTATATTTTTGTTATCTTAGGCATCAGAAACAAGTCAGCCATCAAGATCAGTATCAGCACAACCAGTTCGTTGGTGAGGGAATATATTTTCTTTAGAGCCACATTATGTGGTTTAGCACATTCAATTATAAATCTTTTATTTATATTATAGTTTGTCTAAAGAAGTCACGTTGATGGACTAAAGAAAATATTTAATAAATAAGGACAGATAGTACGTTCTTGTTCTCTCACACACGTTTATATGATTACAAATATGTTGAATGTTTGTGCACACCAAAGCGTGTTTTAGATAGGCCTGAGCACGGAACGAATTCAAAACAAACGAGGAAATTAGAGAAATCGCCAATCAACCACTAATATCTTCAGTGATAATGAAAAGACGATGGTCATATGTTGGACATGTGATGAGAAGAGATAATAACCGAATAGCAAAGCAAGCCCTCATATGGGAAACAACAGGTAAGAGAAAAAGAGGAAGACCCAGAGAGACACTGAGAAGAACATTGATGAGAGAGGCAAGAGCAGCAGGATTCGGCTCCCTCAATGAGATAGAGCTGCTTGCACAGAACAGAGACAGATGGCGAGATTTGATAAAATATCTTTAAAAGAAAACTGCTAGAACAAAAATTCAGATAGGAGAAGGTGTATCTTGGTCTACGCTCTATGGGCCGGCTACGGCTCGAAAGGTCAATAGATAGATAGAGCACAGAAAGGGAAAATCTCCATTTGCTTGACATTTTCAGCTATAGACGACTGATGTCATTCTAGCCACAACTCCTGCTCGTAAAGCTGACAATGTCAGGTGGCGGTTTTCCAATATTTCCCTTTCTATGCTCAGGCCTGCCTAAAGTAGGCTCTGTGTACACATTGGTTATAAAAATGTGCGTCTTCTTGTTTCCTGACAGGCCAGAGCTGAAGGTGCAGGACAAAGTTCTAGGCAAGAAGTTCAACGATGTTTGGTACATTGGCACCATCTTAGACATATATCCAGCTGTGGCTGAAGACAAACTGGAGGTAGGCATAAACAAACAGACCTGGTTAGTTATCTATTTTATTGTCATGATTCAGGAGATAAGTGATGAGCGAATGACTATTCTTTTATTGTTTGCTTATCAAAGTTCAAGTGTTCAGTTCTCTTTCTTTTGCTCTTTTTGTAAGTTTCTATAGCAGGAAAATCTTGCTTCATCTCTCGGGTTCTGTTTGTTGTCATTCAACAAGCATCTATTGGTGTTAATTTCATTGCTCCACAAATCTTGGTGTTGGACATTGTTGATATTAGTTTGTTTTGGCACATTTTGTGAGCACAGGGAAGGAGGAAACAAAGGTAATGTGAACCATTGCATTTGTTTCTCATTTATATATATATATACATTCCAGGCTTGGTTTAATTCTGATCTGTCCTCTTAGTTAAAATGGCTAAATGCTTTATATGTTATTTAATATCATGCAACTGGGTCAGAAAGTAACCTGTCAACGTCTGTAATGACAGTGAGAGGTTATTCCTGATGCCTTTTGAAGTCTACTCTCATATACATATATTGCAAATTCTTATAAACTGTTTTTGCATCCACAGTGGCGGTGTAAGGTAAAGTTTGATGGAAAAGGAATGAAGACCCTTCCTGGCAAGCATATTGCATATAGAGATCCGATCAACTGCTTCCTTCGAGTTGGAACACGTGTTGTAGGTAAGTGGCTGAGGTTATATACTCGAGAATGTTGCGCAAAATTGTTAACTGCAAATGATGCAATGTTTAGGAGTAATTCTCTTTTGTGGGTTATGATGATCAGGAATAATTTTTATAATTAATAATTTTATAATTATGTTAATTACATAGATTAAAGCTGTTTTTAAGAGATGTTTTGCCAATCTAATAATTGAATCATGGTTTTAAAAAAAAACATTCAGAGCATTGAAATAGAGCAAACAGTAAAAGTCAGGTTGGTGAGGTTAAACAGTTGCTGAGAAAGAAATAAAATATTGTCCAAGTTAAGGGCTTGCTGGTGAGATTTGTAGAGCAGTGAAACTGTGTTGTTAATGAATGAAAGGATATTATCTAATCATTCTCTTCTATTGAGAATGGTATTGTGTAATTTTGGCAGTGACTAGAGATAACTGAGTAAAGTAACAGTAATTTACATTATAAAACAAAATTCTATCTGAAGACAAAACCAACTATGCACAAAGTCACTGGTCTTCATTAAGCAGGCAAACTTTAATGTCTTTGAAATATGAAATGAGATGAAAGTGTCTGAATTATTTAATGCAAGAAAAAAGATTCCTTTCTGTCAGTTTATTTGTGAAATAAGTATTCCTTGCAATAATTTTTGTTTCAAAATAAATATTTCTTGCTGCCATTATTCTGAAAATAATGATTATCCATAAAAGCATTTGCCAATCTAGGCCACAATTGTTAATCTTTTCATTGAAACACTGTAATCAAAGTCAAGATATTTGAGATCTGTGTACTTTCAGTGCATTTATTGTAATCTCAACACTGGAAAACAATGGGAGAAGGAAGTACCATCATTTTTCCTACAAACAAGGACAATTCTAATAATTCTTTAGCCAAACAAAATTAATTTCTAAATACTGTTAACAGATGCAACAAGTGGAACTGAAGTATAATTGAAATTGAGCAACAGACTGTAGGTAGGTTGCACAAAATGACTATAATGAAGGAGACTATGGACACCCATCTTTTAAACCAAAAATGCAGTTTTTCAAAGGAGAATGTGAGCACTGTGAGGGGTCCTGTACAGTTGAAGCAGTTCTGTGAGTTTGTTAGAAAATGTTAGACTCATTAATCCTATATATGTAATTGCAAAGGAAATATCGTTGTTACTGTCCTGGCAAGATGGCCAGCATTTTGGAGCAGTCCAGCTCATCACTGATATCTTATACTCACCTTCTTGAAGTCTTTCTCTTTCATATTCCTGGAATTTATACCCATAAGCCATTATGTCCATTTACATGACAATCAATATTTTATTTTCCTTGTTTTTAATTGTTTTGTTAACCTAGTTTTCTGGAATTTTAAGTTCAAGCAACATTGACATGTTTGTTCTTTTCTTCATTGATGGTATGCTGATTAATCATCTGCAATGCTAACATCCAAAGACATTAATGTGTTTTTCAGCTATCTGTCAATTGTCCATATTTCACAGTTGTAAATTGCATTGGAAAAAGTACAGTTCTTAAAAGACCCAAATTTTATTGAACAGAATTCTAGATCCTGTAAATTTATATCATGATCGAGCACTTTCATTATTCTTTCAGCGCTGTACAGAGAAGATGATGCTCCAAACACATTTTTTGCTGGAGTCATTGCTGAGGCTCCGAGTATAAAGAATAACAGAAGGTGAGATGTGACAGAAATCATTACTTTACAGAATCACAATATAATATTTTTTTTTTGTTTGCCAGCTTTTACCTGTGACGAAGTCCCTAGAGACTAGGAACTGAATTTTGCGCGTTAATCCATTTTTCCCTGGCAGCCGTGTGCACGGGGGTCCCTCACCACACGGGCAGATAACTCCGTCTTCAGAGGTACTCATATTTTTTTCCATCTAAGAGTAATTGACGTTTTAAGCTGGGCCTCGCTGCTGAGACCAGGGGTGGTTGCCGCAGAGAGAAATCATAGATAAAAATCCCAACTGGTGGAGCCGGGATTTGAACCCACAACCTTTCTGTCTTGAGTCCGGCGTCTTGCCTTGAGACCAACCAGTCCACAATGTAATATAAACATGAAGGAACAGCCAGGGTTATTTAACTCTAGATGATTAAGAGACCTAGCCATGAATCACGTTTTCACGAGATTGTAGTAAAGATTATTACCACATATGTATGTATCAGACTTGTGTCTGATTTTGGGAAGGGGGGAGGGATGTTTGCCCACAGCAAAATGTCAAATTTCATGAATTTGTATTGTGATGTGGTAATCTTTGCAAAGGTCTCATAATCTTGAGTTGAGGGACTAGTTGTAGGATATTAAATGATTAATTAATTCTACGGAAAAAAGAAATGGAATAACGAGGAATTACACATCTGATAGTTTACATGATTTGTAATGTCCATATCAGAACTGACTTGAACAGGAATTTGCAAAGATCCAAGATTACCTGAACTAGTTGATGTAACATTTAGTGAGGAAAATTTGCACAGGGTAGGGTGAATATCGGTATGTTCTACTAACAGTATAAAGAAGCCATATACTGTAATAGGCTGCGAACCTATGGGACTGAGTGAAGAACATTGCTATTGAGTACTTTAACCAATATCTTTCTTTGTCACTCACCATAATCATTACAGCTCTGTCTAGTCTACCTTAGAAAGAGCATGAAATGTGCATAAGCAACATTTTGTTCTGGGAATACGACTGATTTTTTTCTTCTTCAGACCTATCACACCCAACTCACTATCTATGTACCAGACAAAGCCAGGTTTGAATTAAATAACAATATGCAATAGTTAAACACTGTTAGTTAATAGTGACACTGTGTCCTTCCAAGCATATCGTAAGAGGTGACTAAGGAGGTTGATCGATGGCCTGATAAGCTGTCATTGTAAAAAGTATTGTTATAGCAACAGAGCCATAGATTTTGGAAGCAGTGATCTTTGCAATATGTGCCATTTTGGCACGCAATGTTTCTATTTTTGAGTTTGTGGTTCTGCCCTATGTGCCGTCTTCGGCTGAAAAGGACAATAGATAGATAGATAGATAGAATAAACATGTATTTTTAGCCTTTCAGTGGAATTCAATTTTATTGTTTCTTCTTCTACCTCTCAGCTCCCTGTGGAGCATAGGTCTTCAACAAACACTTTCCAAGCCATTCTGTTTCTTCCCATTCTTTTAAGATCATTCCATGTCTTCCCCATCATCTTCATCACTGCTTCTATCTTCTCCAAAAATTCCTTGGTCTTCCTCTTTCTCTTTTTCCCTGGGGATTCCAAAAAAGGGCCTGTTGTGTAATACTCTCAGTTGGCTTCCACAGTGTGTCCTATCCAGTGCCATCGTCTTCACTGTATCTCTTTATCCACTGGTATTTGACTGGTACATTTCCATAATTCTATGTTAGTGATTTTGTCCTGCCATTTCCATCCTTTTATTCTGCGTAAACATTAATGAAAGTCTGTATCTTCATGATAATTTTATTGTTTGACTTGTTTATTTTTTTTTCCCCAGGTTTTTGGTATTTTTTGATGATGGATATGCTCAATATTGTGAAGCCAAAGAACTCCATAAAGTTTATATGCAAAGTATGAGTTTCTTGTGTCTGTTAATGTACTGCCAGTTTGGTTTTCTTAACTTAATCCTTATGCAGAATAAAGTATTAAGTGTTTAGTAAACTCAAATTTGAACAAACATCTTACATTTGATAAAAGTTGAGATTAGATAGAGCTTGTCCTACAGGTTTGCTTGCTCATAAAAAAGGCAGCACTATAAAAAACATTCTCCACGGTAACTGTATCATTAAAGATTTGGAAAAATAAAATAAGAAAAACTTGTATGTCGACAAGCCAGATGTGACACTAAGTACACTATAGTTTTACAGAAGAACAAAAGATCCATAAGTTTCTAATTTTTAAATAATTATGGCAGTTATTCAAAGAGATATTTGTTATTGTTATTATATATATATATATATATGAATTTGTTCCACGCTATACCAATTATTTTCCTTAAGGCATTTATTTTCGAATGCATTCAACTTTGTTTCTATGTCTTTTGTTGTTTTCCAGCTCTCACATGCATACGTAAGGGTTGATATTATGTTTTATTTGAATAGTCTAAGTTTTGTGCTTGTGCTGATGAGTTTTATTGCCACAGCTTTTCAAGGCTTCTGAAAGACATTGCTTCTTTAACTATTCTGATTTTAATTTCTTTATTTGTATCCCCTTTCTGATCAATGTGACTTCCAAGATAGATAAAGTGATCGATCTCTTCCACTGGTTTGTTTTCCATATATATTCTTTTATCTGTTGGAATTAAGCTTTTCATGATTTTAGTCTTTTCATGATTGATCTCAAGCCCGATTTTGCTGGCTACTAGTGTTCAGATTAGATAGAGCTAGTCCTATAGTATATATCATCATCATAAAGTAATGGGCCGGCTGGCGTAGGTGATCATGTCTCTCCACAATTTTCGATCTCGACAGCTATTATCATTTCTGTTGTTGACCTTTGCCAAGCCATACTCTTAAGCTGTCTGTTATTTTTTCTCTTCGCTTCCCTCTATTATTATTATTACTCAATATTCTCAATTGTTATTCCAGGCATGCCCCTTATGGATATTAAAATAATCTCACTATAAATATTAAATAAATCTGGTGACAGCTCACAACCTTGTCTAACACCCATATATATATATATATATATATATATATATATATATATATATATATATATAGAGAGAGAGAGAGATGAGATATTTGTTTTCCTGTGTAACCAAGTAAATAACAAATTAGTTTGTGTTTCTTACAGGTGAGAATGTATGGGAAGATATTAACATTGAAACAAGTGCATTTATCAAGGAGTACCTGCGAATATACCCAGAGGTTAGCATTTGAACTTCACTTAATGTCATTTGTTGATAATGAAGATTACATTATATCTATCTATCTATCGTCCTTTCGAGCCGAAGACGGCACATGGGGCAGAACCACAATCTCAAAAACAAAAACCTTGCGTGCCAAAGTGACACATATTGCAGAGATTACTGCCTCTAAAATATATGGCGCTGTTTCCATAACAATACTTTTTACAATCACAGCTTGTCAAGCCATCGATCAATCTCCTTAGTTGCCTCTTACGACATGCCTGGAAGGTCACAGTGTCACTATTCTTTATTTCCCTCATAATGAGGCCCCGGTAACACACAGGAAACATTATAATATACATATATTAAATACTATGAATTTTTAGTACCTCTGTATGATTTTGGCTATTGCTGTACCTTGTTTGTTCATCAAACCACATCAATATCTCTAATAAAGCTGGCAGTACATCTTAAGCTTCTCATCACCATAAAGCTTGTTCCTCAGAGGGATCAGAAAGGAACTCTATTCCTTGTGAAGAAAATGGTTCTGATGAACACATCCTTGTTCTGAAGAACACACTTTGTTTGTTTGCTCCTTTTACTTAGGTACTGGGAACTGCTTCATGAAGAGGAAAATAACTATGCAGTGTGATCAGCAATCTACAGCTGCCTGCAAGCATCAGGATCAGTGAACAACAGCTGATCAAGACCCTGCTCCACCTCCGAGTGATGTTCCTAGAAACCGACTATACAGTCTGGCCAAGCAAGTAGGGATCAAAGAGGGAAGGCTGTGCTGAAGTCGGATGTGTTGAGTTGAAGGAACAAATATCACAGCCCAGCTGCAACACAACACAATGTATCTGTGCTTACTTAACATCCCTTTACAGGCTGCGAGCAGTGGCATATCTTCAGAGGAGGCAACGGAGGCCACGGTTCCTCTAATATTTTATCAAAATACATAGCACAATTACATCCAAACTCAATATGTTAAATGTCAATGTACAATCAGCCACTGTATTCCCTAGTATAGTTTTGATATAGTCCAAATAACTCAAGCCATTACTAATAAATATGTTTCAATGTGTATGGATGTCAAACTTACTACAACGGCATCTATCAACCTTGCAATGTGTATGAGAACTAGGCAGGCCATTTCAACAATTACCTCCCCATTTCCATGGAAACAAAAGAACAGCAAATCAGAGGTAGTGCCGATGGAGAGAAGTATAAAATAGCTGATGTAAGAATCACCGTGCTGTGTCTTTATATTGGAACAAAAAACGGAACAAAATTGTAAGAGATTTTATTTAACAGCAAAACCATGCTTTTTTCATAACTTAATCTAAATAAGCAAGAAATTATGATGTAATTATAGTTATGTTATGATGGAAGATGTAGAACAGAGGATTCATGCAGAATGGCTCAGGCAAAAGCAGCTTTCCAAAAATTGAGGAGGATACTATGCAATCCATTTTTGACAATAGAAACAAGAAAAAAAGTTCTTAAATGTTATGTAGAGCCAGTCTTAACATATGGATGTGAATCATGGACAATAGGACAACAGACAAGAAAATCACTGGAGTCTGTAGAATGTAGAAATGTGGTTTTACAGAAGCATGTTGAGAATACCATGGACAGCTAAGAAGAGTAATGAAGATGTTCTGAAAGAGGCCAAAGCAAAAAGAGAGCTAAGTCCGATATTAGGAAGAAACAATTATCATTTTTTGGCTACGTAATGAGAAGAGAACAGCTGGAATATATTGTAACAACTGGGAAAATTGAGGGACGAAGAGATAGAGGGAAGCAAAGAGAAAAGATACCAGACAGCTTAAGAGAATGGCTTGGCATAAGGTCAACAACAGAAATGATAAATAACTGTTCAGATCGAAAGTTGTGGAGAGACATGATCACCTACACCAGCAGGCCCGGTATTTGACGATGATAGCTATGTTAATTTAGTGCAACATTTGAAGGAATTATGTTACATAGCACAAATTGCTACAATGTTAATGTCACAAATTATCAGGTTAAAAGGTCAACTTGAAAGTTCGGTCTCGTATCTGGTCGTATCAAGTTTAAAACTCACCCTTTGCCGCTGGCGGCAGGTGATGAAAAGGAGTAGTCATTCTTTTAGTAGCCATCGGGTAAGAGCCAGAAAGATACTGGGAAAGATAGGTACTGGAAAAATACAATAAACATTAAAGTTGTTATTAATCATCATCATGTGCCATATCGGTTGGCGTAGGTGATCATGTCCCTCCACAATCTTCTATCCACAGTGCATCGTATCAGTTCTGTTGTTGACCGTTTTCCATGCCATGACACCAAGCTATCCAGTAGTTTCTCTCTTTGTCATCCGCGATCTCTCTTTCCTTTTATTTTGCCTGTTGTAACCAAGTATTCCAACTTTCCTCTTCTCGTGATGTGCCCGAAAAATGTGGATTGCTTCTTTCTGATGTTTTTTAAGAGCTACCTTTTTGTGTTGGCCTCTTTGAGAACTTCCTCATTGGTCTTTTTAGCTGTCAAGGGAACTTTCAGCATTCTTCTGAGTAATTCCATCTCTGTGGCCTCTAATCGTCTTTTCATTTGTTTGTCTACTTTACAATATTTGTCCATTACTTGGGTCTGCCGGGGAGTCTTATAGGATCAGAGAATAAAAGATGCTTCTTATATCTATTCTCTCCTGACCCACCGCCTCTCCTCCAATCCTATTTTCCTATACCTGATTCTTTCCTTTCTTATTCTTCCTTTTCATTTCTCTTCCTTGTATCAGTATTTCCTCCCTCTACCTACCTGTCTATCCTCTCCGATTCCTCTGTTTGGATTAGGCCCCCCCCCCCCGGTTAGGCTCCTGTAGTTTTATGATACCTATTATCTTCTCCGTTTACCGCCCTTTGCCAGGCCTTACCTGTGCTTTTGTTTGAGTTTATTTTCATCCCGACCAGTGTTTTGACATTTGTTTCCCACGATTCTTGTTCCCCTTCTTCCGGCACATGTATTCCTGTCTATGTGGTCATTCTTTTGTTTCGTTCCCGGCGGACAGACCAGTTATTTGAGCTAAGTGATACAATTTTATATATTTTTATATATATATATTCTCCTATTCTTTCTAATTTATACATCTTAACACTCATCCTACCTCCCCTCATGTAGCTTTCTTCTTTTTTCATTTTTCTACATCCTACTTTCTTCTTTTCTGTCCACGTCTCCACTCTTCTGATCATGTAGTTATAGATAATTGTGTTTCACCGTTTGTTTTCGTTGTCCTTGTACTCTGAAGAAGGCCACAGGCCAAAACGTCAGTATTGTGTTGTGTTCCTCCCTTGTAAAGCTGTCTTCATACCTTGGAGTGTTTAACACTCCCCACCACTGGCTTCTTGCTACCAGCTTTACCACAGCATCGCAATTATTTGCCTATTCCCTATGCTTGTCCATTACTTGGGTCTGCCAGGGAGTCTTATAGGATCAGAGAATAAATGATGCTTGTCCAGTGCAGGCACCACGAGGTGTTTTGGTCTGAGTTTTTATTTCACCCCCGACAGAAAAAACTTTTTCATTCTACCTGGATTTGAACCTGTGTTATCCGGGTTTGGAACTCAACAAGTTATTAATTCGGTCACCAAGTCTCCTTTAGTATATACAATGTCATAAATAATCTGTAAGGGATCTGAGAACAAGACCTGCTATGTTCTTGACACAACTGATAAAGTGAAAGAGACAATCAGATATTGAGGATCCACAATGTAGATGTGACAGTGGGCACCCTGCATTTGATGTATGGATGGAACTAAACCAGATGAAAGGATTTCCTTGTGCGCTGGAGGTCATCACTAGATTGATATCTTTGTTGATCTTTTTCCAGAGACAAGTAGTATCTACACATTTTGAAAACAAAACATTACAAGCTGCTATAATAAAATGGTAAATATAAAAGAAAAGATTAGACAAACGATTCAAATATAGAAATGGTGACAAGGTTTCTCAAAACTGACATGACAAAACATAAAAGATATAATAAACTAATGACTTTGGCGGAATATAAAAAAATGCAAATTTTTCCTAAAAATGAAATACTTATACTTTTGTATGAATTAAATTTGTATAACTTTGTGTATAGGCATTGTTTAACTTTGTATATAACACTATTTAACTTTGTGTATAATTTTGTAAAGCTTTGTATAGCTTTTAACTTTTTTTTTTTTGTCTTCAGAGACCTATGGTTAGACTCTCCAAGGGTCAAGTGGTCCGAACAGAGTGGAATGGAAAATGGTGAGTTGGTGTTTGTTGCATAATGGTGTTATGTGATGATATTTTTATGTTGATTAACATATCACAGAAGTGAATAAACTCATGGCAGCTGTGTGTACAGGGGTCCCTCGCCGCACAGGCAGATCTCCATCTTCGAAAGTACTCATATCTTTTTCATCCATGAGTAATTGACGTTTCAAGCCGGGTCTCACTGCTGAGACCAGGGGTGGTTGTCACAGAGAGAAATTACAAATAAAAATCCCAACTTGTGCAGCCGGGATTTAAACACACACCCTCTCTGTCTTGAGGCCGGCATCTTGCCTCGAGACCAGCCAGTCCCTTTATTCCTATTTGAAGCTTGATCAGTCAACCTACTGTCCCAAACTTTTACAAAGTCTTCAAAATGTTACAGTAGCTCTGAAGAATATGTATAGCAGGTAATATCAGCTATGAACATTAATATTTGTCAGCACTTGCTTTACATAATTATTGACAGATCTATGTGCAGTGTTGTTAATGTTCTAACCATTACTGTCAATCATTTTTCTTTCTGACTTTCACCCAAGTACTATAAAAGGGATGATAAAGTACGAGACTTGAATCAGTGTCTTAGCACACAAGTCTTTTTTTCCAACCACGAGTACAACTCACACTGCTTCCGGCAGGAATCGAACACAGGTTTTCTGAACGTTGGTAGCCTAGTCGGGTGGTTTTCCCAACTAGGCTACTGAGGTCCCCCTACGAAAGGAGTGGATAAGTCATCTCTGTCATCCCCCTAAAAGAATAAGTGGGTGTAGTTGCATTATCATTTTGGTTGTGGTTTATTTACACATTTCGACCCAACACATCCGTTTTCAGCACAGGATTATTGTGTACCGGTTTGCCTTTGCTCTTTGCAATTCATACTCGCTTTCCCAGACTAGACTCTAGTCTATTACTAGAGGCACTGCAAAGAAGTAGAGTAGGATCTGGATTGTTCAGGTTCACTGATCCTGGCATAAGTCATCAACTATTAGTCGCTGGCAGCTTCCTGCTCTGTTGCTATCAGGTACCTTGTCATCATTCATATTTCTATCTTGTCACTATCATCGAGAGCCGTCTCCACATTGAAAGTTGGCTACCATGGAGCACCATTCCACTCTGTCTCTTGCTTTGATGGTGCAGGTTGTCATAAGCTAACTTGTCCATCATTTGATGTTACTCGTCCATGTTAGTCTTGGTCTGCCTCTTTTACCTGTATTTTCCCTTCGAAGATTACTTTTAGTAGGCTGTTGTGTCTTTTAACATGCCCCAAAAATTTCATTTGTCTTGTTCTAATTATGTTTAGTAGTTCTCTTATTATTTTTAGTTGTTCATAACTTCATCATTTGTTTTCTTTTCTTTCCATCCAATTCTACCTATTCTATATATCCACATTTCAAAGGCTTCAATTTTCTGTTCTGTTTTCTTGTCTAATGTCCATGTTTCTGTACCATGCAGGAATGTTGAGAAGATATAACATTTTTGCTATTCTTAATTTATCCCTGATGTTATTTATCTTCATGTTAGTATATTTTTCATGGCATTAAAATTACTTTTTGTATTTTTCCTATTCTTTTGTTTATTTCAGTTTTACATTTTTCATCACTGGTTATACATACCTGTAGTATGTCCAAGGTAGTTGTAGCTCTGAACTGTCTCCAAATCTATTTCTTCAACTTTGATATTCACTTGTAGGTATTGAGTATTTTCTTTGTTTATGATCATAATTTTAAAATAAATATTATATTTTGATATTCATATCTAATCCATATTTTTATTTTCTATCTATAGTAGAGAAATATTTCAATCTTGGTAAAACTTGGTATTATATTATTGCTTATATGGTTTCTTGTCTTGTCTCTTTATTGTTTGCTAGGTGGACAGCCAAAGTGCAGGAAACTGATGCCAGTTTAGTCAAGATGTACTTCCAGGCAGACAAGCGTACAGAGTGGATCTATAGAGGCTCCACAAGATTAGAACCCTTGTTTAAAGCATTGGTAGAGTAATCCCCCGTTTATGTTTTTTGTACTCACTGAAATCACAAAATGTCACTTGTTAAGATTTCCATTTATATTTGTTTTTGTCTATGGTGATTATTGAACTGGCCTACTGAGGTCAATGTGTCAGATCAAATTCAAAATGACAGCTTCTAGTTTCACTCAGCAATAAATGGGTACCTAATTTTTTCTGGGTAAGAAAGACAACACTGGTGTAATTTTGACCATATTACTAAAAAAATGTGCCTGTAGTTTTAAAAAAATATATAATTTTGGCACTAACCTCATATTCTGTATATACCATGTGGCACAATGGGGGTCTTAATTTTTCTTCCTTCGTACGCAAAGTAGAGGCAATGAGTATGTGGTTCTGGAGAAAGGTGCTACATATTTCATGGAAGACAGATGGAGAGGTCCTCAAACAAGTGATGGAGTAACTCAAAGAAAGGACATGGGTGGTTATTGAGTTATTTGAGGGTCATCATCATTGCACTCCGAACATGTCCATAGGTGCTCAGATCCCCTCCTCAGCAATTCCCTCAGTGTCCAGCGACTGATGACTCCAGTTCTATGTTGGTTGATAAGTCTTCTTACACGGCCACCAAGTTTCTCATTTCTGGCCGTGCCCATCTTAACTCCCATTTCCATCATCCGAAGAAGTGACGTTGATCTGTGTTTGTCGAAGTCCTGTGCTCTTCCAACATCTCGAAGGGCATTGATGATGTCCGCCCGATCCATCGGTTGCCCGTCCTCAACAACAGCGCAGCTAGCCAACCTGTCCGCTCTCTCATTTCCCCGTACTCCCGCATGTCCAGGGACATAGACAAAGGTGACCTTACGTATTTTGGATTTCTGCAACGACTCTACCCATTGCATGCGTACAAAGCCCGCCTCCACTTTTTTTATCATGCTCATCGAATCACTCAGTATACATGCGTGGATGTAGTCTTGTGACTCTAACCATTTGAATGCCTTGGTCACTGCCATCACCTCCATTGTCATGCTACTCGTGGTCATGGCGTATGCACCACTGTCTTCCTTGGCTATTCTGCCTGCTGAGCGTGCTGTAAATGCCCATGCACTTCTTTCGTGTCGTCTTACAGATCCGTCTGTATAGATGACTGCATCTTTCTCATCGGTATTATCGCAGATGAGACCGTTGACCTCAGCATTAACCACGACCGGGTTCTGTTCCCTACTTTTCCTGTCGAGTGTGACAATACATGAGAAAGTTCCCTTGAATGACGTAGGCACCGGTATCCACTCCTCACCAACGCTGATATTGGTAAGCCCACAGACCTGTTTGATGACATCTTCTGCCCGGCCCACCTATGATTTGCCTCTTTTTAGTCTGGTACCTTTCTCTGTGTTGAGCACGTGGTGCAATGGATGCTCTGTATCTGTAATCTTCAGGTATGCTCGTGCTCTCCAGATCTTGATTCTGTCATCCATGGTTGGAAAGTCAAGAAGATACCTCATTGCTACACAGGGAGTGTCCCTCGTACATCCCAGGATAATGCGCATGGCTTCATTTTGTATTTTCTCCAGCCTATCATTTTGAGTCGTACTGACAGTAAGAATGGCCAGGGCATACTCGATTGGTGCGAGGACTAATCCCTGGAATAGAAGAATAAGTAGCCTCTGCTCGATGTTGGCAGCTGCCATGACCTTCAAGGCGGCTAATCCTTTGCGGGATTTTGTTATCACATGGTCGACGTGGTCCCGAAAACACAGGCTGCGATCAAACTTAACTCCGAGGTATGTCATCAACTTGTCCCTGGTCACCTCATCAGCTCCCATTCATACTACCGGTGTGGTCGTATTAACGATAATATTGTTAAGGGAGAACCATGAAACTGATGCTTTATTAGGATTAACCAAGGCACCTGAAACCCCACACCAGGAAGAAATGCGATCGAGTTCGTCTTGCATTGTGAAGGCGATTCCCCGTCTGTCTCTTCCCTGTCGATATACCAGAATATCATCAGCAAAAGTCATAGTTCTTCCCCTCCCATCCAGCTGTTGGGCCGTGATCGTTATTGTGTACACGTTAAATAGAACTGGTGACAATGGTGAGATTTGTGGCAGCCCAGGACAAATGGATGTTGGCTCGGAAGACCAACTTCCACATCTGAGTATCACCTTCCTCTGAAACATTGCCGCGGCGATCCATCTAATGAGAAAGGGGTTCACCGCCAGTTTGAGAAGCATATGCATGAGATATTCAAATGGTACCCTGTTGTATGCATCCTCCAGATCTATAGCAGCAGCACATGTCTCCTCTCGTCTGTGGAAGCCTTAGAAAACGTCATAGGCAAATACTGCCGCATTGAGCCATGTCTCTTTGTTATATCTATAACCTCCGAGTGTGGATGGGAATATGCGTTTCTGTTCAAGGCGACAGGTGAGGACACGGGCAACTATTTTCTCCAGCAGCTTGCCCGCAGTGTTCTGCATTGTGATGATTCTGTAGGCACTGATCTGAGAATGGTCCTTGTTTGGCTTCGGTAGCGGTAGTAAGTAGCTGTGTAGCCACTCCTCCTTAATCAACATGGATGGTTGTTTGAATGTGTTGTGACAGGAGAGAAATTGAAGTATTTGATAGTCAGAGAAAAAAAGGTAGCGGTAAAGGAAGGAGAGAGACCAAGTGTGAAGCAAATAGAGCGAATCAGAAGAAGAAAAAAACATGGGATAAAGAGAGTATTGGAGGGGCATGATTACAAGCACCATGCAGCATTTTATAGATTAATTTGTTTATGTTTAATATTGATTAATTTGTTTATGTTTAATATTGATTAATATGTGTATGTTTAATATTTATTCATTTGTTTAATGTTGATTCATTTGTTTTATATTTAATATTGATTAATTTATTTATGTTTAATATTGATTCATTTATATGCTTATCAAAATTCTACTGTAAATAATTTAGTAACAGACATATGTAATGTGAAACTACAAGTCATCATAAATATTGTCATGTAATGAATCCTAGAGAGATATCATGGGGCTATAGATAATCTTGTAGAGGACAGTGGACACAAAAATATAATATGGACCAAACATGATACACTCATTGTGATTGTAAGCCAGAGAAAAAATGGTAGGATGGGTTGTCATTGTTGACCACTGGCTACTTTATAAATGGGGAGTATTGTGGAATCAGAGAATTATTCTATAATCTGATGATAATTGTGTATGTTTGTATTTCATAAATACCTATACCATGCATGAATATTGTGTGTGAGTTACAAAAGCATATGTATGCTTCTTCAGAGGAGACATCAAATGACATGAAACAGAAGTGGGGAGAGATATCACTAGACATTGATGGCTAGGAAATCTAGGACAACAACAACTAAAACCTTAAATAAAAGAAACCAGCAGCCAATGTAGGAGACTGGTGAAATAAAGACAAAGATTTATACCAGAAAATATGTCTGGTCTTATGTGCATGAAAACATAACATTCATAAAGAATATGTCAGTGATGCCAATTGATGAAATTAGAGATAACATGTATTGATGGTGGCATATAAATATAGAAAGATGAAAATTAGCAAGACAGTGTAAATATTTTGATGACAGGAAATCAAATTAAGGCTGAAATTATGTTGATCTATAAAAAAAAAAAACATGAGAATGAAGATGTCTTTTGCTGTAATTTATAACTATTTAATACATTCACTCGGCAAATTATTTTTGATATGTTATGCTTCTGGGCTCTGATACAGTCTCAGAAAATGAGTGCCAGTTTTTTTCTGGAAATACAGGACAGCCTGACATGATGTCAACCACAACACCCATCAATATGCATTTGACCATTAATATATGTGGGATATATTAAGCCTTACTTTACTTATACATTTTTAATGTGTATTCCATTTTATGATTTATAAAACAGGCTAATGCAGATGCGATCAAGGCAGTAGGAAGTGCCAGAGGAAGAAGGCACAATTTGACTATGCGACCATCTGATTCCCTTAAGAAACCTTCTGTGGAGTACACAAGAGGTGCAGGGGAAGATGACAGCAACTCTTCTTCTTCTTCTACTAGTAAATGTAAGTTCAAGAGATGTGACACCAACCCTTCTTCTTCTACTAGTAAATGTAAGTTCAAGAGATTGACACCAACCATTCTTCTTCTACTAGTAAATGTAAGTTCAAGAGATGTGACACCAACCATTCTTCTTCTACTAGTAAATGTAAGTTCAAGAGATGTGACACCAACCATTCTTCTTCTACTAGTAAATGTAAGTTCAAGAGATGTGACACCAACCATTCTTCTTCTACTAGTAAATGTAAGTTCAAGAGATGTGACACCAACCCTTCTTCTACTAGTAAATGTAAGTTCAAGAGATGTGACAGCAACCATTCTTCTTCTACTAGTAAATGTAAGTTCAAGAGATTGACAGCAACCCTTCTTCTACTAGTAAATGTAAGTTCAAGAGATGTGACACCAACCCTTCTTCTTCTACTAGTAAATGTAAGTTCAAGAGATTGACAGCAACCATTCTTCTTCTACTAGTAAATGTAAGTTCAAGAGATGTGACACCAACTCTTCTTCTTCTACTAGTAAATGTAAGTTCAAGAGATTGACAGCAACCATTCTTCTTCTACTAGTAAATGTAAGTTCAAGAGATTGACAGCAACTCTTCTTCTTCTACTAGTAAATGTAAGTTCAAGAGATGTGACACCAACCATTCTTCTTCTACTAGTAAATGTAAGTTCAAGAGATGTGACACCAACCCTTCTTCTTCTACTAGTAAATGTAAGTTCAAGAGATGTGACACCAACCCTTCTTCTTCTACTAGTAAATGTAAGTTCAAGAGATTGACAGCAACCATTCTTCTTCTACTAGTAAATGTAAGTTCAAGAGATTGACACCAACCATTCTTCTTCTACTAGTAATGTAAGTTCAAGAGATGTGACACCAACCATTCTTCTTCTACTAGCAAATGTAAGTTCAAGAGATTGACACCAACCATTCTTCTTCTACTAGTAAATGTAAGTTCAAGAGATGTGACACCAACCATTCTTCTTCTACTAGTAAATGTAAGTTCAAGAGATGTGACACCAACCATTCTTCTTCTACTAGTAAATGTAAGTTCAAGAGATGTGACACCAACCATTCTTCTTCTACTAGTAAATGTAAGTTCAAGAGATTGACACCAACCATTCTTCTTCTACTAGTAAATGTAAGTTCAAGAGATGTGACACCAACCCTTCTTCTACTAGTAAATGTAAGTTCAAGAGATGTGACACCAACCATTCTTCTTCTACTAGTAAATGTAAGTTCAAGAGATTGACAGCAACCCTTCTTCTTCTACTAGTAAATGTAAGTTCAAGAGATTGACAGCAACCATTCTTCTTCTACTAGTAAATGTAAGTTCAAGAGATTGACACCAACCATTCTTCTTCTACTAGTAAATGTAAGTTCAAGAGATGTGACACCAACCATTCTTCTTCTACTAGTAAATGTAAGTTCAAGAGATGTGACACCAACCATTCTTCTTCTACTAGTAAATGTAAGTTCAAGAGATGTGACACCAACCATTCTTCTTCTACTAGTAAATGTAAGTTCAAGAGATGTGACACCAACCATTCTTCTTCTACTAGTAAATGTAAGTTCAAGAGATTGACACCAACCATTCTTCTTCTACTAGTAAGTGTAAGTTCAAGAGATGTGACAGCAACCCTTCTTCTACTAGTAAATGTAAGTTCAAGAGATTGACACCAACCATTCTTCTTCTACTAGTAAATGTAAGTTCAAGAGATGTGACACCAACCCTTCTTCTACTAGTAAATGTAAGTTCAAGAGATGTGACACCAACCATTCTTCTTCTACTAGTAAATGTAAGTTCAAGAGATGTGACACCAACCATTCTTCTTCTACTAGCAAATGTAAGTTCAAGAGATTGACACCAACCATTCTTCTTCTACTAGTAAATGTAAGTTCAAGAGATGTGACACCAACCCTTCTTCTACTAGTAAATGTAAGTTCAAGAGATGTGACACCAACCATTCTTCTTCTACTAGTAAATGTAAGTTCAAGAGATGTGACACCAACCATTCTTCTTCTACTAGTAAATGTAAGTTCAAGAGATGTGACACCAACCATTCTTCTTCTACTAGTAAATGTAAGTTCAAGAGATTGACACCAACCATTCTTCTTCTACTAGTAAATGTAAGTTCAAGAGATGTGACACCAACCCTTCTTCTACTAGTAAATGTAAGTTCAAGAGATGTGACACCAACCATTCTTCTTCTACTAGTAAATGTAAGTTCAAGAGATTGACAGCAACCCTTCTTCTTCTACTAGTAAATGTAAGTTCAAGAGATTGACAGCAACCATTCTTCTTCTACTAGTAAATGTAAGTTCAAGAGATTGACAGCAACCCTTCTTCTTCTACTAGTAAATGTAAGTTCAAGAGATTGACACCAACCCTTCTTCTTCTACTAGTAAATGTAAGTTCAAGAGATTGACAGCAACCCTTCTTCTACTAGTAAATGTAAGTTCAAGAGATGTGACACCAACCCTTCTTCTTCTACTAGTAAATGTAAGTTCAAGAGATTGACAGCAACCATTCTTCTTCTACTAGTAAATGTAAGTTCAAGAGATTGACAGCAACCCTTCTTCTTCTACTAGTAAATGTAAGTTCAAGAGATTGACAGCAACCCTTCTTCTTCTACTAGTAAATGTAAGTTCAAGAGATTGACAGCAACTCTTCTTCTTCTTCTACTAGTAAATGTAAGTTCAAGAGATTGACAGCAACCCTTCTTCTACTAGCAAATGTAAGTTCAAGAGATGTGACACCAACCATTCTTCTTCTACTAGCAAATGTAAGTTCAAGAGATTGACACCAACCATTCTTCTTCTACTAGTAAATGTAAGTTCAAGAGATGTGACACCAACCATTCTTCTTCTACTAGTAAATGTAAGTTCAAGAGATGTGACACCAACCATTCTTCTTCTACTAGTAAATGTAAGTTCAAGAGATGTGACACCAACCCTTCTTCTTCTACTAGTAAATGTAAGTTCAAGAGATGTGACACCAACCCTTCTTCTTCTACTAGTAAATGTAAGTTCAAGAGATGTGACACCAACCATTCTTCTTCTACTAGTAAATGTAAGTTCAAGAGATTGACACCACCATTCTTCTTCTACTAGTAAATGTAAGTTCAAGAGATGTGACACCAACCATTCTTCTTCTACTAGCAAATGTAAGTTCAAGAGATGTGACACCAACCATTCTTCTTCTACTAGCAAATGTAAGTTCAAGAGATGTGACACCAACCATTCTTCTTCTACTAGCAAATGTAAGTTCAAGAGATGTGACACCAACCATTCTTCTTCTACTAGTAAATGTAAGTTCAAGAGATTGACACCAACTCTTCTTCTTCTACTAGTAAATGTAAGTTCAAGAGATTGACACCAACTCTTCTTCTTCTACTAGTAAATGTAAGTTCAAGAGATTGACACCAACTCTTCTTCTTCTACTAGTAAATGTAAGTTCAAGAGATTGACAGCAACCATTCTTCTTCTACTAGTAAATGTAAGTTCAAGAGATTGACACCAACTCTTCTTCTACTAGTAAATGTAAGTTCAAGAGATTGACAGCAACCCTTCTTCTTCTACTAGTAAATGTAAGTTCAAGAGATTGACACCAACCCTTCTTCTTCTACTAGTAAATGTAAGTTCAAGAGATTGACAGCAACCATTCTTCTTCTACTAGTAAATGTAAGTTCAAGAGATTGACAGCAACCCTTCTTCTTCTACTAGTAAATGTAAGTTCAAGAGATTGACAGCAACTCTTCTTCTTCTACTAGTAAATGTAAGTTCAAGAGATTGACAGCAACCCTTCTTCTTCTACTAGTAAATGTAAGTTCAAGAGATTGACAGCAACTCTTCTTCTTCTACTAGTAAATGTAAGTTCAAGAGATTGACAGCAACCCTTCTTCTTCTACTAGTAAATGTAAGTTCAAGAGATGTGACACCAACCCTTCTTCTTCTACTAGTAAATGTAAGTTCAAGAGATTGACACCAACCCTTCTTCTTCTACTAGTAAATGTAAGTTCAAGAGATTGACAGCAACCCTTCTTCTACTAGTAAATGTAAGTTCAAGAGATTGACAGCAACCCTTCTTCTACTAGTAAATGTAAGTTCAAGAGATTGACACCAACTCTTCTTCTACTAGTAAATGTAAGTTCAAGAGATTGACAGCAACCATTCTTCTTCTACTAGTAAATGTAAGTTCAAGAGATTGACACCAACCCTTCTTCTTCTACTAGTAAATGTAAGTTCAAGAGATTGACAGCAACTCTTCTTCTTCTACTAGTAAATGTAAGTTCAAGAGATTGACAGCAACCCTTCTTCTTCTACTAGTAAATGTAAGTTCAAGAGATTGACACCAACCCTTCTTCTTCTACTAGTAAATGTAAGTTCAAGAGATTGACAGCAACTCTTCTTCTTCTACTAGTAAATGTAAGTTCAAGAGATTGACAGCAACCCTTCTTCTTCTACTAGTAAATGTAAGTTCAAGAGATTGACACCAACCCTTCTTCTTCTACTAGTAAATGTAAGTTCAAGAGATTGACAGCAACCCTTCTTCTTCTACTAGTAAATGTAAGTTCAAGAGATGTGACACCAACTCTTCTTCTTCTACTAGTAAATGTAAGTTCAAGAGATTGACAGCAACCCTTCTTCTACTAGTAAATGTAAGTTCAAGAGATTGACAGCAACCCTTCTTCTTCTACTAGTAAATGTAAGTTCAAGAGATTGACAGCAACTCTTCTTCTTCTAGTAAATGTAAGTTCAAGAGATTGACAGCAACCCTTCTTCTTCTACTAGTAAGTGTAAGTTCAAGAGATTGACAGCAACCCTTCTTCTTCTACTAGTAAATGTAAGTTCAAGAGATTGACAGCAACCCTTCTTCTACTAGTAAATGTAAGTTCAAGAGATTGACAGCAACCCTTCTTCTACTAGTAAATGTAAGTTCAAGAGATTGACAGCAACCCTTCTTCTTCTAGTAAATGTAAGTTCAAGAGATTGACAGCAACTCTTCTTCTTCTAGTAAATGTAAGTTCAAGAGATTGACAGCAACCCTTCTTCTACTAGTAAATGTAAGTTCAAGAGATTGACAGCAACTCTTCTTCTTCTAGTAAATGTAAGTTCAAGAGATTGACAGCAACCCTTCTTCTTCTACTAGTAAGTGTAAGTTCAAGAGATTGACACCAACCCTTCTTCTTCTAGTAAATGTAAGTTCAAGAGATTGACAGCAACTCTTCTTCTACTAGTAAATGTAAGTTCAAGAGATTGACACCACCCTTCTTCTACTAGTAAATGTAAGTTCAAGAGATTGACACCAACCCTTCTTCTTCTAGTAAATGTAAGTTCAAGAGATTGACACCAACCCTTCTTCTTCTAGTAAATGTAAGTTCAAGAGATTGACACCAACCCTTCTTCTACTAGTAAATGTAAGTTCAAGAGATTGACACCAACCCTTCTTCTTCTAGTAAATGTAAGTTCAAGAGATTGACACCAACCCTTCTTCTTCTAGTAAATGTAAGTTCAAGAGATTGACACCAACCCTTCTTCTTCTACTAGTAAATGTAAGTTCAAGAGATTGACACCAACCATTCTTCTTCTACTAGTAAATGTAAGTTCAAGAGATTGACAGCAACCATTCTTCTTCTACTAGTAAATGTAAGTTCAAGAGATTGACAGCAACCCTTCTTCTTCTACTAGTAAATGTAAGTTCAAGAGATTGACAGCAACCCTTCTTCTTCTACTAGTAAATGTAAGTTCAAGAGATTGACAGCAACCCTTCTTCTTCTACTAATAAATGTAAGTTCAAGAGATTGACAGCAACCCTTCTTCTACTAGTAAATGTAAGTTCAAGAGATTGACACCAACCCTTCTTCTTCTTCTACTAGTAAATGTAAGTTCAAGAGATGTGACACCAACCCTTCTTCTTCTACTAGTAAATGTAAGTTCAAGAGATTGACAGCAACCATTCTTCTTCTACTAGTAAATGTAAGTTCAAGAGATGTGACACCAACCCTTCTTCTTCTACTAGTAAATGTAAGTTCAAGAGATGTGACAGCAACCCTTCTTCTTCTACTAGTAATGTAAGTTCAAGAGATTGACACCAACCCTTCTTCTACTAGTAAATGTAAGTTCAAGAGATGTGACAGCAACCCTTCTTCTACTAGTAAATGTAAGTTCAAGAGATTGACAGCAACCCTTCTTCTTCTACTAGTAAATGTAAGTTCAAGAGATTGACACCAACCATTCTTCTTCTACTAGCAAATGTAAGTTCAAGAGATTGACACCAACCATTCTTCTTCTACTAGTAAATGTAAGTTCAAGAGATTGACACCAACCATTCTTCTTCTACTAGTAAATGTAAGTTCAAGAGATTGACACCAACCATTCTTCTTCTACTAGCAAATGTAAGTTCAAGAGATTGACACCAACCATTCTTCTTCTACTAGTAAATGTAAGTTCAAGAGATTGACACCAACCATTCTTCTTCTACTAGTAAATGTAAGTTCAAGAGATTGACACCAACCATTCTTCTTCTACTAGTAAATGTAAGTTCAAGAGATTGACAGCAACCCTTCTTCTTCTACTAGTAAATGTAAGTTCAAGAGATTGACACCAACCATTCTTCTTCTACTAGTAAATGTAAGTTCAAGAGATTGACAGCAACCCTTCTTCTTCTACTAGCAAATGTAAGTTCAAGAGATTGACAGCAACTCTTCTTCTTCTTCTACTAGTAAATGTAAGTTCAAGAGATTGACAGCAACCATTCTTCTTCTACTAGTAAATGTAAGTTCAAGAGATTGACAGCAACCATTCTTCTTCTACTAGTAAATGTAAGTTCAAGAGATTGACACCAACCATTCTTCTTCTACTAGTAAATGTAAGTTCAAGAGATTGACAGCAACCCTTCTTCTTCTACTAGTAAATGTAAGTTCAAGAGATTGACACCAACCATTCTTCTTCTACTAGCAAATGTAAGTTCAAGAGATTGACACCAACCCTTCTTCTTCTACTAGTAAATGTAAGTTCAAGAGATTGACACCAACCATTCTTCTTCTACTAGTAAATGTAAGTTCAAGAGATTGACACCAACCCTTCTTCTTCTACTAGTAAATGTAAGTTCAAGAGATTGACACCAACCCTTCTTCTTCTACTAGTAAATGTAAGTTCAAGAGATTGACACCAACCATTCTTCTTCTACTAGTAAATGTAAGTTCAAGAGATTGACACCAACCATTCTTCTTCTACTAATAAATGTAAGTTCAAGAGATTGACACCAACCCTTCTTCTTCTACTAGTAAATGTAAGTTCAAGAGATTGACAGCAACCCTTCTTCTTCTACTAGCAAATGTAAGTTCAAGAGATTGACAGCAACCCTTCTTCTTCTACTAGTAAATGTAAGTTCAAGAGATTGACAGCAACCCTTCTTCTTCTACTAGTAAATGTAAGTTCAAGAGATGTGACACCAACCATTCTTCTTCTACTAGTAAATGTAAGTTCAAGAGATTGACAGCAACCATTCTTCTTCTACTAGTAAATGTAAGTTCAAGAGATTGACAGCAACCCTTCTTCTTCTACTAGTAAATGTAAGTTCAAGAGATTGACACCAACCATTCTTCTTCTACTAGTAAATGTAAGTTCAAGAGATTGACAGCAACCCTTCTTCTTCTACTAGTAAATGTAAGTTCAAGAGATGTGACACCAACCATTCTTCTTCTACTAGTAAATGTAAGTTCAAGAGATGTGACACCAACCATTCTTCTTCTACTAGCAAATGTAAGTTCAAGAGATTGACAGCAACCCTTCTTCTTCTACTAGTAAATGTAAGTTCAAGAGATTGGCAGCAACCCTTCTTCTTCTACTAGTAAATGTAAGTTCAAGAGATTGACAGCAACCCTTCTTCTTCTACTAGTAAATGTAAGTTCAAGAGATTGACAGCAACCCTTCTTCTTCTACTAGTAAATGTAAGTTCAAGAGATTGACAGCAATCCTTCTTCTACTAGTAAATGTAAGTTCAAGAGATTGACAGCAACCCTTCTTCTTCTACTAGTAAATGTAAGTTCAAGAGATTGACAGCAACCCTTCTTCTTCTACTAGCAAATGTAAGTTCAAGAGATTGACAGCAACCCTTCTTCTACTAGTAAATGTAAGTTCAAGAGATGTGACACCAACCCTTCTTCTTCTACTAGTAAATGTAAGTTCAAGAGATGTGACACCAACCCTTCTTCTACTAGTAAATGTAAGTTCAAGAGATTGACAGCAACCATTCTTCTTCTACTAGTAAATGTAAGTTCAAGAGATTGACAGCAACCCTTCTTCTTCTACTAGTAAATGTAAGTTCAAGAGATTGACAGCAACCCTTCTTCTTCTACTAGTAAATGTAAGTTCAAGAGATTGACAGCAATCCTTCTTCTACTAGTAAATGTAAGTTCAAGAGATTGACAGCAACCCTTCTTCTTCTACTAGTAAATGTAAGTTCAAGAGATTGACAGCAACCCTTCTTCTTCTACTAGCAAATGTAAGTTCAAGAGATTGACAGCAACCCTTCTTCTACTAGTAAATGTAAGTTCAAGAGATTGACAGCAACCATTCTTCTTCTACTAGTAAATGTAAGTTCAAGAGATTGACACCAACCCTTCTTCTTCTACTAGTAAATGTAAGTTCAAGAGATGTGACAGCAACCCTTCTTCTTCTACTAGTAAATGTAAGTTCAAGAGATTGACAGCAACCCTTCTTCTACTAGTAAATGTAAGTTCAAGAGATTGACAGCAACCATTCTTCTTCTACTAGTAAATGTAAGTTCAAGAGATTGACAGCAACCCTTCTTCTTCTACTAGTAAATGTAAGTTCAAGAGATGTGACACCAACCCTTCTTCTTCTACTAGTAAATGTAAGTTCAAGAGATTGACAGCAACCATTCTTCTTCTACTAGTAAATGTAAGTTCAAGAGATTGACAGCAACCATTCTTCTTCTACTAGTAAATGTAAGTTCAAGAGATTGACAGCAACCCTTCTTCTTCTACTAGTAAATGTAAGTTCAAGAGATTGACAGCAACCCTTCTTCTTCTACTAGTAAATGTAAGTTCAAGAGATTGACAGCAACCATTCTTCTTCTACTAGTAAATGTAAGTTCAAGAGATTGACAGCAACCCTTCTTCTTCTACTAGTAAATGTAAGTTCAAGAGATTGACAGCAACCCTTCTTCTTCTACTAGTAAATGTAAGTTCAAGAGATTGACAGCAACCCTTCTTCTTCTACTAGTAAATGTAAGTTCAAGAGATTGACACCAACCCTTCTTCTTCTACTAGTAAATGTAAGTTCAAGAGATTGACAGCAACCCTTCTTCTTCTACTAGTAAATGTAAGTTCAAGAGATTGACAGCAACCCTTCTTCTTCTACTAGTAAATGTAAGTTCAAGAGATTGACAGCAACCCTTCTTCTACTAGCAAATGTAAGTTCAAGAGATTGACAGCAACCCTTCTTCTTCTACTAGTAAATGTAAGTTCAAGAGATTGACAGCAACCCTTCTTCTTCTACTAGTAAATGTAAGTTCAAGAGATTGACAGCAACCCTTCTTCTTCTACTAGTAAATGTAAGTTCAAGAGATTGACAGCAACCCTTCTTCTTCTACTAGTAAATGTAAGTTCAAGAGATTGACAGCAACCCTTCTTCTTCTACTAGTAAATGTAAGTTCAAGAGATTGACAGCAACCCTTCTTCTTCTACTAGTAAATGTAAGTTCAAGAGATTGACAGCAACCCTTCTTCTTCTACTAGTAAATGTAAGTTCAAGAGATTGACAGCAACCCTTCTTCTTCTACTAGTAAATGTAAGTTCAAGAGATTGACACCAACCCTTCTTCTACTAGTAAATGTAAGTTCAAGGATGTCAGCAACCCTTCTTCTTCTTATGTTATAATATGTTATAATATGTTATATTATATATATATATATATATATTAGAATAGGCTGTTAGTGCTCATATTTGTATGACCCCTAGCACCTTTTTTTAGGGCAATAAATAGATAGAATATAAGAAGGTAGTTTGCCTTTCCTTCCCTTCTTGGCAGTGACTGTACTAGTCAGAGATCACAGCCATTGTCTCTATACATGAGATCCTCTGCCTACCATCATGGAGTGGGGACCATAACAGGCACTACTTGTTGACTGCTCCCACAACACCAGTCATCTCCTGCTCCAATGGCTTCATGTGACCTTGATAGGGGGGCTAAACGAGTGTTCCACTTTACCCAGTGGGGTCCCGAAGACTAGCGGAGGAAAAGAGACGTCTTACTCCTCCTTTGGTAGGGCAGAACTCTACCCCGTTAACCTCAGTTAAAGTCTCAGTACTACAAAAACCCACTTTCTTTACCAAAACAAAATTTCCATTTCCTTTTTTAGGCTTGATGTTCCTACAGTTCCATTACACTCAGCATTTTCATTCTTTTATTTAAATGATGCCATTTGAAACTTTCTCTTTTTTCATTCCCTCTCTTTTATATTATTTTTTTGTAGTTGTCAAAATATTGTCTTAACTATAATCTTTTGTTCATTTTATCATTTATATTTTTGTAATTTTTCTCAAGTTTATCAAGTAGCCATATATGTTACAAGTAATTTATTTCTATCATCATCATCATCAAGTACCGGACCTGTTGGCGTAGGTGATCATGTCTCTCCACAACTTTCGATCTTGACAGCTATTTGTCATTTCTGTTGTTGACCTTCTGCCAAGCCATTCTCTTAAGCTCTGTTATTTTTTCTCTTCGTTTCCCTCTATCTCTTCATCCCTCAATTTTTCCATTTGTTACAATATATTCCAGTTGTTCTCTTCTCATTACATGGCCAAAAAATGATGATTGTTTCTTCCTAATGTTGGAAATTAGCTCTTTTTTTGCGTTGACCTCTCTCAGAACATCTTCATTACTCTTCTTAGCTGTCCATGGTATTCTCAACATTCTTCTGTAAAACCACATTTCTACATACTCCAGTGATTTCCTTGTCTGTTGTCCTATTGTCGAGTGATTCGCATCCATATGTTAAGACTGGCTCTACGTAACATTTAATAACTCTTTTTCTTGTTTCTATTGTCAAAAATGGATTGCATAGTATCTTCCTCATTTTTTGGAAAGCTGCTTTTGCCTGAGCCATTCTGCATCTCACCTCTTGTACATCTTCCGTCTGAGGTTAACAAAATTCCCAAATATTTAAATTCATGTACCTGTTTTAATATTGTTCCACTTGTCTTTATTTTGCACTGAGGTGATGTATTTTCTTTGTTGTTACCATTACTTCTGTCTTTTTGCTATTAAGGCTGAGTCCTTTATTTTTGCTTTCTTTCACTATAATGTCCTACATTTTTTGTAACTCATTTTCACTCATAGCGATTAAGACTGTATCATCAGCATACCTTAGATTATTTATATTATGACCTCCAATTGTTATTCCAGGCATGCCCCTTATGGATATTAAAATAATCTCACTATAAATATTAAATAAATCTGGTGACAGCTCACAACCTTGTCTAACACCCTGTTTTATTTGTTGAAACATTCCCAATTGGTTTCCAGTTCTTATGGCCACTGTTTGTTGCCAGTACAAGTTCTTTATTATTCTTAGATCTTTGCTGTCTGCATTTATGCTTTCTAAAATTTTGATTATTTCTTGGTGCTTTACTTTGTCATGTATTCGTATAATCTATGAAACATAGGTATAGATCTGTTTTCACCTCTATGGCTCTTTCTACTAAAGATCTTATGGTATATATGGCATTGCTCTTTCCTTTACCTCCAACAAAACCACACTGTTCAGCGCTAATTTCTGGACTGATTTTGTTTCGCACTCTTCGCATGATGATTCTTAGTAATATCTTAGTCATATGACTCATAAGGCTTATTGTGCGATGATCATCGCATTCAATCGCACCCGATTTCTTTGGTAGGGCTATGAATATTGATTTGAGCAGGTCGTCTGGTATATATCCGCTATTGTAGATATCCTTCAATATTTTTGTTATTATTGCTATTCCAAAATCACCCATGGCTTCAATCTCTTCTTTAGTTATATTATCCGGTCCAGGAGCTTTGCCTGCTTTCATATTGCGCAAGGCATCTTCCACTTCTTCTCTGAGTATTTCTGGTCCTTCTCCATTATCCTTAATATTTACTTCTGTTCGTTCATCATTATAAAGATCTTTAATGTATCCTGTCCATCGTTCCCTTATGTTTTCTTGATCAACAATACAGTCCTCCTTCCTTTGATCTTAGACATCCATTTTTTTATTGCGTTTTTCTTCCTGTTGATTCCTCAATTTGTTTGTATATATAGCTTTAGCATCTCCTGTTTGTTGCATATCAATCTCTGTGCATCTCTCTTTTAGCCATGCTTCTTTTGCTTCTTTGCATTTTATTACAATTTCTTTATTTAATCTCTTATACTCATCTTTATTTTCTTTATTTCTTCTTCTTGTATCCATTAGCTGCAAAATGTCATCTGTCATCCATTTCTTTTTTTAATTTGTCCTCACTGGTGGTATGAATTCTTTTGATGTTTGTTGCATTGATTCTTTTAGCATTTCCCACTGTTCATCAATGCTTTGTATCTTCTCTATTGCATTGTACCGGTTCTGAATTGTGATTTTATATTTGTCTTGCAGCTTTTTGTCTGATTTTAGTAAATCTAAATTTAACTTGATGCTAACTGAGGCTCATTTTGTTGTTTTTAATTTTACTCTAAGCTTTCCACAACTGGTACATGATCACTATTGCAATCTGCCCCTGATCTAGTTTTTACACACACCAGACTGTTTCTAAATCTATTGTTTATCATTATGTAGTCAATTTGATTATGTGCGTTGTCCCCTTGGCTTTTCCATGTCCTCAGACGTCTTGGATGTTGCTTAAACCAGGTGTTTCCTATTATCATGTTGTGTGTTCTTGCCCAGTCACTAAGTTTCTCACCTCTTTCATTTCTCTCGCCTAAGCCATAATGACCAACTACTTCCTCAACTCTTTCCTTTCCTACTTTTGCGTTAAAATCCCCTAGAACTATGGTGTTTTCATGTGGTTTGCATTTATGAAGTGCCTCATTTAACTCTATTTATTGCTAACAGAGGCATACATAAAAGAGCGTATATATTTGTACAAGTTTACACAATTAAAAGAGCGAGGATAATTTTTTTTGGAGGTTATATAAATATTCTAAATATATTCTGACAATAAATGATTGCTCCCTAAATGTCAACATTAAAGAAATATCTGTTTAGTATTATTATTATTTTAAGTGTGAATTTTTTCTTGAGACCAAAAAAAATACATATTAAATCTTAGTGATTCTATTCTTATTCTGTCTGGAACACCATTACTCTCTCTCGCTCTCTCTCTCTCTCAAAAAAAAAAAAAAAAAAAAAAAAATCCTGTTTTGCTGAGGTTCTACATTTGACCCTAGAATATGATAGTCTTGTAAAAATTACTGCACCGCATAAAAATTGCAATTTTTTCTAAACTTGACAGTTTGCCATGGTCAAACATTATCACACCCCCCCTGCGTACCTTCCTAATTACTACTTCCAGTGATCCCTGTGTGTCGGGTTTGTTTCCATTGGTGTTGGATTTTTTTTCTTCTATTATGTGAGATACAGTCTCATATAATTTAAACCCCAAAAAATTGGCAATTTTGAGCAAATTGGTAGTTTTTCCTTTTTTTTTCCTGTGACCTGGAAAATTTCCTTAATTGTCAGCTGACATCAAACAGCCCATTGTACCACAATAAATGCAGCAAATAATGGTATGAAGTAACTGAACATACTGGTGGACTTATGGTGGTAATATGAATAGACAGTTTGACATGTCTGGTCCATGTGGTCAAATTTCATGTCATATATCAACCTGAGCCCGAAAACTAGAGTCCCTGTATCTGATCTAGTGTAAACACACAGCTGTTTGTCAAAAGTTGAAATAAAATACTGTTTTTGAAGCTTTTAATGTTAAATTTAATTGGTAGTAATTTTTACTGTGGTATCATAAACACATGAGTCACAGATAAGTATTGTAGGCTAGGGTGAAAGAAAAAAAATACTCCATAAAACTTGTTTGACTCAATCATAATTTAATTAAAGTTCCTATAGAATACACTTGAGAATGGCTTGCTGGTAAGCATCATTTTGGCTTAGCAGTTTGTCCAACCATATTAATCTAATTAAAGATTTTGATAACCATGCACGTAATGTTTGTTTTAAACATTATATTTAGCGTCATCATATATTTTCTAGCCAAGACAAATGCAGTTAATAAGAAGAAATCCAATGTGGCCAAGAAAAGCACAGGGGGCGTTGTTGGTGCTGGCAGTGAAAATACAAAGTCTGGTCAGTGGGAAGCTCCATGGTTGCCTTACCAGCGAAAAGCTACCCAGGGACTCAAAGGTCACGCAGCACAGATTCTTCTCCGCTGGAATCAACTAAAAGTGAGAACAGTTTTTAATATTATCTTGCTAAGCCAAATGTTTCTTCCATATTAAGTGTTGCTGCAATACCTTCTCTAGCTTTGTGATACATATTGACAAATTGATATTTTCTCCATTTCTGATCTTTACTGGTTCATATGAATTCATTCTTGTTGTTTTATTTGCTTGAAAATATCAATATCTTAGTGGTTAGCATATTAGTTTGGTATTATAGGGGTTCAGTCTTAGCCAAACAGTTTACAATCAACTACGCTAATAAAGAACAGTAGCCTGCCTCATAGAGCTCAGGAAATGGATATCTGGCTCATAAAAAAAAAAAAGTAAAGTACCCCCGTCATGCCAAGTGGCGTATAGGAAATATGGTGTTAGTGATCATAAATTTTACAGACCTTCGGCACATGATTTTTGGGGTAATGTGGTCGGTATTATTCCTGTGCTGCTTTACTTTCCCAGAAAAAAAAATGATGTACCCATTAAAGGTTGGAATTGAACCCGACCTCTTGTCTTTTGTAGTCCAGTTCACTAACCACTGAGCTATCGCGGCTCCATATCTGGCTCATACAAAAATGGTTACCTGGCTCATAAAAAGGTTCCTTCCATGCCTTGCTAGGCGTATGGGGAATAGGGTGTTAGTGACCATATTTTTCTATGACCACATCACATTTTTGGGTCATGTGGTCGGTATCACGCCAGGCCATCTTTACTTCCTAGAAAAATCTCTGGTATCCATTTTTAGAGGCTGGGTTAACCACGGAACCTTGTTGGTTAAAAAAAACTTGTTGCTTCTGGAAATTGAACCCAGACCCTTCTTATCAGGATAATAAGGCTCCTTCCTGGCTTGTGGAGTTGGAGAAGTGGTTGTCTTGCTCATAGAGTTGGGGAAGTGGTTGTCTTGCTCATAGAGTTGGAGAAGTGGTTGTCTTGCTCATAGAGTTGGAGAAGTGGTTGTCTTGCTCATAGAGTTGTGGAAGTGGTTGTCTTGCTCATAGAGTTGTGGAAGTGGTTGTCTTGCTTGTAAAGTTGGGGAAGTGGTTGTCTTGCTCATAGAGTTGTGGAAGTGGTTGTCTTGCTTGTAAAGTTGGGGAAGTGGTTGTCTCGCTCATAGAGTTGGGGAAGTGGTTGTCTTGCTCATAGAGTTGGGGAAGTGGTTGTCTTGCTCATAGAGTTGGTGAAGTGGTTGTCTTGCTCATAGAGTTGGTGAAGTGGTTGTCTTGCTCATAGAGTTGGGGAAATGGTTACCTGGCTTGTAGAGTTGAGGAAATGGTTACCTGGCTTGTAAAGTTGAGGAAATAGTTACCTGGCTTGTAGAGTTGAGGAAATGGTTACCTGGCTTGTAAAGTTGGGGAAATGGTTACCTGGCTTGTAAAGTTGGGGAAATGGTTGTCTTGCTCAGAGAGTTGGGGAAATAATTACCTTGCCCATAGAGTTGAGGAAATGGCTACCTGGATTGTAAAGTTGGAGAAATGGTTACCTGGCTTGTAGAGTTGGAGAAGTGGTTACCTAGGTTGTAAAGTTGGAGAAATGGTTACCTGTCTTGTAGAGTTGAGGAAGTGGTTGTCTTGCTCATAGAGTTGGAGAAATAATTACCTTGCCCATAGAGTTGGGCTAGTAAATTTGGGAAAATGGGTACCTAGGATGTAAAGTTGGAGAAATAGTTACCTGGGTTGTAAAGTTATAAATATATGTATGAGTCTACAATCTTGAGAAGACTGCCAATGCATAAAGTGAAAAGGATTGATCCCTGGAAAGAGTCCAAAGTCCTTTGTTAAAAGCCAAAGAATGCTGGCAAATCAACACAAAACTGGTGTCATCAATCACTGCATGCAAGGGGATATATCAAGGAGGAGATCCGAGCGCTTTATCAGTTGTCAGATGTACAATGGTATTGATCTGTTAACTGTATATGTGATTCTTACATGATCTGTGTTATTGTAAAAACATGTGAACCTTTATATAACTAATTTCAGCTCTGGTTTCTTTGAAAGTGCATTTTTTTATTGGTGTACATGATTGAAGGTGTTTTTCTTATTTACTGTTAATAAATATGTTACTTTAGCAGTATTTTTGTTGTTGTGTTTCAGTTATGTAATAAATTGTTGCAGTGATGAATTTTATACAGTCATAAGTTGTTGTCACAGTGCTTGTAATTTGGTTTAATTTCAGCGGCTGAATTGGACATTTTTTCTTTTATAGATAAAAGTCAAACTGGACCAAATACAGAGGGAAAATCAAGCAAAGATATTGCTAGCATATTACAAGAGAGGCTAGCCACTACTACTACTACAACTACTGAGGTTGAATATGGTAAGTAGTGCTGATAATTTTTATTTTGCACACCCTAAATTATTCTGTTGTGTACTGACCTTGATGTGATGTCATAGAGAAAGAAATAAACGTACGAGGTTTAGTTTTAATTTGCTTGACAGATTGTATCTATTGAACTTCAGACTACTCTGTTGTGTACAGATCCCCTCTCTCAGTATACAGCACTGCCACCACACACTAGAAAAAGCACTGAAGAAACTCAAATACACATTGTACTATTTTATGTTTATAGATTTACATTTTGTTTGCAAGAATGTCACGATTAAAAGCTGATAATACTTTTTACTAGGAGAGACACCTATGACTACAAACAGTTATTACCTTGCAGGAATGTTAAAAAAAATGTTAAGGAAGCAGTCCTTAACAAATGAGTGCTGAAGAGAAACGGATTTGACCGTAATTTGCAAAATACATAGCAGCATACATTGCTATATGAAAAAAGAAGATTTTAACTTAATACTAATTTTAACCCTTAATTACGATACCTATCCGTGGCACACATTCTGTAGTACAATACAACCACTTAATTTTAACATTAGGAGCACTAAAAATAGTGTTTTCTTTGCACTTTTGACACAGTAAGGGGTTAAGGCAAAGAAATGCAAATGAATGCAAAAAAATGTGAAGCTGCAGTAAAGCCGAATGCGAGGGAAATTAGAAAAAAAAATAGAAAAAATGGTATGTTAGAAGCTTTACGTGATTAGTAGACGACACAGATTTGAACGACGTTTCGGCCCAATAGGCCTTCAGCAGGAACAAACAAAAAACACACACACGGATATGTAAGTGAAACTAATCCTACATAGCTTCCAACTTACATATCCGTGTGTGTGTGTTTTTTGTTTGTTTCTGCTGAAGGCCTATTGGGCCGAAACGTCGTTCAAATCTGTGTCGTCTACTAATCACATAAAGCTTCTAACATACCATTTTTTCTATTATTTTTTTTCTAATTTCCCTCACTTTTGACACACAATGTTGTGTTTACCAATTAGACTCACATGGAACTCGGACTTCCTGTCTGATGTTGATTTGTGACCCGAAATTGACCGCTTGTGCCGGACATGTTATTTGTCTATTCAGAAGTGCACTGTAAGTTCAGCTAGGTCAAATCGTCATTTCCTGAGTTTTCTGAGTCACAAAGAGTTGTTTGATGTTGCTGATGACTGAAGAAATTTCCCAGGTCAAAGGGAGAGAAAAAATAAAAAACAAGCAATTTGTTGAAATTTAGCAAATTTTTTTTCATTATATATATATATATATCTGTGCATCTCACAGAATGGGAAAAACAATCTTACATCAATAGAAACAAATTAAACACTCAGTGGTCACTGGAAGCAGTAATTAGAAAGGTACACACACGGAGGGGTAATGTTTGAACACAGCAAAGATTCTACTTGTTTAGTTATACTTATTTCACGAGTTTATTTTTATCTACACTTACTTCATTTGCTCCTGTTTTGGAGAAAATGTCATTTTTCTAATAAACATCTTCACTTGCAGCTTTTTTGCAGCCACTATTATTCTCCTCCAGATCAAGTTAAATCAGAGAGTCATTCTTTGTTTCTGATTCTCTTTTAGCTTGAGGAAATTTGTGGACATAAAGTTGTACATTATGTCGTTTTGTTGCATGTCTGTCAGACCCAGACTCTAGCTTCTCAGCTTCTTGTTTAGTTAACATTTGAGAATCATCTTTAAGTTTTTCATCTCCAGTGTGTGAGAAGTCAACATTTGAGAATCATCTTTAAGTTTTTCATCTCCAGTGTGTGAGAAGTCAACATTTGAGAATCATCTTTAAGTTTTTCATCTCCAGTGTGTGAGAAGTCAACATTTGAGAATCATCTTTAAGTTTTTCATCTCCAGTGTGTGAGAAGTCAACATTTGAGAATCATCTTTAAGTTTTTCATCTCCAGTGTGTGAGAAGTCAACATTTGAGAATCATCTTTAAGTTTTTCATCTCCAATGTGTGAGAAGTCAACATTTGAGAATCACCTTTAAGTTTTTCATCTCCAGTGTGTGAGAAGTCAACATTTGAGAATCATCTTTAAGTTTTTCACCTCCAGTGTGGGAGAATTTTCTCCAGAACCTCGGTTTGTCCACTA
Source organism: Megaustenia siamemsis (assembly GCA_032433765.1). Classification (NCBI taxonomy): domain Eukaryota; kingdom Metazoa; phylum Mollusca; class Gastropoda; order Stylommatophora; family Ariophantidae; genus Megaustenia; species Megaustenia siamemsis. Next base: position 67,043,217 of record JAVIAB010000024.1, on the reverse strand, counting down.
TTCTTTATTTAGCCTCTCAGCTTCTCTTTGGTTCACCCAATGAGAGACTCTTTCACTTGCAGACATATCTTTCTACCCCTACCTCGATCTCTTGGTAACTACAATCCTAGATTATTCATTATCTGTATTCTTCTTGGACCTCTGGTGCATGCTATTCTAAATGCAGCAACATTTTATCTAGAAACTCCAGTTCCAATTGAGAAAGTAATTAAATCTGAAAACTCAAGCTCTACAGTCCAGGTGTATAAGAAGTCTGCTGTAGCCATTCAGTGGAAGGAATAACAATACCCTTTTGGGATAATTTCATTCCAAATATTTGGGCAGATCTGTCAAGTGGTCATCAACAAAACACTCCTCATTTAGGCTTAGAGAGCGATTATCCAGATATATAGAAGCCAGGTTGACAAACCAATCACAAGCTATAGCTGAACGTTAAATATAATTATTATTATCTGGAACCGCATCAGAAGTTATTTGTGTTGTCTAAATACATCAGTAGATTCTTGGGGAAGGCTTCTATCTTCATCTTGATTTCGATCCAAGTTGACTCATCCTGGATTTTATCAACAAAAGGGCAACAATTTTGAAATGTTTTTGTACTTGCATATGTTTTTATTCTGTCTATCCATCTCCTCCTTGCTCTAAGTTGATAATTCTATTCACTTCAGTACTCCTTACATATTTCCTAAATCTCAAGTAAATGAAGATATGAAACATTAAATTGATTCATTTTTGGAAGTTACCCAATAATTTGTGATGTTCAATAGTTTGTGTAGTTTGTGATGCTCAATAATTTGTGATGCCCAATAATTTGTGATGCTCAATAGTTTGTGATGCTCAATAGTTTGTGATGCTCAATAATTTGTGATGCCCAATAATTTGTGATGCTCAATAGTTTGTGATGCCCAATAGTTTGTGATGCCCAATAATTTGTGATGCTCAATAGTTTGTGATGCCCAATAGTTTGTGATGCTCAATAGTTTGTGATGCCCAATAATTTGTGATGCCCAATAGTTTGTGATGCCCAATAGTTTGTGATGCCCAATAGTTTGTGATGCCCAATAGTTTGTGATGCTCAATAGTTTGTGATGCCCAATAATTTGTGATGCTCAATAGTTTGTGATGCCCAATAATTTATGTCTTCAAATTTATATTTCATCAGTTTTAACACTAGCACAGTTACACAGAAAGTGTTGCTCACTTTACCACACAAAAAATTGCTACAATTAGGCTATTGTTTCAAATGAGGACTAATAATAATTTAAACTTATCTGAGTCCCAGATTGGCCAGTCAGACCTAAGATCACCTAAGAAGAGTATTGCAGCCTGTTATGTGATCAAAACATGCAGTGCTACTTTATGATAGGGGTTAAGGCAAAGAAATGCAAATGAATGCAAAAAAATGTGAAGCTGCAGTAAAGCTGAATGTGAGTGAAATTAGAAAAAAAAATAGAAAAAATGGTATGTTAGAAGCTTTACGGGATTAGTAGACGACACAGATTTGAACGACGTTTCGGCCCAATAGGCCTTCAGCAGGAATAAACAAAAAACACACACACACGGATATGTAAGTGAAACAAATCCTACATAGCTAACCAGTAACGAAACATCCAAAACAAAAATAATTGAAATATGTTAAAGAAAATAAAAATGTCTTCCCTGTGTGTCCTGTGTTACTCGGACCGTGGATCAGAGTCAAAAGGGAATGGTGAACCGAGTGTGCCTGTAATTATACCAAACTCAAGTCAGGTGAAGGGTTCTAAAAATACACGAGTGAGGGGAACGCTGTCTAGGTGAACTCGACCGCAAAGACACTGATAATGTCTGAAAGTATAAAGGGCCCATAAACACATGTATACACACACCCAGGGGCGTACATACATATATACACGTACAGACGGACATGCATATACCTATACTTATCAATCCACGCATGCTTACATACACATATATGCATACCAACTAGCACACCCATACATGCATATATACACACACATATATATAAATGCCATACATATGAGCACATACATGCATGTGCACATCTATATGGGGATAATCATGTATGTGCGCAAATGCACACAGAACCAGAGGAGTTCACACTGGGGTCCGTGTGCAAACACAAAGGGGATAGAATAGAATAGTAGACTAACAGGTACTCAAAAGGTGGAAAGAGTGAGATGTCTGTGAGTGGGGTACAATGAAAACACATAAGGGGTAAGTAGCATAGAAAAAAGGTATAGAGGAGAACACCGAAGTGTCTCAATGGGGACTAGAGAAGAGAACTATAGGTAGCATGGCATAGTAGATAGACCAAATAGCCCAAATATGGACAGTAGAGAAGGCTATGCAAAAAGGAAAGGAGTAACCGAAAGGGAACTATGTGTATGAGTGTGATACATTCATTCCTCGTGGGGTCAGCGAACCATACTGGACAATGAGGCAATTTTCCAAAGTATATCGGCTGCGGTCGCCAGAGTGACAAAGGACAATACCAGTGACACGGATGTCGTCTTTGCCCTTATGATCAGGGGAGTTGAAGTGGGAAGACACTGGAGTGCCAGTATTCTGTTGGACATCTCGTAGATGTTCACATAATCTTTCCGCTAATCTTCTCCCAGACTCACCAATATAGGTCATGTGACATCGTTGGCATATGATGGCATAAGTGATGTTGCGGGACACACATGTGAAGCCATGCTTGATCTTGAACCGTCCATTAGGGAAATAGACAGAGTCAGTAGGGAGCACATAGGCACAGGTAATACAGTTACGACCACAAGGGGCCGTACCGAAGTGTGGAGGGTGGGAGCGAGGGAGACAGCTCCAAACCAGAATATCTCTCAAATTCCTGTTGCGCTTAAACGCGATCATCGGGGGATCACTAAAAAGTAGACGAATAGTGGGATCAGAGAGGAGAATGGAACGGTAGTGGTTGAGTATCTTCTACCTATTATACTATCATAAACTGTTTTGTTCATGGGATCAATATCTTTGCAGTGGGAATTCCCCATATCCACTTCACTCATGTTACAGCTCACGCCAAACATGTTGAAAAATTCTGTTGACAAGGTTGACTACTATGCAGCCCTAACTGGCGCACAGGTGATGATTCCAAATGACTTCCTTCAGTTGGAGAGTGCACTGTCACTTCCTAACTCGTTTCCTCAAAAACACACATTTAAAACAAAGCAATCAAAATGATTTTAACAACTACGTAAGTCGCTGCAAAGACAGGGCAACACTTTCACAAATATGTTATATCATTTATATCAAATGGCATTTCATGCATTGAAGGGTTGTGAAGTTAATACATTACTTATTTTTCTACTCATTTAGTTATTTACTGCTCATGTTGTTTTGTTTATTTGATTTAATGAGTGACCATCTGCCTCTCCAGATGAGGAAAATGCAACAGGAGAAAGGAGGGAGATGAAGTTGGAGATTCAGGACATAGTCAGAAAGACATTCAGTAAGTTTCAGTTTCATCACTGTCATATGTCATGCAGTATTTGCAGCCAATTCATTCAACATCAGCCTTTTGAGCATTTCACGTACTTGTTATTCTTTCCAACCATTTGATTATTCCCAGATCTTTCCTCTCTTCCTTTCTTGGCATTTCTTGTTCTCCGTATTTGTCTCATTCAACTCTTCTCCTTCATAAGTTTATATTCAACTAGTTTTCTATTATACTTTATTTATTATTGTTCTCATAATACCATTTTCTTGCAAACTTTCTTCCTATGAATCTTGACTGTACATGGTGGATGAAGTGGTTAGATTACTCTCTTGACAAGTGTAACTGGGTTCAGTTTTTCAAATGTGGGGCATCCTAGATGTTATCCTGAAAAGTTTGGTATCATTTTATCAGCCATAAATGTTTGATGGTCATGGAAATATGACACTAACACCATATTACCCACACACTACATTGTGTGATGACTACCCTTAGGTTGACATAATATGTAGTGCATTCATCTCAGAAAATTCATTGATTGGCTATTGTACATGATTTACATGCATATAATAATATTGGGTTTATAAAACAGTAAAGTAAAAGGTTCCCTTCACACCTTGCTAGGCATATAGGAGAATATGGTGTTAGTGACCTTATTTTTCTATGACCGTGGCACATTTTGTGATATGGTCGGTATCATATCAGGCCATCTTTACTTCCAAGAAAAATCACAGGTACCCATTTTAGAGACAAGGTGAACCCCGGAGCCTTGTCTGTCTGAAAAAAAATCCGCCATTTCTGGGGATCGAACCCAGACCCTTTTGATCAGAAAGTGAGGGTTTATATCATCATCATCATCGAGTGCCTTCTCCGCAACGAAGGTTGGCTACCATGGATCGCCATTCTACTCTGTCTCTTGCTTTGATGGTGCAGGCTGTCATAGATTGACTTGTCCATCTTTTGATGTTACTCGTCCATGTTAGTCTTGGTCTGACTCTACCTCTTTTACCTTGTATTTTTCCTTCCAATATTACTTTGAGTAGGCTGTTGTGTCTTTTAACATGCCCCAAAAATTTCATTTGTCTTGTCTTAATTGTATTTAGTAGTTCTCTTTTTATTTTCAGTTGTTTTAAAACTTCATCGTTTGTTATCTTTTATTTCCATCCAATTCTACCTATTCTTCTATAAATCCACATTTCAAAGGCTTCAATTTTCTGTTCTGTTTTCTTGTCTAATGTCCATGTTTCTGCACCATACAGGAATATTGAGAAGATGTAACATTTTGCCATTCTTAGTTTCAGCTCTGCTGATATTTGTTTTGTTGTTAGTATATTTTTCATGACATTAAAATTACTTTTTGCCATACATATTCTTTTGTTTATTTCAATTTTGCATTTTCCATCATTGGTTATAGTATGTCCCAGGTAGTTGTAGCTCTGGACTGTCTCCAGATGTGTTCCCTCAACTGTGATATTTAATTGTAGGTCTTGAGAATTTTCTTTGTTTATGATCATAGTTTTAGTCTTTTTGATATTCATTTCTTGTCTATATTTTTGCTTCTTATGTTTATCACATTAAGCAATTGTTGTAGGTCTTTAGGATTTTCTGCTAGTAGAACAGTATCATCAGCATATCTTAGGTTATTGATTATCTTTCCATTAATGTTTAGGCCTGGTATCTCTGAGATGTTTTTAAAGATTTGCTCAGTGTATAGATTGAACAAGCTTGGTGATAGGGTTTATATAGCACAACAAAATACTTTTTCTTACTTCAAAGTCAATCATCCGCCTGTGTGCTGCCGGGGCCTGAAAGCGGAGTAAAGAATAGTGGTGCTGTACCCTACCAGGCATGCTCGTAAGAGGCGAGAAAGGTTGGGAATGGGACTGGCTATCCCATACTGTAAAAAAATTAGCCGAAAAAAACTTCACAAACATGGACACAGGCAGAAGCAGAGATGAAGATGATGGAGAAGACATGGAATGATCTTAAACAAATGGCAAGAAGCAGAACGACTTAGAAAGTGTTTGTTGAAGACCTATGCTCCACAGGGAGCTGAAAGGAAGAAGAAGAAGAAAGTCAATCATTGAATTGACATATTTTTTTAATGAAGTACTTAATTTAACAACTTTATTGTCTTCTGATATCACCTGAGAATGCATTGGGCCAAGCTCTCCTACATGAGTAAGTTAATCATCATATTATCCTCATCATATTATCCTCAGCACATATCGAACAACTGTCTATAAGCGCTCAGATCTTCTCCACAGCAAATCCCTCAGTGTGAAATGGTAAACTGGTTCACAAGTCCTCGCCTGTTCACCTCATAGCTCTTAGAATTTAGGCAACATCCCTCTTGACTAACATTAATATCCAGAAGCCAAAACAACACTGCAGATCCATGAACAGCATCAGAATCTTTATCATTTTCTCAATGAGACACTCCACAACAGCATTACAGATCCAAGAACAGCATCAAAATCTTTATCATTTTATAAATGAGACACTCCACAACAGCACTACAGATCCATGAACAGCATCAAAATCTTTATCATTTTATAAATGAGACACTCCACAACAGCACTGCAGATCCACGAATAGCATAAAAATCGTTATCATCTTCTCAATGAGACACTCCACAACAGCACTACAGATCCACGAACAGCATCAAAATCTTTATCATTTTATAAATGAGACACTCCACAACAGCACTACAGATCCACGAACAGCATCAAAATCTTTATCATTTTATAAATGAGACACTCCACAACAGCACTGCAGATCCACAAACAGCATCAAAATCTTTATCATTTTATAAATGAGACACTCCACAACAGCACTACAGATCCACGAACAGCATCAAAATCTTTATCATTTTATAAATGAGACACTCCACAACAGCACTGCAGATCCACGAACAGCATCAAAATCTTTATCATTTTCTCAATGAGACACTCCACAACTGCATTACAGATCCAAGAACAGCATCAAAATCTTTATCATTTTATAAATGAGACACTCCACAACAGCACTACAGATCCACGAACAACATCAAAATCTTTATCATTTTATAAACGAGACACTCCACAACAGCACTGCAGATCCACGAACAGCATCAAAATCATTATCATCTTCTCAATGAGACACTCCACAACAGCACTACAGATCCACGAACAGCATCAAAATCTTTATCATTTTATAAATAAGACACTCCACAACAGCACTACAGATCCACGAACAGCATCAAAATCTTTATCATTTTATAAATGAGACACTCCACAACAGCACTGCAGATCCATGAACAGTATCAAAATCTTTATCATTTTATAAATGAGACACTCCACAACAGCACTACAGATCCACGAACAGCATCAAAATCTTTATCATTATATAAATGAGACACTCCACAACAGCACTGCAGATCCACGAACAGCATCAAAATCGTTATCATCTTCTCAATGAGACACTCCACAACAGCACTACAGATCCACGAACAGCATCAAAATCTTTATCATTTTATAAATGAGACACTCCACAACAGCACTGCAGATCCACGAACAGCATCAAAATCTTTATCATCTTCTCAATGAGACACTCCACAACAGCACTGCAGATCCACGAACAGCATCAAAATCTTTATCATCTTCTCAATGAGACACTCCACAACAGCACTGCAGATCCACGAACAGCATCAAAATCTTTATCATCTTTTCAATGAGACACTCCACAACAGCACTGCAGATCCACGAACAGCATCAAAATCGTTATCAACTTCTCAATGAGGCACTCCACAACAGCACTGCAGATCCACGAACAGCATCAAAATCTTTATCATCTTCTCAATGAGGCACTCACAACAGCACTGCAGATCCACGAACAGCATCAGAATCTTTATCATCTTATAAATGAGACACTCCACAGCAGCACTAATGCTGTGGAGTTCTATAACTTATAATTTATTATTTGTTTAAGACATTTGTTGCAGTTTCTCTTTATCTTTGATTACTGTCTTCCATCAATCTTTCTCAGGACTGCCCTTCATTTTGTGCCTTCCCTTCATAATCCTGTACATGGCAAATCTTGTAATAGTTTCTGGATTTCTCCTGAGTGTAATTAATGGTCTGCAAACTTACCTGGTGTCCATCAGTTATCAGTGTGTGCATTACTTCTTTGTTGCAAATGTTAAGTTTTAATAGGTTGCTTATAGCAGAGGGGGCTCAGTTGTTGGAAAAAAAATGCCCTTGCGGTCGACCCAGCCACTGGCAGAAATGGATAACAGGGTAGTACTCTGGGAAGGTGAGGAATGCCACCTTGCATTGTGAGTTTTGATGTTTGAAGTGACACTATTTAGAAGTCTCAGAACACTTCTGGATAGGCAGCCGAGCACATATGGGTGAATACTCGTGAGCTAAAATGCCTATTCAAGTCTCGTACTTTACCTTTACTTTAAGTTGTTTATTTTTGTTTGGGAAAACTGGAAATTTAAGAGCCTCAGATTGAGTGGTTGGTTATTTCCTGATAAGAAGGGTGTGGTTTCAATTCCCAGAAGTGGCTCATTTTTTTTAATAGTTAAAAAAATGCTCCTGTGTTCACCCAGCCTCTGAAAATTGGTACTAGAGATTTTTTTTGAAGTAAATGCAGTTTTATATACTGACCACATTACCCTAAAATGTGCAGTGGTCATGGAAGGATTTGGTCACTAACACCATTGTCAAAGTGTGGAGGGGAGTTTTTTAAATTTTTGTTTGTACAAAATACTCAGACCAGTTTTCATTGTTAAAGTGTGCCATTTTAATATTTTCTTCTTTGTTTTACAGCAAATACAATATTTATGTTCACTTGTAATGGGGTGCCTCTGTGTCTGTCGGATTAGTGATCTCACTATTAATGAGAAGGATCTAAGGTTCAGTTCTCAGATGTGGCCAATTTTTTTCATACTTCAGGCTGCACCAAGTCTCTAAGTTTGGCACCAAAGATTTTTTCGGGATATGAGACTGGCCCATAATCCCAAAAATGTGCAGTTAGCCATGAACAAATACCTGAGCCGCGATAGCTCAGTGGTTAGTGAACTGGACTACAAAGGACAAGAGGTAGGGTTTGATCCCAACCAACGGCTTTCAGTTCATCCAGCCTTTAATGGCTACCTGATTTTTTTCTGGGAAAGTAAAGTGGCACAGGCGTTATACCATTCACATTACCCCAAAAATCAGGAGCCGAAGGTCTGCAACAATTTGGTCATTAACACCATATTCCCTATACGCCACTTGGCATGACGGCGGTACTTTACTTTACATAAACAAATATTGGCACACTCACCATATTTCCCATGTACCTATCAAGGCATGGATGATATCGTTTGCTTTTTTTTCTTTAAATTAACATTTCTCTCTTACATTCATCTGATGACTAAAGAAAGGTATATCTCTTTGTTATCTGTTCTTAAAAGGATGTGGGTATAGATGTGTTGTGGTTTGCAGTAGAACTGTGCTATCTGTGCCTTCCAGCTCAACACATTCAACTTGTTATAGATCCAGCGGCCTGTGAGATGACGCTCTCTAGCTCAATACATCCAACTTGTTGTTATAGATCCAGCGGCCTGTGAGATGACGCCCCCTAGCTCAATACATCCAAATTGTTGTTATAGATCCAGCGGCCTGTGAGATGACGCCCCTTAGCTCAATACATCCAAATTGTTGTTATAGATCCAGCGGCCTGTGAGATGACACCCTCTAGCTCAATACATCCAACTTGTTGTTATAGATCCAGTGGCCTGTGAGATGACACCCCTAGCTCAATACATCCAACTTGTTGTTATAGATCCAGTGGCCTGTGAGATGACGCCCCCTAGCTCAATACATCCAACTTGTTGTTATAGATCCAGCAGCCTGTGAGATGACACCCTCTAGCTCAATACATCCAAATTGTTGTTATAGATCCAGCAGCCTGTGAGATGACGCCCCTTAGCTCAATACATCCAAATTGTTGTTATAGATCCAGCGGCCTGTGAGATGACACCCCTAGCTCAATACATCCAACTTGTTGTTATAGATCCAGTGGCCTGTGAGATGACACCCCCTAGCTCAATACATCCAACTTGTTGTTATAGATTCAGTGGCCTGTGAGATGACGCCCCCTAGCTCAATACATCCAACTTGTTGTTATAGATCCAGTGGCCTGTGAGATGACGCCCTCTAGCTTAATACATCTGACTCCAGCATGGCATTTTTGAATACCAAGTTACCTTCCCCTTTGATCCCTATTCATTTGGCCAAACTGGACTAGTTTGGCTGTTACTAGAGACAACGCAGAAAGATGCAATAGGATGTGAATAGTTCTGGTTCATCAATCCTGGCCAGCTATGAGTCACTGGCAGCTTTCAACTCTACTACTGCCACGCACCTTTTCCCCTATTACTGTATTATTTAATGTAACCTTCCTGATGCAGATTTAACAGAAAGTACAACTCAGTGATATTAATGATGGTAGGTAAAGGTAAGGTAAAGTACGAGACTTGAACCGGTGTCTTAGCACGCGAGTTTACACCCATATCTTTTAATTCATATCATTAATGATGATATTAATGGATAACTAATTGATATAATTCTAGAGCATCATAAATGCAGTCCAGCTTGTGTCAGTGAACACAATGACAGAGACAAGTTTAAAGGTTGCAGTGCTCTCACCGTACCTCTGTTATGTGGATGGGAGAGGTTTGTGATTTTTGTCTGATTATCAAACACATTTAGTTGTCTTATTTTCAAACTTATTTAGGTTTCTGATTATCCAACACATTTAGTTGTCTTATTTTCAAACTTATTTAGGTTTCTTATTATCCAACACATTTAGCTGTCTGATTATCCAACACGAAAGAAGAGGTTGACCAAAAAATTATGCACTTTAAACTATGCACTATGCAGGCTAAGGATGCCAAGTGGGATGATTTCTATAAAAAAAGTGTGCTCAGAAAAATCGTTAGCCACATTCTGGCGCCTTCATCAGAGCATGAATGGCACAACACGACACAGAAGCCTACCAGACTTATAGAGCACAGGCCAGATATGGCACAAATCTGAGGAGAGCAAAAGGAAGGCCCTACTTACCCACTACATTGAGCAGACTGACCAAAGAAATGAGGCTGCAAGAATGAGGATACAGAGGTCCCTTTCAGAATTGTGTGAGGATGTAGTCCTGGGAGACGATCTCACAATCACAACTGATACCATTCGCACAACACTTAAAGGTCACACAACACTGCTGCAGGTCCAGATGGTGTTCGGTACGGCGACATAGGCGATTTAGCTGATGACGACTTGCAAAACAAGTCACCAGTTCTATTTTGTCACCAGTTCTATTTAACGTGTACACAATAACGATCACGGAACAACAGCTGGATGGTAGAGGAAGAACTATGACTTTTGCTGATGATATTCTGGTATATCGACAGGGAAGAGACAGAAGTCAAATCGCCTCTACAATGCAAGACGAACCCGATCGCATCTCTTTGTGGTGTGGAGTATCAGGTGCTTTGGTTAATCCTAATAAAGCATCAGTTGCATGGTTCTCACTTAACAATCATATCGTTAACATGGAAACACTGGTGGTACAAATGGGAACTGATGATGTGACCAGGGACAGGGTGATGACGTATCTTGGAGTTAAGTTTGATCGCAGCCTGTGTTTTCGAGACCACATCGACCATGTGATAACAAAATCCCGCAAATGATTAGCAGCCTTGAAGGTCATGGCAACTGCCAACATCGAGCAGAGGCTACTTACACTTCTGTTCCAGGAACTAGTCCTTGCACCAATCGAGTATGCTCTGGCAGTTCTTACAGTCAGTAAGACGCAAATTGACAAGCTGGAGAAAATACAGAATAAAGCTATACGCATTATTTTGGGTTGTACGAGGGACACTCCCTGTGTAGCAATGAGGTATCTTCTCAACTTTCCAACCATGGATGACAGGATCAAGATCTGGAGGGCACGAGCATACCTGAAGATTAGTGCAGATAAAGAGCATCCATTGCATCATGAGCTCGAAACAGGGAAGGGTGTCAGGCTAAAATGAGGCAAATCATGGGTGGGCCGAGCAGAAGATGTCATCGAACAGATCTGTGGGCTTACCAACATCAATGCTAGCGAGGAGTGGATACCGGTGCCTACGTCATTCAAGGCGACATTCTCATGTATTGTCACACTCAACAGGAAATGTAGGGAACAGAACTCAGTCGTGGTTAATGCTGAGGTCAACGGTCTCATCTGAGATAACACCAATGAGAAAGATGCAGTCATCTATACAGACAGATCTGTAATACAACACCAAAGAAGTGCATGGGCAGTTACAGCTCGCTCGGCAGCCAGAATAGTCAAAGAAGACAGTGGTGCATACGTTATGACCACGAGTAGCATGACGATGGAGGTGATTGCAGTGGCCAAGGCATTCATCTGGCTAGTCACAAGACTACACCCATGCCTGTATGCTGAGTGATTTGATGAGCATGATACGAAAAGTGGAGGCGGGATCTGTATGTAGGCAATGGGTAGAGTCATTGCATAAGTCACCTTTGTCTACATCCCAGGACATGCTAGAGTATGGGGAAATGAAAGGGCGGACAGGTTGGCTAGCTGCGCTATTGTTGAGGATGGTCAACCAATGGATCAGGTGGACATCATCAATGTCCTCTGGGAAGTGGGAAGGACACAGGACTTTGACAACCATGAGTCCATGTCACTCCTTCGGATGAAAGAGATGGGAGTTAAGATGGGCACAGCCAGAAACGAGAAACTTAGTGGGCGTGTAAGAAGACTAATCAACCAACACAGAACTGGAGTCGCTGGACACTGCGGGACTTGCTGAGGAGGGGATCTAAGCACCTATGGATATGTTCAGAGTGCAATGATGATGACCCGCTAATAACTCCATAACTCAATTTAGCTGTCTGATTATCCAGCACATTTAGCTGTCAGATTATCCAACACATTTGGCTGTCTGATTATCCAACACATTTGGCTGTCTGATTATCCAATACATTTAGCTGTCTGATTACCCAGCACATTTAGCTGTCAGATTATCCAACACATTTAGCTATCTGATTATCCAACACATTTAGCTCTCTGATTATCCAAAACATTTAGCTGTCTGATTTTCAAACACTTTTAGAATATGAAATTGTTAACTTTTAGAATATCTTCTACTTAAATATATGTGTTCTATCACAATCAATGGTGTTGGGTTTGACCCTGCTGTAAATGGGTACTTGTTTTTTCTAGGAAAGACAGCACTTGGTGTGATGATGACCACATCACTTGTAGAAAAAATAATAGCTCCAACATGATGTTCAGTTTATGCTTCATGGATGTCATAGTTCTTTTTTCTTTTTCTTGTTCATAATGATAAATTCACCTTGAGAAAAATTTTCCACAATTCGTTTCTATTGCTTGAATTTTCTATCACTTCAGATTAATGCTGTTTTCCAGGCTGTCACATCCCACTGTCTTTCCTGTCATACTGTAATTCATTTATTTCTAAATATTTCTGTTAACTGGATTTTTAAAACCAGTCATTTTGAAATGTCTATGCTGCTGGCATGAGTCAGCTCTGACTGCCTCAGCCATGACTGATCAGATCCAACACCAGGCAACGTTATCACACAATAGATGCACTACTCTAAAATGAGGTTTTCTGCATTAAAATCTTACCAGTACAGCGTGAATACAAATTTGCTCCTCTGACGTGTCTCCACCATAAAGTGGTAGAGAACCCTTTGTGCGGGATCTGTATGTAGGCAATGGGTAGAGTCATTGCATAAGTCACCTTTGTCTACATCCCAGGACATGCTAGAGTATGGGGAAATGAAAGGGCGGACAGGTTGGCTAGCTGCGCTATTGTTGAGGATGGTCAACCAATGGATCAGGCGGACATCATCAATGTCCTCTGGGAAGTGGGAAGGACACAGGACTTTGACAACCATGAGTCCAAGGGTTGTGGGGTAAGGGTTGTGCTAGTGGGTTGTGCAGTGCACTGCTTCCAAGGTATCACCCAAGCTGGACAGGTCAAAGGGATGGGACCAGGATAAGTTAAAAATAAACATGTTGAAATTGCATGCACTGGGCTACATGCCTAACATTACAATGCAACATAATTCTCACCATGAAGAAATGTCTATTTACCTGCCATAATCTTTAATGTATCATCGTTTTCCTTGATAACATCTACTTTGTTATATCTCCCCTGAAAAGAGCATTTAATGAATTAAGATCTATCACTGTAAACATCATGTTGCAATATACAAGTTCTTTAGCCCCAAACATGTAACTAATGTTTTGAACACTGGGTTCATCTTTCCAATTTGATCCTCACTTAGCTTTACAAACAGTTTATCCTGGCCATTTTAACTTTTAATTTGATATTTATACCATTAGTTATAATGAAAAACTTTTCAGTTATGTAAATATAAATATCCATTTTACTATTATGAAAGTGAAGTCAATTGTGTTTTCTGTTACATGTAGACAAATTTCTAAGACCCGTCCAAGCACAAAACGTCACGTCATTTACCGGACACCTTGTGGCTGGAGATTACGAAATATTGAGGAGGTGGACCATTATCTGTTGGTGACAAATTCAAACCTTACCATAGATCTTTTCTGCTTTGATCACCAGCTACATGTTAATACAGAGTTTGTACCTGTCAAGGTAACTGTTCATCTTGAGGTTTTTATGTTTCAGTTTTTCTTAGAACTTGATAGTAGTGTACTGTTTGAGGTTTTTATGTTTCAGTTTTTCTTAGAACTTGATAGTAGTGTACTGTTTGAGGTTTTTATGTTTCAGTTTTTCTTAGAACTTGATAGTAGTGTACTGTTTGAGGTTTTTATGTTTCAGTTTTTCTTAGAACTTGATAGTAGTGTACTGTTTGAGGATTTCATGTTTCAGTTTTTCTTAGAACTTGATACTAGTGTACTATTTGAGGTTTTTATTTTTCAGTTTTTCTTAGAAATTGATAGTAGTGTACTAGTTGCACTGTGGCTTTTACTCACGATGAATGAAGGCTTATTATGAGATTGACGCACTCCCGTTGACCTGGGCCACAAATGGGAACCAGAAGGTAAAAGAAAAAGAGGTAGACCTAAAGAAATAAAACACTAAAATGAACACTGAGGTGAGAGACAACAACAGTAATGCATGGCAAGATACAATGCAGGTCCTGTTCAAGGTCTGATATTTGATAACAAAGATTGTTGTCTAGAATTTCTGCCCTATATGTCGTTTTCATCCTGAAAAGACAATGGATAGATAGACAGACAGTTTATCTGGTTGTCAAAATGAGTGACAGGTTTACAACATAGACAACAAGCAAAGGTTTGACCTATTACTTTCTCATCTACAAATATTATGGTTTAGCCATGGTTAAAAGGTTTCACACTATCTGTTAAATTTGTTGCTACTGAACAGTGTTATGTGTATGTGACAAATCTATGATCCGCTTTGTGACAAATATATGATCCGTTATGTGACAAATATATGATCCATTATGTGACAAATCTATGATCCATTTTTTGACAAATCTGTAATCGATTTTTTGACAAATCTATGATCCATTATGTGACAAATCTATGATCCGCTTTGTGAAAAATATGTGATCCATTTTGTGACAAATCTATGATCCATTTTGTGACATCTATGATCTGCTTTGTGAAAAATATATGATCCATTTTGCGACAAATCTATGATCCGCTTTCTGACAAATATATGATCCATTATGTGACAAATTTATGACTCATTTTGTGACAAATCTATGATCCATTATGTGAGAAATTCATGATTTGTTATGTGATAAATCTATGATCTGTTGTGTGAAGAAAGAGACTAGCACAGGAACAATATGTGACAACATGTCACTTGAGGTAAAACTGTCAAAGTGATCATAGACTTATCACACAACAGATCGTAACTCCCTCGTGTGACTATTCAGGTGTTGAGGGAGATAACAAAGTTCTAGTTCTCGTATTTATTCAATTAATTAGTGCCATACCCTACTTGTGTTATTGAGAATCATGTTTCCACCAGAAAGGTCCATTACCCAATCTTTCCAATCAATGTTCCTTCTCTTGCACTGTAATGTGGTATATATGTTTAAAGTGAAATTAAGCAAAGTAAAGGTTCTTTCCCATGCTAGATGTATGAGGAATATGTTGTTAGTGACCATATTTTTCCCTGACCACAGTACATTTTTGGGTATCACACCAGGCTGCCTTCACTTTCCATATAAATTTCTAGTAACCATATCAAGAGGCTGGGTGAACCCTGGAGCCTTGTTGGTACAAAAAATGAATATACCACTTCTAAAAATTGCACCCGACCCTTCTGATCAGGAAGTGAGCACATTAACCACTCAGCCGCAGAGTCTTCTAAAGTGTAATAACCAACCTGCAAATACTTTTTGTACAAGTTTTCTATGGCCAGTGCCATATGTTCTATAACTAGTGCTTTTCTTTTTGGCCAGTGTCAAGTTTTCTATGGCCAGTGTCATATGTTCTATAGCTAGTGCTTTTTTTTTTGGCCAGTGTCAAGTTTTCTATGGCCAGTATCATATGTTTTATAACTAGTGCTTTTTTTTTTTGGCCAGTGTCAAGTTTTCTATGGCCAGTGTCATATGTTCTATAACCAGCGCCATATTTTTTTTGCCAGTGTCAAGTTTTCTGGGGCTAGTGTCATATGTTCTATAACCAGTGCCATGTTTTCTATGGCTAGTGTCATATGTTCTATAACCAGTGCCATGTTTTCTATGGCTAGTGTCATATGTTCTATAACCAGTGCCATGTTTTCTATGGCTAGTGTCATATGTTCTATAACCAGTGCCAAGTTTTTTATGGCTAGTGTCATATGTTCTATAACCAGTGCCATGTTTTCTATGGCTAGTGTCATATGTTCTAGTGCCATGTTTTTTTAATTTTTGCCAGTGTCATGTTCTGATATATTAATGTAGATAATTGTTGAAAGAAAAGAATTATAGTCATAATTAGCCTATATTTGTTATAATTCTGTTTCCTCCTTTTTAGACATTCTGTGACATCAAAGATTTGTCTTATGGCAAAGAAAACTATCCTATCTCTTGTGTAAATGGAATTGATCGACACTACCCAGATTATGTTGAATATTCTGACCATCGATTACCATCTGTGGGAGTCCAGCTCAACCTTGACCCAGACTTCCTGGTCTGTTGTGACTGTACAGATAATTGCAGGGTAAATTTGTTTTGATTTGTTGGTTATGTCTTGCCTCCAAATATGTGTTTTTTAACAGACAAAAATTGTAGTTAACAAAGTGATGTCAAAGTGACTGTTGGATAACACAGGATGGCATAAAAATGTGAGACTGCTGTAAAACTGGCAATAAGGGAGATTTAAC
Organism: Megaustenia siamemsis; assembly: GCA_032433765.1. Classification (NCBI taxonomy): domain Eukaryota; kingdom Metazoa; phylum Mollusca; class Gastropoda; order Stylommatophora; family Ariophantidae; genus Megaustenia; species Megaustenia siamemsis. Next base: position 67,026,358 of record JAVIAB010000024.1, on the reverse strand, counting down.
CCTTAATTATGATACCTATCTGTGACAGAACATCGAGGAGCAGTGGGAAATGCTCAAACAAAACAATAGATTCAACAAACATCAAAAGAAGCGATAACTGTGACTAAAAGAGTAAAAAAAAGAAATGGATGACAGAAGAAATACTAGAACTAATGGGCGAAAGATGAAAACATAAGAAAGAAGAGTGGACATACAAAATATCGGACAAAGAGATCCAAAACAAATGTAGAGAAGCAAAGGAATGATGGTTAAAGCAGAAATGTGAAAAAATGGAAAAACAAAAAATGTATGACTCAAAATTTATGCACAATCAGTTAAATGAATTAACAGGAAGAAAATAAGTCAAAGTGTCAGGGTGTGTGGAATCAAAGGAATTAAATATAATAATGGGACAGGAGAAGACAATAGAGAGGTGGACAGGATATATCAGTCAACTCTATGATGATGAAAGACCAGAGTTAAACAATTCAAAAAAAGACACAGGACCACCAATATTGCTGAATGAAGTGGAGGAAGCAATTTAACACATGAAAAGAGTCAAAGCTCCAGGTCCCAACAACCCAACAATATAACAATTAAAGAGATAAATGCATTGGGAGAGCTGGGAGTACAAGTCATAACAAAACTACTCAATGACATATATAACACTGGACACATACTCGAAGATCTACTAAAATCTATCTTTGTAGCCATACTGAAAAAGTCAGGCGCCACTAATTGTGAAGACCATCGCACTATTAGTCTCATGAGCCATATGACGAAAATATTATTAAGAATCATCGTGAGACGTGTAAGGATAAATTATAAAGCCAGAAATAAGTGAGGAACAATATGGATTTGTGGAAGGAAAGGGCACCGAGAATACAATATACATCCTGAGAATATTGATAGAAAGAACTATAAAGGTAAAGAAAGATCTACATATGTGCTTTTTAGACTACACAGAAGCATTTGACAAAATAAACCATGTGGAAATAATCAATATGCTGTGAATCATAAAAAACATGTACTGGCAACAAACAGCAGCCATAAGAATTAACAACCAAACAGGACAGTTCCAATATATAAAACAAGGAGTCAGACGAGGCTGTGTTCTGTCACCGGATTTGTTTTCACTTTACAGCGAAAATATTATGAGATCAATAGTAGATATAAAAAAGAGTTGAAGTCAACGGTCACAACATAAACAATTTTGTGTATGTGGATGACACGATTTTAAAAGCAGAGACAGAGAATGAGTTACAAGAAATGATAGATATAATAGTAAAAGAAAGCTAAAAGAGAGGTCTCAGTCTGAATAGTAAGAAAAAAGAAGTAATTGTCTTATTGAAGAAATAATCATCACCATCATGCAGCATAAAAAATAAACAGGACAAATCTGAAAAAGTGCACAGCGTTAAATACTTGGGCACAATAATAACATCAGATGGAAGATGCACCACAGAAATAAAAAGCAGTATAGCTCAAAACAAAATAACATTTCAGAAAATAAAAAAATATCTTATGCAACAAATCTATGTCAATATAAGTGAGAAAGAGAGTTCAACGGTGCTATATAGAATCAATTCTGACCTAGGAAGTTTTTGGAAATCCAATAGAAACAAATCCAACACTCAGGCGTCACAGGAAGTAGTAATTAGGAAAGTACACTGGGCGGCACTGGGGGAGGGGCGATTTTTGACCAAGGAAAAATATCAAATTTTGATGAATTTTGTGTTTTGATGTGGTGATTTTTACCATATCGTAATCTAGGTTTAAGCCAGTGCTTGAAAAGCTTGTAGATACTGCAGGAAAATAATTCTTTCGGACGGGTGTGCAGTCACTTACTTTATTTTTGAGCTTGGGTACCTGTTTTACATACTTTTCAGAACCTCAACTCAGGAAAGGTGATGTGTTGGAATGATCCAATACTAATTTCTTTTTTTGACTGTCAAGGGAACTCTCAACATTTTTCTGAGAAACCACGTATCAGTGGAAGAAGGTACATATTAAATATAAGGAAAAATTAAAAAATACCAAAAAATATTTTCTTCGTATTCAGCTTTACTGCAGCTTCACATTTTTATGCATTCATTTGCATTTCTTTGCCTTAATCCCTTACATATTAAATATAGTAAGATATGATAAATAAATTAATAGGGAACAGGCAAATAATTGCAATGCTGCAGTAAAGCTGGTAGCAAGGAGCCAGTGGTGGGGAGTGTTAAACACTCCAAGGTACGGTGACAGCTTTACAAGGAAGGAACACAACACAATACTTACGTTTCGGTCTGTGGCCTTCTTCAGAATACAGGGACAACGACAACAAACGATGAAGCACAGTTATGTATGATATCAGGTTAGATGATCAGGTGAATGGAGATAAATATATTATATATAAATAAATTAATAGTGGCATTTTGTTTTCTTTTGAAGGATAAAAGCAAGTGTGCATGTCAGCAAATGACCATACAGAATACAACCTGGATAGGAGAAAAGGACATGGAAGCTGGTTATCATTACAGACGTCTGAGAGAACCTTTATTTACTGGGTAAGTGTGATTGGAGAATGATGAGAGAGTCTTTGATTACTGGGTTAGTGTGATTGGAGAATAATGAGAGTTTTTAATTACTGGGTTAGTGTGATTGGAGAATGATGAGAGAGTTTTTAATTACTGGGTTAGTGTGATTGGAGAATGATGAGTTTTTAATTACTGGGTTAGTGTGATTGGAGAATGATGAGAGAGTTTTTAATTACTGGGTTAGTGTGATTGGAGAATAATGAGAGAGTTTTAATTACAGGGTTAGTGTGATTGGAGAATAATGAGAGAGTTTTTAATTACTGGGTTAGTGTGATTGGAGAATAATGAGAGAGTTTTTAATTACTGGGTTAGTGTGATTGGAGAATAATGAGAGTTTTTAATTACTGGGTTAGTGTGATTGGAGAATGATGAGAGAGTCTTTAATTACTGAGTTAGTGTGATTGGAAAATGATGTGAGAGTCTTTGATTACTGGGTTAGTGTGATTGGAAAATGATGAGAGAGTCTTTGATTACTGGGTTAGTGTGATTGGAGATTGATGAGAGAGTCTTTGATTACTGGGTTAGTGTGATTGGAGATTGGCGCGAAAATGTTTGCTTACAGAGTTACTGACTGAAGACTGATGAAAGAAAGTTTGCTTTCTGAGTGACTGTTTGGTGATTGATGAGTGAATTTTTGTTTCCTGAGTGACTGATTGGTGATTTATGAGAGATCATTTATTTCCTTGATGAGTGATTGGAGAATGATGTGTGAATCTTTGTTTTTGGGCTAGTGTGATAGGTAAATGAATTATAAGAACCTTTATAAGAATTCTATGTGTGAAATATTGAAATGAATTATTGGAACTGCTCTACAGGACATCACAAAACAATGTTTATCACTGAGTGTATGGTCTAACAGGATCAGGGATAAGCATGAAACGGGGCAGCAATCTCTGGTCTTTCTTGTTATAGAACCATCATTACTGAACTCAGACAATTACCATTAGCACACAGTCTCTTATTTAAAAAAAAATTCTTAGTTCTTATCCTAATTGTAATGATGGACAGATCAAAGATTGTAGAAGAAGAAGGAACAGCAAATAAAGAAGTTGTCTTATGAAAGAAATGTTCAACATGGGTGCTTGCTCATTTTTAGAGATATATTGATTATTTTTTTTTTAATCTGAGGACATATGTATTGGCCTGTCCTAAAACAAACCTTCTGTCAGTCCAGAAGATTAATGTACCTGTAATGGCACACAATATAATGCACTAGTGCCTGCCTGATACCTAGAGTTCATTTGAGGTGCCATCATTGTGAGTTGTTTACTATTTTTCCTCTTTTTAAAAAAATGTTTTTGGTTAGCTAGAATATTTTTCTCATCAAGTATTCTAGCATTGTGTTGACCATCATGTGGTAGTGTCAACTTTCCCACTGTCAGTCTGAGGTTCACCTTGCCCCAATCAAATGTTCATTGACTCTGTTAGTTCATTCTTTCTGAATGGTGGCATCTTTATGATGGTTCTTGTGACCCCTGACTAGTGGCTTCTTCATGATGGTTCATGTGACCCCTGAATGGTGGCATCTTCATGATGGTTCTTGTGACCCCTGACTGGTGGCATCTTCATGATGGTTCTTGTGACCCCTGACTGGTGGTATCTTCATGATAGTTCTTGTGACCACTAACTGGTGAAATCTTCATGACAGTTCTTGTGACCCCTGACTGGTGGCATCTTCATGATAGTTTTTGTGACCCCTGACTGGTGGCATCTTAATGACAGTTCTTGTGACCCCTGACTGGTGGCATCTTCATGATAGTTATTGTGACCCCTGGCTGGTGGCATTGTCTTGTTAGTACTTACTGCCCCTGATTGGTGGTATTGTCTTGTTAGTACTTACTGCCCCTCATTGGTGGCATTGTCTTAATAACTCATACAGTAGATTATACTCAATAATATCACCATCTTACGTCAACAGAGGTCATCTCCCAGGACATACTGAAAGTTTCAACAAGTTTATGGTCACCTTCAAATGCGTACAGATGTATCGAGCAGTTTCACCTTATCTAGGAGTTGGCCTCTTGTAATACGAGGAATGGAAATAAAACTTTAAGCAGGTTTTTCCTTTAACAGAATTAAACTCTTGCACTCTAGACCACCCTAAAGGTGTTAATTTTTGTAAGCAGGTAGCAAGATAGTAAGGAAGCTGATTATTCCAACTTCATGCTTGTTAAATACACACCTACCTCATCAAGATGTCTCCCATATGTTTTCTAAATATGTATCTTTACCTTTCAGCATTGTTGAATGTAATGTGAGATGTAAGTGTGACAAACGCTGCATCAACAGAGTAGCTCAGTTGGGACTTCAAATGAGACTGCAGGTGTTTAAAACAGAAAAAAAGTAAGTACTTTTTCATGGAGTGAGAAAGCAGTATGTTGTAAGTGAGTTGCCTTAGCATCCCAGTGATTGGGGTTCAGATGTCGTGACAGACTTGCCTAGTCCAACCTACTGTAAAAATGGATACCCATTTCACAGGGTTATGGAATGTATTTCTTTGTTGAAAAAACACTTCAAACACTCTGGAACTGTGAGGTTAGAACACTTGTGTCATTATGTGATACTTGTCTTGTTCAGAGTCAGCACTTTCATAACCTGGCAAGGGGACTGGGTGGTCTAGAGGTAAGACATTGGCCTCTGCACTGGAAAGTCTCAAGGTTAAAATTCTACCTAAGGCTGTGTGAATTTTTCTATTCGAATCCATGGTTTTCTTTTGGCTTTACCCTCCCTTAGTCTCTCTGGGTAGTGAGATTTGATGTCTAGCCCTTTCTGGGTAGTGAGATTTGATGTCTAACCCTCACTGGGTAGTGAAATTCGATGTCTAGCCCTCACTGGGTAGTGAAATTTGATGTCTAGCCCTCTTTGTGTAGTGAGATTTAATGTCTAGCCCTCTCTGGGTAGTGAAATTTGATGTCTAGCCCTCTCTGGGTAGTGAAATTCGATGTCTAGCCCTCTCTGGGTAGTGAAATTTGATGTCTAGCCCTCACTGGATAGTGAAATTTGATGTCTAGCCCTCTCTGGGTAGTGAAATTTGATGTCTAGCCTTCACTGGATAGTGAAATTTGATGTCTAGCCCTCACTGGATAGTGAAATTTGATAATTAGTCCTCTCTGGGTAGTGAGATTTGATGTCTAGCCCTCTTGAAAAAGGCAACAAACAGGAGGTACCATATGCACTCATGGCACTTAAAAGTAAAAGAGTGTAGTCCAATAAAATGTCTGTTGCCTGTGCAAAAATTGAGTAGAAAATCTAGCCATGCTGAAGACAGATATCGCAGCATTGCCATAAACTAGCGACACAATGCATCCACGCCCCATTAATGAATGAACACTAAGAAAAAAGATAATCAGGAAGTTAACATTGTAAAAAAAAAGTGGCACATAGGGAATATGGTGTTAGTGCCCATAATTTTTACAGACCTGCTGCACATTATTTTTGGGTATTATGGTCGGTATTACGCCCATGCTGCTTTACTTTCCCAGAAAAAAAATCCAGTACCCATTTAAGGCTGGGTAAACCTGGAAGCCGTCAATCAGGATCAAACCCGATCTCTTGTTCTTTTTAATCCAGTTCACTAACCACTGAGCTATCATGGCTCCCCAGTTAACTTTACTTTTAGCTAATAGCCTTATTACTAATTCATCTTAATAGCTTGAAACTAGCTATGTGTGTGTACTGCTACTGCTATTTGTTGTTTATGATGAATTTAAGTGCTGAGGTCTGGTCTTTATGTTTGTCTGTGCTTGGTAATATAACATTTCAGTCATGTCTTTCTTCAGCTATCAGCTATTGCTATGTATTTAGACATTTAAACTAGACTTGGTCATGAAAAAGACTGTATTTAAGGTCTTTGCCATTTTCCCATAACTTGTCATGCAGGGTTCTTTCTGTGGCCATATTTGTGCTTTTATGGTGTTTAGAGTGCTACAGTCCTGTAAGGATATGCTCTGGAATTTGTCTGGATGCTCTGCAGGCACAAGTAGCAAAGTCACTGAGTCCTGTCATGTATAGATGTGGTCTAAGGGCACAATGACCATGTTCTGAGTCTGAATATCTTGGTTTGTTCATGTCTTCTGAGTTTGTTTAACTCTTTCCATACATTTTACTGCACTGTACATCGTTCCTATAATATGTTATGTGTTAGATAAATATTTAGATTGATTCTTAAAACCATAAACAATTTTGCCTCTTAACTCTTTCCGTACGTTTCGACGCACTGTGCGCCACTCTCAGTTTGGTTAGTGTGAACCGTCATCAAACCATATTCTTTTTACACGTCTTGTATCATCTTGGTATTGTTGAAGTCTAATGCATTGTTCGATTATCTAAAAATTCTTATATAAAATGTTATATGTTAGATAAATATAAATATGTAGAGCAATTCCTAAACCATGAAAAATATTGTCTCTGAAATCTCTTCTGCTGCATCGATAAAAAGCTTCCGTATGGAAAGAGTTAAATCTCTTATGTTGCACCAATAAAAAGCTTCCGTACGGAAAGAGTTAAATCTCTTATGTTGCACCAATAAAAAGCTTCCGTACGGAAAGAGTTAAATGTCTTATGTTGCACCAATAAAAAGCTTCCGCAAGGAAAGAGTTAAGCTGTTGTATTTTTGCTCTTATTTTCCATATAACTCCCTCCATTCTGTTTTCCAAGCATGTGTCAGGATTGCTTTTATTTGTGTGAGGTTCTAGGGTTGGTTATATTGTTGAAGGCTCCCACCTGCTTTTGTGAGTTTATCTGCTTTCTCATTCCCAGTGATGCCACAGTGTGCTGGTACATACAGCAGGACTAGTTCTATCTATTCTGACAGTGAACATGTGTTGTTCTTTATTTATTGGATGAGTCTGTCCTGTTTCAGGCGGCTTGTCATTACTTGTATGACCTACCTTGCATCAGTGAGGATGTCTTTAACCCAAGATTACAATACCTTCATAAAAGTGATGCTCTCAGAATAAAAATTCTCTGAATTTGACAGTTTGCTATCCACAAAAATATACCACACGACACGATGAGTGCATATTACATATTTACTAAAATGTATTATGTTAGGATGATCAGTGTGAGTTGATAATGTGAGTGTGGTCAGTGACTCATAGCTGATTGTTGTGTTAGGGTAATCAGTGTGAGCTGATAGTAGCTCATATTTGAGACTAGAAGATCTAAATATGTCAACTTCACTGTAGTGGGTAGCTACATCTATGACTTGTGCTACAAACCAGGAGAATGTGGGTTTGAATCACGGTTATGTTAAAAGTTTTAGGTTAGGTTAAAAGTGTTTCTTTTTTCTGTGTGAAATAAAAACTCAGACCTGAACACCTCGTGGCGACTGCATTGGACTAGTGGCCTTTACTCTTTGGTCTTATAAGTCAGACAGATGCCAGAAATGGGAAAATGCCATAAAGATAGTTTTGTATCCATACTGTAAACACAAGAAATAAAGACGTGTTTGTTGAACATCTTAACCTGTGCATATTTTATATTTTTCCCTGTTTTTTTTTTTTTTATTACAGAGGCTGGGGTCTTAGATGTCTTGATGACATTGCTAAAGGCAGCTTCATTTGCATTTATGCTGGACAGCTCCTAACTGATAGAGGAGCCAATGAGGTACTCTTTTATTTGAACTTCATGAACTTCATGTTTGGAGTGCAATGATGATGACCCGCAAATAACTCAATAATTATATGTGGTTTAGTTTAGTCGGCAGATCATCTTCAGTGCATAACGTACAACTCTATATTGCTCTGATTCCCTCCTTACCACATTCACCAGTGTGAAGCATGCCAGCCACACACTTATGAGAGCACTGAAGATGGCGTCAGCCCCCTGTAACTCTCCCAGTTACGATAGAGAAGTTACAATATCATAGTAAAAATAAAAAATGTATTACCACTGAAATGTAACATTCATCATCATCATCATGTGTCATACCGTAGGCGATCATGTCCCTCCACAATCTTCTATCTATAGTGCATCATGTCAGTTCTGTTGTTGACTGCTTCCATACCATGACACTAAGCCATCTAGTATTTTCTCTCTTTGGTCCTGTGCGATCTCTCTTTCCTTTTATTTTGCCAGTTGTAACCAAGTATTCCACTTTTCTCTTCTCATGATGTGCCTGAAACATGTTGATTGCTTCTTTCTGATATTTTTAGGAGCTGCCTTTTTTGTGTTGACCTCTTTGAGAATTTCCTCATTGGTCTTTTTAGCTGTCCAGGGAACTTTCAACATTCTTCTGAGAAATCCCATCTCTGTGGCCTCTAATTGTCTTTTCATTTGTTTGTCTACTGTCCATGATTTGCTCCCATAGGTCAGAAATTGGTTCTATATAGCACCAATGAACTCTCTTTCTCATTTCTATTGACATAGATACACATTACCCCAAAAATCATGTGCTGAAGGTCTGTAAAATATAGGGTCGCTAACACCATATTTCCCTATATGCCACTTGGCGTGATGGGGGTACTTTACTTTTTTACTATTGACATAGATTTGTTGCATAAGATATTTTTTTTATTTTCTGAAATGCTATTTTGGCCTGAGCTATTCTGCTTTTTATTTCTGTGGTGCATCTTCCATCTGATGTTATTATTGTGCCCAAGTATTTCAGATGTTGCACTTGTTTCAAATCTGTCCTGTTTATTTTTATGCTGCATGCTGGTGATGATTGGACTAGTGGCCTTTATTAGTAAATGTAACATTAGGTGTTATAAAAATAGTAATTTCTCTTAACTCATTCCTGTGTGTTCACACTAGGTAAAATGTGAGGACCCGAAATTCCTGGCTAAGGTTAATTTATGACCTGAGTTTCAATGGAGACTGCTAGAAAGAAATTCAAAAAAGATTAACAATCATCATTATCATGTGCCATACCGTTTGGCGTTCATGTCCTTCCACAATCTTCTTTCTACAGTGCATCATATCAGTTCTGTTGTTCACTGTTTGCCATGCCATGACATCAAGCTATCTAGTATTTTCTTTCTCTGTCGTCTGCGATCTCTCTTTTCAGCAATAGCAACACAAAAATTCAATTAATGAATAACATTTGGCACAATACCAGCAAGGTAGTAAAAGTAAAATTACTGAGAGCGTGTATCTTCCCACCGATAACAACATTTGGTTTGGAATCATGGACAATCTCACAAACAGCAAGAAAGAAAATCTGGATTTGAAACAAAAAGCTACCAAAAAATCATTAAGATACCTCGGATAATGTTGAAATGCAAAGAAGACATACTAAAAGACTTAAGCATTAAAAAGATCTGGCTTATAAATATCATTCTACAGAGGAAATTAAAATATTATGGCCATTTCAAAAGACACAGTGGGCTGGAAAGAATGATAATGGAAGACATGGTTCCTGGGTGACGCATCAGGGGCAGGCCAAGAAGGAGGTGGTTTCTAGCCGGAGACCTTGAACATTACAACAGACGTGGGAGATCTGGCTAGAGATAGAGATTCTTTTAGATGGGCTGTGGTGATCACAACATTCTGTAAAAGATCAGACTAGAGACAGAGATTCATTCAGACAGACTGTGGTGACTACAACATTCTGTGGGAGATCTGGCTAGAGACAGAGATTCTTTCAGACAGACTGTGGTGACTACAACATTCTGTGGGAGATCTGGCTAGAGACAGAGATTCTTTCAGACAGGTTGTGGTGACTACAACATTCTGTGGGAGATCTAGCTAGAGATAGAGATTCTTTCAGACGGGCTGTGGTGAATGCAACATTTTGTATAGGACGTGTGACCTAATGACAACCTGTAAAGATAGATAACGTGTGTATATCAAATAGCGCTTGTGTAATTTAATGATTGCATCTTGACTTTACAGCTTGAAGATTGTTAGTTCTTTCATGGGATTATGAACATGAGTCATCCCAGCTTTACAACTGACTATATTATGTAGTTAGAGAAATTAATCACAACAGGAAAGAGCACTGAGCTCATTCAATCCCAAGTACTGGAGCTGAATACTTTCACATGCCTGTAGTGTAGCATGGGCTAACTTACCTTTGCCACAAGCATGATTCATGAACATTCTACTTAAGAGCTCATTGATATATACTGAGACTAATTGTCTCTTGTCTGTGAATGCTTTCAAAGCAATGTTTGAATCTTTTATATTTCATCTTAAACCAAAATAATACTCCTAGTGTGAACTCTGCATAGGACTACCCACTTAATTCTGGCCTCAATAGAAACAACTTACAGGTGAATGAGCCACTCATCTGTGAGTGCAATCTGCTGAGTTTAGAAACTGAAAACAACTGTAAGCAGGAGAAATTCTTAGAAATGTTATGTTAGGATCACCATAACTGCACACTGAGAAAATCCATAAGTGCTCTGATTTTCCCCTTGAAAATATAGAGAATCTGAGAGGAGAACCCAGACCCACATCCACAAACTCAGTAGTATGGCCTGGGATCCATCTGTGTGGGTAGATTTTTACTGACAATTTTGCTGATGTATCAACCATTTTTTGGCCTACTGTTTTTCATTTGTAACTATCAAGGTTTCTTTAATGTGCATGAGTGATCAAGGATCTCCTGATTTTTTCGCCTACTGTTTTTCATTTGTAACTTTCAAGGTTTCTTTAATGTGCATGAGTGATCAAGGATCTCCTGATTTTTTCGCCTACTGTTTTTCATTTGTAACTATCAAGGTTTCTTTAATGTGCATGAGTGATCAAGGATCTCCTGATTTTTTGCCACTATCCACAAGGGTTAAGCATCAAATCTCACTACCCAGAGACCAGGGAAGGGTAAAACCACGGTTTCAATTTTTTTTATTTTTGAAAAAAATATTCCCACTGGTGGAATTAAACCAGGGCCCTTCTGTCCAGAGGTCAACATCTTACATCTCACCCAGGGCCCACCTACTCCTTTTCACATCTCACCCAGGGCGCACCTACTCCTTTTCACATCTCACCCAGGGCGCACCTACTCCTTTTCACATCTCACCCAGGGCCCACCTACTCCTTTTTACATCTCACCCAGGGCCCACCTACTCCTTTTCACATCTCACCCAGGGCCCACCTACTCCTTTTCACATCTCACCCAGGGCCCACCTACTCCTTTTCACATCTCACCCAGGGCCCACCTACTCCTTTTCACATCTCACCCAGGGCCCACCTACTCCTTTTCACGTCTCACCCAGGGCCCACCTACTCCTTTTCACATCTCACCCAGGGCGCACCTACTCCTTTTCACATCTCACCCAGGGCCCACCTACTCCTTTTTACATCTCACCCAGGGCCCACCTACTCCTTTTTACATCTCACCCAGGGCCCACCTACTCCTTTTCACATCTCACCCAGGGCCCACCTACTCCTTTTCACATCTCACCCAGGGCCCACCTACTCCTTTTCACGTCTCACCCAGGGCCCACCTACTCCTTTTCACGTCTCACCCAGGGCCCACCTACTCCTTTTCACGTCTCACCCAGGGCCCACCTACTCCTTTTCACATCTCACCCAGGGCGCACCTACTCCTTTTCACATCTCACCCAGGGCCCACCTACTCCTTTTCACATCTCACCCAGGGCCCACCTACTCCTTTTCACGCTATCTTATTGGGTAAAATTACATGAGCTCATATTCTGGTGAAGAATTCATAGCAGGCCTAGTATACTGTTGTGGAAGTTATAGCAGAGCAGTGGTCAGTGATAAGATCTACTGAGAACAAGAGGTTGGGTTCGATCCCAATCACTCAAGCTTATATACAAGTGTAGCTACCAGATTTTTCTAGAAATGAAAGATGGCACTAATATTGTGCTGGCCACAATGTCCAATATTTTATTTATTTATTTTTGTAATTGACACAAGCACATTCCTCATGTGCCTTGAGGTGTAATGTGGTTCTTTCTTTCATTCCTAACCTGCTATTCATATTGTTATGTTTATCTGTTGTGTAGGATGGCAAGCAGTATGGGGATGAATACCTGGCAGAGCTGGACTTTATAGAAGTTGTGGAGATGCAGAAGGAAGGTTATGAAAGTGATGTAGATGACATGGATTTCTCTGATGATGAAAATGATGCTAATTATAAGGCATCCAAAGATTCAGAGGATGACAGGTGAGTGTCCTAGACTCTCTTCTTAGCATTCATTCACCTGTTAAGATCACAATGGATGCATTGTGAAATTAGTTTGCGGCAAAGCTTCAATATTTGCACCTATAGCCCAACACATCCAGCATGAGTAGTATTGCTTATACAATTTTTGCCTGGGCAGTGCCCATTCTTTGGTCTACTCTTTTCTATTTTTACCTGCCGAAGGTTCTTTAACATGCATGAGTGCACACCCCAAAACTCCTGTTATTTGACATTTTTTTTGTTCGCCAGCCTTTACCTCAAAGTCCCTAGAGAATAGGAACTGAATTTTGCATGTTAATCCATTTTTCCCTGGCAGCCGTATGCACAGGGGTCCCTCGCCGCACAGACAGATAACTCAGACTTCGGAGGTACTCATATTTTTTCCGTCGATGAGTAATTGACGTTTTAAGCCGGGTCTCGCTGCTGAGACCAGGGGTGGTTGCTGCAGAGAGAAATCATAAATAAAAATCCCCAGAATAGGAATGGATTAATCTGGTGTGCCATTATGATGATACTAACAACGAATCATAGGAAGAAGAGGTATGTTTTTCAGGACTCAGAAAAATGTCAAATAAACACTCTTGATGTCTTCACAATTTTCCTCCAATCTTCAAGATTAAGAGCTGCTTTCTGAGATGTGTCAAAGGTTAGTCCTGCCCATTCTCTGATGTTGTTTTCCCACAGCTTTCTCTGTCTGGCTTGTCTTCTTTTACCTGGTACTGTGCTCTGCAAATTGGTCTTTATAAGGCCTGTAGAACTTGTGACATGTCTTCCGTACCATTTTAATTCTTTTACTGTAGAGAGAAAAGTGTTCATTTTTTTAAATGCTTTGTCACAACACTTCAACAGTCACTTGAGCTGTATTGTTGCTTTGACCGTATTGTTGTTAATACCTCAAGAATGAAAATAAGGCCCACAGATTTAACCTTGCATGACAAACTATGGGGAAGTAGCAAAGACCTCAGAACACTGTCCTGTCCATGACCCATGCTGATTTAAACATAACAGTGTTTAACAGAAGTGGATCACAGAAGAAGAAGAAGGTCATATTGTCTAGAAAGTAGAATGTTGACTGGAGTAAACTTTTCTTAATGTGAAAAGATTTTTAAAAAAAAATTCTTTATGAACATTTTTCTGCTAGTTTTCGAGTTTGCTACCAAAAAAAATGCTCATTATAAAAATAAGAATTAGCAAGTCTTTAAATGTTTGCATCCTGAGGACACATTCTCAGGATTGAGAGTTTCAAAGGGAGATAATTCATGGTGCTAGATTGTTTAGTGAAAAAAGAGTTATGTTGCAGAAATTGACTAATTGAAAGAGAGTTGATTAAAAAATTGTTTAATAGAACGGGAGTTGATGGTATGTACTTTATTTTATAGAAGAATTGATTCACGTCATGCATAATTTGAAGAAAATTGATGGTGCAAAACTCTATAGTGAATTGGACGGTAAAAGATCAAGAAGCTGATTTTAAAAAAAAATAAACTCTGAGGCGAGAGGCAAAAACACCAGGTATCATCTCCCTTGCAGAGATTGAGAAGCTCATCTCAAACAAGGATGTGGGGCGAGATACAAAGCAGGTCCTGTGCAAGGCCTAACACTTGATAACATAGATTGTCAGACAAAGAGAGGCTAGAATTTCTGCCCTGTGTGTCGCCTTCGAGACAACTCTATATTTGATCGAAGATACAAGATCTGTTTATTAGACAGAGAGTTGATGGTACATTCTGTTATTAATAGAAAAGAATTGATGGTACAAAGTGTTGTTCCTCATCATCATCAAGTACCGGGCCTGCTGGCATAGGTGATCATGTCTCTCCACAACTTTCGATCATGACAGTTATTTATCATTTCTGTTGTTGACTTTCTGCCAAGCTTAGGCTGTCTGGTATCTTTTCTCTTTGCTTCTCTCTATCTCTTCATCCCTCAATTTTCCCAGTTGTTACAATATATCCCAGCTCTTCCCTTTTCATTACATGGCCAAAAAATGATGATTGTTTCTTCCTAATATTGGATATTAGCTCTCCTTTTGCTTTAGCCTTTTTCAGAACATTTTCATTACTCTTCTTAGCTGTCCATGGTATTCTCAACATTCTTCTGTAAAACCACATTTCTACGGACTCCAGTGATTTTCTTGTCTGTTGTCCTATTGTCCATGATTCATATCCATATGTTAAGACTGGCTCTACATAACATTTAAGAACTCTTTTAAAAGTGTTGATAACATGAGTATATAAAACTACTGAACAATATTTTTATTTTACTCTCTCTTTACATTCAATAAATTCATAACATTTATTTTTTTTTCAGTGACTATACACAAAACAGCAGTCCACCAGAAGCCAGTAAAAGGTAAGAGATCAAAACTTATGAGAATAACTGTGTATGCAAAAAACCATCAATTTGTTCTTGGCTCTCCTTCTGAGTATGAGAGGATATTAGTCAGATGGTTTATGATTTCAGTTGTATGAAGACGGTTGTGAGGTAGTTAAAGATTCCATCTCAGGACTTAAAGACCTGACTCTTGTAAGTCAGTTGGAAACAGTCTGATATCAGTTTTCAGTAGTGATTGCCAGTAAATTTAATTCTAAAAAAATTTAGTTATAGTTCTATTCTATTCTATTCTATTCTATTCTATTCTATTCTATTCTATTCTATTCTATTCTATTCTGTTCTGTTCTATCCAAAGAACCAGTTTCATTGCAGTCAGGAATTCCCCATATCCGCTCCACCACTAGTCACAGCGTTTCCCAAAATGCATTTGGTGAATTATCCATTATTATTGTTGACAAGTTTGCTCCATACACGTCCTATTCAACCACACAATTGACGATTCCAACCTCCTTAGTATCACACCTCCCAGTATAATATATAGCCTCCCAATATAACACACATTGTTGGTAACTGTGGCTCTATTCTTGTCTCTTTTCACCGTGAGGGCCCTGACAGCCACACTGGTGTTTTCAGTTATAAGATACAGAGTTACAAATGATCTCTCTTATAAAGAAGTGATTTTTCTGATTTCTTCAGCACTGCAAATACACAAGCAATGAAATTACAGATTTTTGTCTCATTGGCTATAGACACCAAAATATTTGCATTATCACCATTCAGCATAGTCTCACTTTAGTTCATTGCACTTAACGCCAGATTTGAATTATTTAGATACTACAGAAAAATAATTCTTTTGGATGGGTGTGCACACTCACGCACTGCCGCTTGGGCAACCTTTTTGCACACTTTTCTAAACTTCAGCTCCTCATGAATGGTTTGATAGCCTGATCCGACATTAATATCCAATAGTAAGGTCACCTCCCAGACTGTTATGTTCCAGTTTTTCTGTATGATATTCACGGCTGCAGTGTTGTTTTCCATAACTGCCATGAAGGCTGAACCTTGGTGAGGAGAATCTTCCAGCCTAATGGATTTCTTAGCCCATTCATATACTTGTGTACAACTTATACACCATACCGAATTCTCATCCTATGATGAATATCTACTGGTTTCACACCTTGACTGAACATAAATCTCACAACACTTTGCAGCTCTTGTTTGGTGAACCATTGAAGGGAAACCACCATCTTATTGAACTGCATGCCACAGGCATGTGAACTCCATTCATTAATAGCAAAATTCACCACCTTCACATACTAGACACACAATAATATTGGTTGTACATGCAATTTTTTATTCAAGTAACTGGTGTCCCATTGAACAACTCTTGTATATGTGGTTTGTGGGGTGGCTGGGTCTGTTATTTAGAGGAATAAAGTTCAATATTCTTGTCTAGTGTTTTGGTCTTGTTTAATTTTCATATTTAAGATTGCCCTTTATTGTCACTTGATGGTTTTCCCAGTGCTTTTCAAATACCTATGTTGGTTTGTTATTGCTTCTTCTTTTTCTGATGCCTTTACCTTATTACATCTCTTCATTGCACATCCGTAAAAGGTTATTAAGTGAATATAAATGTGTTGTGTTTACATTTACAGCAAACTGTGATATTTTGTACCTTTTGGCCCAACACATTTGACTTCAGCTTGGCATTTTTTGGGCACCTCGTCCCTTTTTGACCTTTTCTTGCTTGGATAATCAGACTGGATAATCTGTAACATCTCCACAGTGAGAATTATGTTACACGATTACATTAGGCATGTAGCCCAGCACATTTGAATACCAACTTGGTAAGCCCTAGGGGGTTATATGTCTTATAAGCTACCTTACCAGGGGGGGGGGGGGGGGTTGGTTTGTGTTTCCAAAATGAAATGAAACAAATTCACCGCTCAGGTTTCTGTGGAAGTTATAATTAGGTAGGTATAGAGAGGGGTGAAATGTTTGCCCATGGCATGCTGTCAAATTCCAAGAATGGTTATTTTGCCTGAGTCATTTTTGTGATGACATCATAATCTACGGTTAAATGTGAGGACACGAAGGAGGAGCAAATTTGTTCACATGCTCTCCTGGTGATAAACACTTTATAATCGAACATTTATTGGCTTATAAAGTTGTATGGTGTTGTTTCTGATTGGTTATGGATGAAACTGCTAGAGGTGGTTCATAGCACATTTGTTCCTATTGTTGTAGGCACAGTCATTCATTTAAATAATTGGAGATACTACTTTTATATAGTGCTTTAGTTTGTGGGCACCCTGTAAGTAATATTTATATTTTAACAATTTTCATGTTAACTCTTTCCATATATTTTGACACACTGTACGCCATGTCGATTTCAGTTGTGCAAATTTAACTGCAGAGTGCATCACTGTCAATTTGATATAAACCGTCACCAAACCATATTCTTTTTACATGTCTGGTATCATCTTGGTATTGGTGAAATCTAATTTCTTTTTGAATTATCTAAAAATTCACATAAAATATGTTATGTGTTAGATAAATATAAATCATGAAGATTCACATTTAAAACCATGAGAAATATTGTCTCTGAAATCCCTTCCGTTGCATTGACAAAAGCCTTTCGTACTGAAATAATTAATGTGAAATGAGATGACAGCCATGATCTAGAGGTTATTATTTTCTCATTGTCACAGAAAGCTAAGGCGAAGAAATACAAATCCAACAAGTCCTGTTGAAGCTAAGGATGAGCAAGAGAAGTATGCTTCTATTTCATTATGTTTTTATTTTTGAGTTTGGGAGATGTTTATATTTCTGCCTGCTTATCTATTTCCTTTCAGCTGTTTGTATTTCTGTCTGCTTATCTATTTCCTTTCAGCTGTTTGTATTTCTGCCTGTTTATGTATTGTCCTTTCAGCTGTTTGTATTTCTGTCTGCTTATCTATTTCCTTTCAGCTGTTTGTATTTCTGTCTGCTTATCTATTTCCTTTCAGCTGTTTGTATTTCTGCCTGCTTATCTATTGTCCTTTCAGCTGTTTGTATTTCTGTCTGCTTATCTATTGTCCTTTCAGCTGTTTGTATTTCTGTCTGCTTATCTATTGTCCTTTCAGCTGTTTGTATTTCTGTCTGCTTATCTATTTCCTTTCAGCTGTTTGTATTTCTGTTTGCTTATCTATTGTCCTTTCAGCTGTTTGTATTTCTGTCTGCTTATCTATCGTCCTTTCAGCTGTTTGTATTTCTGCCTGCCTATCTATTGTCCTTTCAGCTGTTTGTATTTCTGTCTACTTATCTATTGTCCTTTCAGCTGTTTGTATTTCAGCCTGCCTATCTATTGTCCTTTCAGCTGTTTGTATTTCTGTCTGCTTATCTGTTGTCCTTTCAGCTGTTTGTATTTCTGTCTGCTTATCTATTGTCCTTTCAGCTGTTTGTATTTCAGCCTGCCTATCTATTGTCCTTTCAGCTGTTTGTATTTCTGCCTGCCTATCTATTGTCCTTTCAGCTGTTTGTATTTCTGTCTACTTATCTATTGTCCTTTCAGCTGTTTGTATTTCAGCCTGCCTATCTATTGTCCTTTCAGCTGTTTGTATTTCTGTTTGCTTATCTATTGTCCTTTCAGCTGTTTGTATTTCTGTCTACTTATCTATTGTCCTTTCAGCTGTTTGTATTTCTGCCTGCCTATCTATTGTCCTTTCAGCTGTTTGTATTTCTGTCTACTTATCTATTGTCCTTTCAGCTGTTTGTATTTCAGCCTGCCTATCTATTGTCCTTTCAGCTGTTTGTATTTCTGTCTGCTTATCTGTTGTCCTTTCAGCTGTTTGTATTTCTGTCTGCTTATCTGTTGTCCTTTCAGCTGTTTGTATTTCTGTCTGCTTATCTATTGTCCTTTCAGCTGTTTGTATTTCAGCCTGCCTATCTATTGTCCTTTCAGCTGTTTGTATTTCTGTCTGCCTGTTTATAGTTCTTTGAAGCTGAAGATGGCACACGGGGCAGAAATTCTACTCTCTGTGTCCGACAATCTTTGTTATCAAGCATCAGACCATGCACAGGATCTTACCACACGTTCCCGTTCTGGGCGAGTTGTTCAATTTTAGCGGGGGAGCTGATGTCTGCACTTACCTCAGTGTTCTTTTTGGTGTTTCTCTAGGTCATAATTGTGGATCCATGTTTAAATATTCAATTTGTGTCTGGTGTCTTTTAAATAGATGTTTAATTTATATATAATTATTTGTACTTTAAAAGCTATGCTGTAAGTAGTTCTTATTATAATGTTTAGCATATTAGTCTCATTACGCAGCAGTCTTTGTCTAATTATTAGTTACTGCATGCCCTGGCATGTTAAAAATAGAATAAATTTTAGCCCATAAGTAATAATGGCAGTTTAGAGTATTAATTTCTATTTTTTTAATTAATATTTATGTCTAATGTGCCTGAAATATGTTTTTCTGTTTAGTGTTTGATGCTTTTATTCTTAACTCAAAACTCTGGAATTTTTTGTTGATTTGGACAGAGTTATCTGACTTGAAATTGTGAGTTTCCTAAAAGCATCAGATGTGGAGACTTCTCTTAAACTGTTGTTCATATTTACAACTTGACAATGTGTAAATCAAACCAAGGAAAGACATTGTTAGTGTGGCCTCATAATATTTGGATAGAGTACTTTCCTCATGAGCATTAGTTAAAGAGATAAATGAACTATCTATCTATCGAGCTTTCGAGCCGTAGCCGGCCGATAGGGCGTAGACCAAGATACTCCTCCTATCTAAATCTTTATTCTAGCAGTTTTAAATTCTTTTAAAGATATTTTATCAAATCTCGCCATTTGTCTCTGTTCTGTGCAAGCAGCTCTATCTCATTGAGGGAGCCGATTCCTGCTGCTCTTGCCTCTCTCATCAATGTTCTTCTCAGTGTCTCTCTGGGTCTTCCACTTTTCCTCTTACCTGTTGTTTCCCACATGAGGGCTTGCTTTGCTATTTGGTTATTATCTCTTCTTATCACATGTCCAACATATGACACATCGTCTTTTCTTGATTACTGAAGATATTAGTTGTTGATTGGCGATTTCTCTAAGATTTCTCTAATTTCCTCGTTTGT
Organism: Megaustenia siamemsis; assembly: GCA_032433765.1. Classification (NCBI taxonomy): domain Eukaryota; kingdom Metazoa; phylum Mollusca; class Gastropoda; order Stylommatophora; family Ariophantidae; genus Megaustenia; species Megaustenia siamemsis. Next base: position 67,006,261 of record JAVIAB010000024.1, on the reverse strand, counting down.
TTTGAATTCGTTCCACGCTATACCAAGTATTTTCCTTAGACATTTATTTTTGAATGCGTTCAACTTTGCTTCTATGTCTCTTGTTGTTTTCCAGCTTCCACGCGCATACGATAAATGAACACTACATTAGAAAAGATTTTAAACCTCAAGTTTGTTGTAACACCTATCCTGAATGCTATGAGATTTCATTTTTATATAAATAACCAGTCAGTTTGTTTGAATGCCTGTAGTCTACTGAAAATGCAGCACAGTCAATTCATGTAATCTTTACTTTTGGATAAACTAAAGAAATTATCCGCCAACACCAAACTGACACAGCTAGTCATTGTGTGCGAGAAATATTTTAAGGAGAATATTGGTGCAGCTATGATCAAAGTGTATGCAGTGATGGTAAAAGTAAAATAAAGAGCCCCTTCATGCCAAGTGGCTTTATAGGGAATATGGTGTTAGTGACCTTAAATTTTACACACCTTCAGCACATTATTTTTAGGGTAATGTGGTTGGTATTACGCCCGTGCCACTTTACTTTCCCCTAAAAAAAATCTGGTACCCATTTAAGGCTGGGTGAACCCGGAAGCCATTGGGATCAAACCTTACCTCTTGTCCTTTGTAGTCCAGTTCACTAACCACTGAGCTAATGCAGTGATGGTGTTCCTAATATAACATGCCGCTACTCTGGCAAAATTGACAGTATAACCCTACCCACAGCAAGGTCGCAGGCTGTTCTACGGAGTTCAAGGAATGGTGAGGGTTTTCCTTGGATTTTCTTGAGATTCTGAAAGGGGAGTAGCAGAACACCTATGGATTCATCTGGCGTGCCATGATGATGATACTAACAATGAATCATCGGAGGAAGAGGTATGTTTTTCAGCACTCAGAAAAATAATAAAATAAACAAATCGTTTATTTGTCATTTTTCTGAGTGCTGTAAAACACACATCTTCCTCCTATGATTCGCTGAATTATCACCTTGAAAGTTTCCATCTATAATAATATTCATTTATTATTATTTGTCTCCACGATACTAACAACAATAACATATCCTTACAATGCAAGTGAGTATGTGAAATATAGAGGATAAATAAAAACAAATAATGTGTACATAAAGTTGTTGCTAAAGTAATTTTATATTTATTCTGTGTCTTCTCATTCACAGAAAACCAGAGACTGATGTTGATGCAGTCACTACCAATATTGAGACTGTTGCCATCAGTATATCTGATGATGAGGAGGATGAAGAGGAAACAGGAGAAACATCTGGGAGCACAGAGAAACCAGCTAATGGTGAATTTACCTTCAGACAAATAAGTTCTCAATGCTTCATTTGAATTAGATATTTTCAGAATTTACAAGAATAGACAAGATTATTCTATTCTGTACTATTCATGGAATCAGTTTAATTGCAATTGGGGCATTACCATATCTGCTCCACTGCCCGCCTCATCATTTATCAGAGTGTATGCAAATTGTTCGTGTCAGGTGTTGATTTTAGATCTGTCTGCTTTTCCCAATAAACGCTCCAGATCAACCAGACCCTTTTTCCACCTTTAGACTCTCTCAATGTACACATCATTGTCCCACCTTTAGACTCTCTCAATGTACACATCATTGTCCCACCTTTAGACTCTCTCAATGTACACATCATTGTCCCACCTTTAGACTCTCTCAATGTACACATCATTGTCCCACCTTTAGACTCTCAATGTACACATCATTGTCCCACCTTTAGACTCTCTCAATGTACACATCATTGTCCCACCTTTAGACTCTCTCAATGTACACATCATTGTCCCACCTTTAGACTCTCTCAATGTACACATCATTGTCCCACCTTTAGACTCTCTCAATGTACACATCATTGTCCCACCTTTAGACTCTCTCAATGTACACATCATTGTCCCACCTTTAGATTCTCTCAATGTACACATCATTGTCCCACCTTTAGATTCTCTCAATGTACACATCATTGTCCCACCATTAGATTCTCTCAATGTACACATCATTGTCCCACCTTTAGATTCTCTCAATGTACACATCATTGTCCCACCTTTAGATTCTCTCAATGTACACATCTTTGTCCCACCTTTAGATGTTTCAGTCTCTCAATGTACACATCATTGTCCCACCTTTAGATGTTTCAGTCTCTCAATGTACACATCATTGTCCCACCTTTAGATGTTTCAGTCTCTCAATGTACACATCATTGTCCCACCTTTAGACGCTTCAGTCTATCAATGTACACATCATTGTCCCACCTTTAGATGCTTCAGTCTCTCAATGTACACATAATTGTCTCACCTTTAGACGCTTCAGTCTCTCAATGTACACATCATTGTCCCAACTTTAGATGCTTCAGTCTTTCAATGTACACATCTTTGTCCTACCTTTAGATGTTTCAGTCTCGCAATGTACACATTCTCTTTGTCCCACCCATTCTCCTCTTCTCTTCAGGAACAGACAGGACATTTTATTATAACAATGGGTGGAATGAATAGAAAGAAAATCAGATGAAAATTAAGAGAAGAAATATTGAACAACTTATCCAGATGTCATAACAAAAGATCACAGATTAAAATGATGATGTGCATGAAGGAGCTAGTGATGTGGATGAGAGATGATTTTCTACATCAACCTGCATGGCTTCTGGTGATGATTTGTATGTGTTTGTGTATACAAGTAAGGGAAGAGAGAGAGATAAAGGTGTGATGAAATGCCTAAGAAAAATGTGTAATGCCTTTGAACAGCAGAAACAGTTTTAGCACTCCAGCTTGCATTAAACACATCATAGAACTAACCAAAGTGGTATGGCCATCTCATGGGAGTTGAGCCTGTTCAGCAACCACTAAAAGCTTACAGCACTCAGTGGTAAAAGCTCTTACTGCAGTCTGTGATATCTAAAATAATATTTGTATCTTTCTTCACTTCCGTCAAGTTAGATATCAAAGTTCTGATTCTTGCCTATTTGGTGGCTTCAATCATTACCAGTTGATGTTATTGCAGCATTTCTTTAATGTTGTCTATCCATCTCACTCTGGGTCTGCCTCTTGCTTTTCTCCCTTCTCTTTTAATATGGGCTTTGTATGGTAAGGAATCAAGTAGCATAATTTCTAGATGGGCAAACTATTTTATTTGTTGTTTCTACGTGTAGCTTTAGATTGGTCCAATGTCTACTCTTTCTCTTATAACATTTCTGATTCTGTCTTTTCTGGTCACTCCATGTGCTTTTCTCAGACATCTCATCACTGTGGTGATGAGCCTTCTTTTATGCTTAGTCATAAGTGACCATGTTTGGTATTAGCAGTACGATGTGGGAATGAATGTACTCTGTATAAGTTTCTTAGTGATAATAGGTATTGCCTTGTGTTGAAGGAATAATCTAAAATAATTGAAAGCTAAAAATGACTTTATTTTTGGCACTGTAAATGAAACAAAGTGGTTATGTGGTAAAAGATATAAAACATTAACTTCCTTAAGCTTATCATCATCTTCATCAAGTACCATGCCTGTTGGCATGGGTGATCATGTCTCTCCACAACTTTCAATCTCGACAGTTATTTATCGTTTCTGTTGTTGACCTTCTGCTAAGTCATTCTCTTAAGCTGTCTGGTATCTTTTATCTTTGCTTCCCTCTATCTCTTCATCCCTCGATTTTTCCAGTTTTTTCAATATATTCCAGCTGATTCCTTCTCATTAATGGCCAAAAAATGCTGATTACTTCTTCCTAATGTTGGATATTAGCTCTTTTTTTGCATTGGCCTCTTTCAGAACATTTTAATTACTCTTTTTAGCTGTCCACGGTATTCTCAGCATTCTTCTGTAAAACCACAATTCTACAGTCTCTGGTGATTTTCTTGTCTGTTGTCCTATTGTCCATGATTTGCATCAATATGTTAAGACTGGTTCTACATAACATTTAAAATCTCTTTTTCTTGTTTCTATTGTAAAAAATGGATTGCACAGTATCTTCCTCATTTTTTAGAAAGCTGCTTTTGCCTGAGCCATTCTGCATCTCACCTCTGTTGTACATCTACCATCTGAGGTTAACATTGTTCCCAGATATATAAATTTATTTACGTGTTTTAATATTGTTCCACTTATCTTTATTATGCATTGCATTGATGACTTTTTCTTTGTTGTTACCATTACTTCTGTCTTTTTGCTATTAAGGCCTTATGCTTATATTACTATGAAAAGGTCGTGTTCAGACCTAGCACTATTAGAGAGGTCTTCCTTCTAGTTGTTGAATACCTTCTTTAGCTCTACAAGTCCTGTATCTAATTTTACAATTGAATCACCTAGAATATATCTGTCAAGGAAGAAACCCATGAAGTTCACACACAACCACTATGCCACTATTATCCTCAGTTATAGATTGGATAATTTATCCAATAAGAAAGATCAATACATGTCAGATGCAATTCTTGAAAAAAGTAACAAACAACACAAGAAGAGATAGAATACCAAATGAAACCATAAGAAAAATGGTAGGAATAAACCCTGCCAAGAATATATAGAACAACAACTTAAATGGTTGGGCCACTTGGTCAGAATGAATCCTCACCAATCACCATCAAGGGTGTTCTTCTCGAGAATGCATGGAAAAAGACCAAGATGAAGACCTAGAAGAAGATGGATAGATGCAGTGACAGAGACATGGAACAACAAAGAAAAATCACTAATTCAGACAGTTCGAGCAGCTCAAGAACGACAAATGATATAACCATGACACCTTTTCGGTATCAGTGAGTAAGAGAAAAGAAGATAGATTGGATATTTTAATAAATAAAGAGATCAATTTACATTGTGTTAATATTAATTCCCATTTTCCTATGAATTCTCTAATAATTTTATTTAAACTTGGATCTCTAATTTTAAAATGTTTTGTCCGTCCTTTCTGTCAGAACCGACTAAAAGAAAGCTAAAAGCCAGGGCCAAGAAAAGTACTGGTGGTTCTAGGTTTAATCTGTCCACAACATTTAAGACCAGCCATGAACCAGTCTCAGAGAAAGGTGAGATCTCTAATCTTTGGCATATGTACATTGATCTCAAATCTATTGTACCATCTTTTTGTCCTGTAGCAGTGTTGTCTTGAATTTCTTTAATTAATGAGAGATAGTAGGACACTGTGCCAGTGTTATCTTGAATCCCTTTAATTAATGAGAGAAAGTAGGACACTGTGCCAGTGTTATCTTGAATCACTTTAATTGATGAGAGATAGTAGGACACTGCCAGTGTTATCTTGAATCCCTTTAATTGATGAGAGACAGTAGGACACTGTGTCAGTGTTATCTTGAATCCCTTTAATTGATGAGAGACAGTAAGACACTGTGCCAGTGTTATCTTGAATCCCTTTAATTGATGAGAGACAGTAGGACACTGTGCCAGTGTTATCTTGAATCCCTTTAATTAATGAGAGACAGTAGAACACTGCATGTGTTATCTTGAATCCCTTTAATTAATGAGAGACAGTAGGACACTGTGCCAGTGTTATCTTGAATCCCTTTAAGTGATGAGAGTCAGTAGGACACTGTGCATGTGTTATCTTGAATCCCTTTAAGTGATGAGAGTCAGTAGGACACTGCATGTGCTATCTTGAATCCCTTTAATGAGAGTCAGTAGGACACTGTGCATGTGTTATCTTAAAACCCTTTAATGAGAGTCAGTAGGACACTGTGCATGTGTTATCTTGAATCCCTTTAATGAGAGACAGTAAGGCAGTTTTATCTCTTAAAATTTTTCCACACATCCAAAGTCAGTTGTTGTATAAATAGATATATTATTGCATATAAATGGCAATAAAAAAAAGTAAAGAGCCTCGTTATACCAAGTGACATTTAGGGAATATGGTGTTAGTAACCATAATTTTTATAAACCTTCGGCACATAATTTTTGGGATAATGTGGACTGTATTACGCCCATGCCGCCTTACTTTCCCAGAAAAAATCCTGTACCCATTTAAGGCTGGGCGAACCTGGAAGCCATTGATCAGAATTAAACCCGACCTCTTGTCCTTTGTAGTCCAGTACACTAACCACTGAGCTATCACAGCTCACATATATGTCTGTGTCTTTACTTTATTATTTCTCTGCAGCAGGTGTTTCTAACCTAAATTACCCTGAATTCAGAAGGTGTTTATAACTCTCCAGAGAGTTTTTAGACAATAATTTTTACTAATATAAAGTCATTATAAGTATACAGAATTTGATAGCCACTGTTCTAGATTATCCTTAGTGTGTTTGTTCATTGAACTTAATAACTGAATTTATTCCTGTTTTCTTAGTTTGAAAGTATATGTTCCATATCTATCTATTTATTATGTGATATCTTCTATAAATAGGTCCCAACAGTGACAAGAAAGAAAGAGTTTCAACAAGATCATTTTTCCGCGATGACACAGATTGCTACATTATGGATGCCAAGTCCATGGGAAACCTTGGTCGATACCTCAATGTGAGTCATACAATCACAACATCATATTATGTGAATTCCATATTTTATGCTTTTTTTTTTTTTTTTTTTTTTTTTTTGTGATAAATATATTTTTTAGATGTTTATTTTTTAATATGGTTATTTCTTATATGCTTATTTATTTAATCTGTGTGGGTATTTTGTTATTGGAGCCCTAGGAAATGCCTGTAAACCCATGTTTAAAGCTGCAATAAATTTATTGCCAATCATTATGAGCAATGTAATAGAGTAATTCTTGGATGTCATGTAGAGCCAATCTTAACATATGGATGTGAATCTAGGACAACAGACAAGAAAATCACTAGAGTCTGTAGAAATGTGGTTTTACAGAAGAATGTTGAGAATACCATGGAGAGCTAAGAAGAGTAATGAAAATGTTCTGAAAGAGGTCAAAGCAAAAAGAGAGCTAATTTCCAATATTATTAAGAAACAATCATCATTTTTTGGCCATGTAATGAGAAAAGAACAACTGGAGTGTATTGTAACAACTGGGAAAATTGAGGGACGAAGAGATAGAGGGAAGCAAAGAGAAAAAATAACAGACAGCTTGAGAGAATGGCTTGACAGGGGGTCAACAACAGAAACTGATAGATAACTGTTGAGATCGAAAGTTGTGGAAAGACATTATCACCTACACCTGCAGGCCCGGTACTTGATGATGATGATGAGTAGAGTGATAGACCATAGCCATCTATAGATTTACAAAGGCCTATGGTTTGACTGGAAATTCCTGGAAAACCTCCAACTAATGTGACATTTTCAGCTTTGCAAGCCTAGGTGGTAGTGGGTAGAGTGATGTCACTCGTCTATAGCTGATAACTTCACTCTAGTTGAAGGGTTTTCTGGTTTTATTTTCTGCTCACAGGCCATTGTAAATCTGTGGATGGCTAAGGTTAGACAAAGATGTGTCTTGTCTTCCAATCTGTTAAATCTTAGCAATGAAATAACAGAGAAGCCAGAAACGAGTGCTGTGCAGGGAGACACAGAAGAATAGCAAGTCATCACAGAACTGTGAACTAAAGAGTCATCAGTATCCACACACTGAAGGACTTACTAAGATCTCCCAGAGTGCTTGTGGATGTCTTCAATGTGCAACGATTATGATCTGTAGACTAAACTAATGAAATCATTTGTACATTCCTAAATGCTGTGCTGGGAATATCAATGGGTACAATTAATGTTAATAATTTGAGATATATTGATTATATAAATAGCAATCAGTGAGAAGAAGCTAGAGATGTTGATTTAAGAAGTAGTGAAAGTAAAGAGCCACATCACCGTGGCAAGAAAACAGAAAGTAATGACTGTCTCTGAGAAAGTCTTCACAAAACTACAAAATAATGCAAAAAGTATTATAGCAGGTCAGCAACTTGACACTTTCTCTTTCTCTCTCTCTCTCTCTCTCTCTCTCTCTCTTTCTGTCTTCCCCCCCCTCTCTAGTTCCTCTTATCCCCCTTCAGGTATCAAAGAAAATATAACAAAGCTCTAGTTCTTGCCCCCCTGGCAGCCTACCATAGACTCTTCTTCCATCTCCTCTTTTAGCATATGTTTTATATGGTATAGACTCTCTTGCTATTATTTCCACATGAGCAAACCATTTCATTTGTTGTCTCTGTATGGATCATAGAATTGATTCATTGCCAAACTATTCTCTCACGCCATCATTTCTGAATTTGTTTCTTCTGGTTGCTTCTTGTGCTTTTGTCAAATGTCTCATCTCTATGTTGACTAGCAATCCTTTTATGTTTATTCATGAGCAACCACGTTTGGCGCTGACAATGCAAGATGGCAATGAATGTACTCTGTATAAGATGTTTCTTTCTGACAGTCTTGTTGAAGTATAGCTGTTGCAATATTTGGTTTTCCTTGCTATATTGAATGTCTTTCTTTTTTTGACTTCTTTAGAGAATGTTAGTTCCTAGATACTCAAAGTCTGTCACTTGCTTTATAATGCATGGCTACAACTATGTTTGGGAGCCGCGATAGCTCAGTGGTTAGTGAACTGGACTACAAGGGACAAGAGGTAGGGTTCGATCCAAACCGATGGCTTCCTGTTCACCCAGCCTTAAATGGGTATCGGATTTTTTCTGGGGGAGTAAAGCGGCACGGGCGTAATACGGACCACATTACCCCAAAAATCATGTGCTGAAGGTCTGTAAAAATTATGGTCACTAACACCATATTGTATAGAACAGAGACTCAAATTAACGACCTATCAATAAAAAGTGTAAGTCAGTCTTATACAAGGTAAAAAAATTACATAGATGAAGAGATAAAGAGGAAGGAATTAAAGAAAAATTTAGTCACCGTACCAAAACAATACTTCAAACAAGTGAAAAAAACCACAATAAATATAGAGAATAAATTCGAAATACGAAAAGGATATATGAAAAAAGAGACATGGTTAAGAGGAAACATATACAAGAAGTAGCTGAAAAAAAGAGGAAGCGAAAAATAAGGGAAAGCTGACAATGGTACTATTAGGGTCAGGTAAAAATTAAGTGAAATCATCCTGGCGAGACCAAACAATAGCCCATAGAGAAAGCTTTGCGAGTTGCCCTTGTACGAAGTGAGTCACCACCTAGTAGAGATATGCAAGAGCCTCTATGAAAGTAGTCGCACTACAGTAAGATCTTCAGCAGGCTACTCTAAACATTTCACCATTAACTCCGGAGTAAGACAAGGCTGCGTGCTTTCCCTTTACTTTTCATCACATATATGGACAATATATGCCAATTAGCATGCCCAATCCAAGGAAATATACCAACACGGACGATAACAAGCGATAACACAAAAGTGAACGAAATATACGTACCAGAAAACAGCAGAAGAGAGGAAGAAATAAATGAAATACTATTTGCAGACGACCAAGTTCTGATACATGAAACAACTGAGGAACTGCAAGAACATATCAACAGGCTAAACAACACTTGCAAACAATACAACATGAAGATCAACATAAGCAAAACCGAAGTATTGGCAATAGCGAGAAAGAAAGAAAAACTAAATATCATAATAGATAATACGACTTTGAAGCAAGTAGACAATTTTAAATATCTGGGTAGCACGTTAACACAATACAATAACCAAGAGACAGAGATAGATATAAGGTGTAACAAAGCATGCCAAGTTATAGGCCAAGTATCAACACTATTGAAAAACAAAGCAATAACTACGGAAGCAAAAAGGGCAATATACAAATCAATTTTTCTACCAACTCTGAGTTATCAGTGCCAGAATTGGACGCTGGACTCTAGAACAATAAGAAAGATAATGACCCCCGAAATGAAATGTGTCAGAAGAATGACAGGAAACAGCTTAAGGGACAGAGTAAGAAACACTGACCTGAGGAAGAAACTTGAAATTGAACCAGCCATCGAATACATAAAGAAACAACAGACAAATTGGTTCGGCCACATAACAAGACAAAAAAAACTAACAATGACTCAAAGAGCCTTAAATAAACGCTACGAAAACGCCAGATTAAGAGGAAGACCGAGAAAGAGATGGATAAAGGGAATACTAGAGTCACTAGGAGGGATAACATCAGAAAAGGCCAACAGAAGAGCAAAGAATCGCAGATTGTTTCTCCCCTCGATGCCTACGGCAGCAGAGGAAGGATAGAAGAAGAAGAAGAACACCATCTTACCTATACGCCACTTGGTGTGGCGGGGCACATTACATCTACTTTTGTCTTCCTATTGTCATGATTTCTGTTTTATCAGTACTTATTTTAAGAAATTTTGACACAATAATAAATTTAGTTTGGAGATTTTTACTCATAATTTATCATCCAATGGTGCAGCTCTTAAGCAAAATAGCAAATATTTTAAACAAAGACAGAATTTAACAAATGTAAAAGTATTTTCTGCAGCAAATCTAAGTCAGTTGCATTCCTTAAAAAAGTTCATTAATGTTACTTAGATTCTGTCCTTTCATACAGAAGTAGATCACGTTCAAATAATGAACAAGTTAGAAATAATTGGAGACATCAGAAATGTTGTTGTACAGAAGAATGGGAATACTGGTGGACAGTTCAGTCAAAAATGAAAACGTCTTGAGAATGCAAAGAGAGTTGTCCTTGGATATTATAAATAGTTTCATCTTGATGTAATAATTAAAACATGAATTAATTTGAATCTTTTATGAAGATACCCATAGAGTATAGTATAGAGAGAGTTTGTCTTTGGTTATAGATATCCTCTACTAATTCATGATATACTCATAAAGTTATCTTTTATTCTATTGATTGACAGATAAATTGTGTCAGATAGTTTTCTTACACACTTCAGTTAATAATATTTTCAAAATTGGATTTCCATCAACAGCACAGCTGCACACCCAATGTGTTCGTACAGAATATCTTTGTTGACACCCATGATCTCCGGTTTCCATGGGTGGCCTTCTTTGCTGGACAGTAAGTCTTTCAGTTTCTTTGACATAAGCTTGTTAGTTTATACATTATGTTGTGGGGAGCATAAGCGTATGCATGCAATAGTTGGAAAACAACTAAAGAAACAGAAAATAAACTACATACATTTGAGAATAGTTTATGAAAATACTTTGTATACCATGGAATGAATTCAAGACAAGTGCAGAAGTAAGAGAAATGACAAAGCATCCAAAAATATCTATAATCAAAAGAAGAAGGTGGTTATATGTTGGCCATGTGATGAGAAGATACAACAAGAGAAGGTGGTTATATGTTGGCCATGTGATGAGAAGAGACAACAAGAGAAGGTGGTTATGTGTTGGCCATGTGATGAGAAGAGACAACAAGAGAAGGTGGTTATGTGTTGGCCATGTGATGAGAAGAGACAAAAAGAGAAGGTGGTTATGTGTTGGCCATGTGATGAGAAGAGACAACAAGAGAAGGTGGTTATATGTTGGCCATGTGATGAGAAGAGACAACAAGAGAAGGTGGTTATATGTTGGCCATGTGATGAGAAGAGACAACAAGAGAAGGTGGTTATATGTTGGCCATGTGATGAGAAGAGACAACAAGAGAAGGTGGTTATATGTTGGCCATGTGATGAGAAGAGACAACAAGAGAAGGTGGTTATATGTTGGCCATGTGATGAGAAGAGACAACAAGAGAAGGTGGTTATACGAGGGCTGATCAAAAAGTATCGGTACTTTCTTAATAGGTTCGGAACCAGCGAACAGATTGTATTCAAACTGTACACATATTGACCTTGATATATGTGTAACACTCTGTGCAAGTTGTGTCGTTGTAGCACGTGTGGATTAATCACGGCAGCGCCGTGACGTTAGCCATGTACCACGTGGTCGTCGGATTTTCAATGGCGGAAAATGACGGAAAAAATTGCGCAGAGAATTTGCATTAATTTTTGCCAAAAGCTTGGTGATACTTTCACAGAAACTTATGAAAAGTTATACAAAGTATATGGGGAAGAGTGTATGAGCCGCACACGAGTTTTTGAATGGTTTAAGCGATTCCAAGACGGCAGAGAAAATGTTGAGAGTGACCACCGGTCAGGACGACCTGTCACCAGCAGAAGTGAGAAACACATTGCCGATGTGTGTTCCACTGTGCGCGAAAATCGTCGAATCACCATTCGAGAGTTATCAGAAGAGCGCAGCATTAGTTTCGGCTCAGTTCAGGCCATTCTTACTGAAGATTTGGGTATGAGACGCGTGTCTGCCAAGCTCGTTCCAAAACTGCTTTCAGCTGACCAGAAAGACAACCGGGTTTCTGCTGCCGCAGATCTCATTGACTCTGTCGAAAACAATGAAAACTTTTTGAAAACAGTCATAACAGGTGATGAATCGTGGGTCTATGGTTATGATCCAGAAACAAAGGTTCAGTCTTCGCAGTGGAAGACCGCAAACTCCCCGAGACCGAAAAAAGCTAGGATGAGTCGCAGCAAGGTGAAGACCCTTTGATCGTTTTCTTCGATTACAAGGGCATTGTTCATCACGAGTATGCCCCTTCTGGTCAGACAGTAAACAAGGAGTATTACATTGAAGTTCTGAGGCGTTTGAGAGATGCTATTCGTCGAAGAAGACCAGATTTGCATGCGTCCGGTCAATGGCAGCTCCACCACGACAACGCACCCGCCCATTCAGCGCAGCTTGTACAGCAGTTTTTGGCCAAACACAACATTCCCCAGGTCAGACAGCCACCTTATTCTCCAGATCTAGCTCCCTGTGACTTTTTCCTATTTCCCAAACTCAAATCCCACTTGAAAGGAAGAAGATTTCAAGATGTGGAGGAGATAAAAGAAAATGCGACGAGGCAGCTTCACACCATCTCAGAAGATGAGTTCCAGGAATGCTTCCGACAATGGAAACAACGTTGGATTAAATGTGTGGCCTCAGAAGGGGACTATTTCGAAGGAGATTAAATTTCAAAACTGTAAGTTGTGTAGTTTTTTTTTTATTGCAAAAGTTCCGATACTTTTTGATCAGCCCTCGTATGTTGGCCATGTGATGAGAAGAGACAACAAGAGAAGGTGGTTATATGTTGGCCATGTGATGAGAAGAGACAACAAGAGAAGGTGGTTATATGTTGGCCATGTGATGAGAAGAGACAACAAGAGAAGGTGGTTATATGTTGGCCATGTGATGAGAAGAGACAACAAGAGGATCTCAGACAAGCCTGCAAATGAAAACCAGAGATTAAAAGAACAAGAGGCCAACACAGAGAAACAGTAAAAGGAACACTGAGGTGAGAAGCAGCAACAGCAGGCATCAGTTTTCTTACTGAGGTTGAAAGACTTTGCTCAAAATATGGATGAGTGGCGAGATACACTGTGGGCCCTTTGCAAAGTTCTGACACATGATAGTGAAGGTCATCAAAATGAAGAGTCTAGAATTTCTGCCCTATGTCCCATCTTTGGCTCCAAGGACAATAGATGGATAGAACTGGTTGTATTTTTATTGACTGTTTCAATCCAATACTGAAAACAACACCAGTTTATATTAGGTTTGTAGTCATTTGCTATCATCCTTATGACCAAGGCACCGGTTTATTTTAATATATCAGATTCAGTCTTTTATTACTGGAAATGGCTCAAGTTTATAATTTCTTTGTAGTTGTTTCTGACTTCACGCTGCATTTAATGACAAGTCAACCAGATAGCAACACACCTTCATCGTAGGTCTAGGGGTGAAATGAAAACATTTATTCTGGGGAAAAATTCATAATTAAATCCTCGTCTTTATTTTTATTGTCAGTTGTGGATTATCTATCATCCTGTGGTGCTGTCTTCATTGTCAGTCATAATTTATCATCCAGTTATGTGTCCTCTGTTGTCAGTCGTAATTTATCATTCAGTGGTTCTGATAATAAGTAGCTGTGTAGCAGATTTCTGTGGTCTGTGTTATTAATCTGTCTACATCACCCTTGTCTCTGATTCTTGACACTAATCATCTACTTCTGACTACCATCCAGCAAGACTGGCATTGACTTGACTATGTATACCATATGGGCTGTTTGAATAAGCCACTGCTCTTTCAGCTTTCTCTTCTTCACAGTTAGATTCTTCTCTGTTGAAATGAGATTTTTGGGGCATGTTAAAAGACACAGCAGCCTTCTAAAAGTAATCTTGGAAGGGAAAATATAAGGTAAAAGAGGCAGAAGCAGACCAAGACTAACATGGACAATTAACATCAAGTTATGGTTATGGTTAGTTTGAAGGCCCCGTTATCACTGCAAATGAACTAAAATCCATAATTGCTGAACTGCCCATGTCAGGGGAATCATCTGAATTAAAATTCATCTCATTGAAGGATCAAAACAAAGAAAAGCAGCTGCAGTCCCCATCATAACAGCTACAGCATACGCCAAAAGACATAAGGCCAAGCGGCACCAAAAGTGAACACAGCTGAACTGTCCTTCGTCATATGATATCATCATTCATCCTAAGCAATCAGAATATCGAAACACAATCCGGATAAAAAAACATAGCCCACAATGTGCACATAGCACTAACCTCATTAGCTCCGGCAGCAAGCCAGACTTGGAATATGAGGAAACTGCAACAAGGAACACTTTTCAAACTGAGCCTCTATGGTTCCTGCTGCCTATCCGCCATATTGACCAGAAAAGTAACATCAAAAGATGGACAAGTCAGCCTATGACAACCTCCACTATCAAAGCAAGAGACAGCAAAATGGCACTCCATGGTAGCCAACCTTCGATGCGAAAACAGCACTCAATGATGATGTTGGTGATGAGATTCTTCTCTATGTCTGTTAATCAACTCGAATGGTTGCTGACAAACTTATTACTATCTATCTATTGACCTTTCGAGCCGTAACCGGCCCATAGGGCGTAGACCAAGATACACCTTCTCCTATATGAATTTTTGTTCTAGCAGTTTTCTTTTAAAGATATTTTATCAAATCTCGCCATCTGTCTCTGTTCTGTGCAAGCAGTTCTATCTCATTGAGGGAGCCGATTCCTGCTGCTCTTGCCTCTCTCATCAATGTTCTTCTCAGTGTCTCCCTGGGTCTTCCTCTTTTTCTTTTACCTGTTGTTTCCCATATGAGGGCTTGCTTTGCTATTCGATTATTATCTCTTCTCATCACATGTCCAACGTATGACCATCGTCTTTTCTTTATTACTGAAGATATTAGTGGTTGATTGGCGATTTCTCTAATTTCCTCGTTTGTTTTGAATTCGTTCCATTCTATACCAAGTATTTTCCTTAGACATTTATTTTCGAATGCGTTCAACTTTGTTTCTATATCTCTTGTTGTTTTCCAGCTTTCACACGCATACGTAAGGGTTGATAGTACATTTGATTTGAATAGCCTAAGTTTTGTGTTTGTGCTAATGAGTTTTGATTTCCACAACTTTTCAAGGCTTCTGAAAGACATTGCTGCTTTAGCCAGTCTGATTCTAATTTCTTTGCTCGTATCCCCTTCTCGATCAATGTGACTTCCAAGATAGATAAAGTGATCGATCTCTTCTACTGGTTTGTTTTCCATGTATATTTTGTCACTTGTTGGAATTAAACTTTTCATGACTTTAGTCTTTTCATGATTGACCTCAAGCCCAATTTTACTGGCCTGTCTTTAAGGCCTCTTCTTGAGACATTCCTTACTGGTCTCACTATCATTCTACCCTCTCTGGCTGTTTTCTCTTAGATGTCCTGGCTTCTCTATCTCCCTTTTTATCTGAACTCTACCAGTTTCCTTTATTTATACCATTCTTGTCTTCTTGGTATCTTATTGTTTTCTCTTACAGAGAAGCCACCAGTATTCCCTTTAATATCGGGTCTAAATTCCCATTATTATCAGGTCTAAATTTCCATTAATATCAGGTCTAAATTCCCTTTATTATCGGGTCTAAATTTCCATTATTATCGGGTCTAATTTCCCTTTATTATCGGGTCTAAATTTCCATTATTATCGGGTCTAAATTCCCTTTATTATCAGGTCTAAATTCCCTTTATTATTGGGTCTAAATTTCCATTAATATCAGGTCTAAATTCCCATTATTATCGGGTCTAAATTCCCATTATTAATAACAAACTGTTATGACATATTATTGGTAATAACCAAAAATTCCTAGGCCTTTCCGTTTCAACCTTCACCATGAGCCCTAGAAAGTGTCATGTTCCTGACCTGCGCATGTCCTAATTACCTGTATATGACATTGATCATTCTCCCCCAACACCGTCTACAAATTTACTAACTGACCAATCAAAATCATGCCTCTAATAATCAGTCCATGTGTTGAGATTTCCTGACCTGCGCATGTCCTAATTACCTGTATATGACATTGATCATTCTCCCCCAACACCTTCTACAAATTTACTAACTGACCAATCAAAATCATGCCTCTAATAATTAGTCCATGTGTTGAGATTTCCTGACCTGCGCATGTCCTAATTACCTGTATATGACATTGATCATTCTCCCCCAACACCTCCTACAAATTTGCTAACTGACCAATCAAAATCATGGCTCTAATAATCAGTCCATGTGTTGAGATTTCCGCTATTGATTGTTATTGGGAATTCCACAATTAATTACTTGCTATCGAGAATTTCGCAATAATATTGATTGCTATTGGGAATTCCACAATTAATTCATTGCTATTGAGAATTTTGCAATAATATTGATTGCTATTGGGAATTCCACAATTAATGTGTTTCTCACCTGTACAAGCTAGCAATTCTGCTGCAAACCTTAAAGCTGCACATGAGAGCTGTGAGTCAAACCCTTACCACCTAATAAGTGCACAAACCACTTGATCACTATGGCTTCATTATTCTCTTATATTTAAATATATTTTAAATAAATTCATTTTCTGAATCATTTTTCAGGCTGTGCCAACCATTAATTTATGTTTGAAATAAAAAGACAATTCCCCATAACACATAAAGTCTTCAGGGAATGAAATTCATCAATAAAAAGACAGTTCTCCATAACATATATAAAGTCTTCAGGAAATGAAATACATCAATAAAAAGACAGTTCCCCATAACATATATAAAGTCTTCAGGAAATGAAATTCATCAATAAAAAGACAGTTCCCCATAACATATATAAAGTCTTCAGGAAATGAAATACATCAATAAAAAGACAGTTCCCCATAACATATATAAAGTCTTCAGGAAATGAAATTCATCAATAAAAAGACAGTTCCCCATAACATATATAAAGTCTTCAGGAAATGAAATACATCAATAAAAAGACAGTTCCCCATAACATATATAAAGTCTTCAGGAAATGAAATACATCAATAAAAAGACAGTTCCCCATAACATATATAAAGTCTCCTGAAAGTGAAATAATAATTCACCTTACCAGCCACAGCTTTTGGAGGTGGGAGGCCAGTGCACTTCCTCACTGTTGTTACTTTTCCACAACTCATTAAGGCGAGGACTCTATTTTTCAGCTGGGACATTTGAAGAGCATAAAGCTGTGATTAAACTCATGTTGACTGTGCTGACAAGCCAATGAGTCACCATTGTTACTGACTCTCTCTTGTTAACTGTGTTGACAAGCCAATGGGTCACCACTGTTACTGACTCTCTTGTTGACTGTGTTGACAAGCAATTGAGTCACCACTGTGTTACTGACTCTCATGTTAACTGTGTTGACAAGCCAATGAGTCACCACTGTGTTACTGACTCTCTCATGTTGACTGTGTTGACAAGCCAATGAGTTACCACTGTTACTGACTCTCTCATGTTGACTGTGTTGACAAGCCAATGAGTCACCATTGTTACTGACTCACTCATGTTAACTGTGTTGACAAGCCAATGAGTTACCACTGTTACTGACTCTCTCATGTTGACTGTGTTGACAAGCCAATGAGTCACCACTGTTACTGACTCTCTCTTGTTGACTGTGTTGACAAGCCAATAAGTCACCACTGTATTACTGACTCTCTCATGTTAACTGTGTTGACAAGCCAATGGATCACCACTGTTACTGACTCTCTCAAGTTTACTGTGTCTATTACAATATTAATTCTTTAACTCCAGAATTATTTTGTTGGTTTGATCACCGTTTTCTGACCTCCAATTGTGAAGTGCCTGGTATTGGTATGTGTTGTCTATTTCCCTCTTTGTATTCTTTGTATCAATTCACAAATTATTCCATTTTATTTAATTATTTGATGCTTGTTTATTGTTGCTCTTGTTTGGGGGGAAATCCCCAGTGCATCTGCTGCAAAACATTAGTCAATATTTGCAATATCTCAATAAGTGAAATTATGTCTTCTCATCTCAGTGATTTTTTTTCATAATATACGGCAGGAGTCAAGAAAGCCATTCAAGTAAAGTATATGCGCTTCATTAAATACACAGCCATATAACTAACATAGCAGTATACATATTGATTATTCAGAGATGTTGCTGATAGTGGTTGCAACCATTGACAGTTTAGCCCGAAGACATATCATTATGTGAATGTTCGTTAGTTCTTTCTGAAGCATATATATGACCTAGGGTAGTTTCAATATTGAGTTATGTGTTAAGTAGATTGGTAGATCAATGGTTCTTAAACTGTTCTGAGACAGTCTTATTGCTTCATATTTTAATTCATTAATGTCCATTATCATTTCTCTGCTGTGGATCATATTCCATGACAGATTGTTAAGCTGTTTGG
Organism: Megaustenia siamemsis; assembly: GCA_032433765.1. Lineage (NCBI taxonomy): Eukaryota > Metazoa > Mollusca > Gastropoda > Stylommatophora > Ariophantidae > Megaustenia > Megaustenia siamemsis. The sequence continues at coordinate 66,987,700 of JAVIAB010000024.1, read as the reverse complement.
TATTTTCTGCTCTGGCCTTTTGTTGTTTCTGTTTCCTTCTGTTTAGCCAGTTGTTGCAGTAATTTACAGCGTTTTTGTTTCTAAAAAAAGGATATGGAAAATTAGGAAAGAGCAGTTCAGGTTTGTGGAACATGTTTAAACAAGAAGTATGCCTGAATACGTAATAACAGGAAAATTAGAAGGCCATAGAGATAGAGGTAGACAAAGGGAAAAGTTGCTGTTTAGTTTGAGAGCATGGGAAAAGCTCAACGGAAAAATGTTACACTGCTCAAGTTTGAAGGTTACGGAGGTACATGATATCCAGCACTTCTCGGCATAGACTATAGTAAAATAAAAAATTAAAAAACATTATAATGGGCGCTCTTCGTGACATGATAAATATCTGGTTGATAATCCATACTCGACTTATCATGTCTCTTGTAACAGCAACAAAGACTTCATTGTTCTGATCTCTGAGTTCCATCCAAATCTAAATATGTGTATGGCTGGTATTTCAGCTTCAACTTTTAAGCTTTAGTTACAGTCTGTGCTTTTTTACAAGTCTCTGCACATACCAGTCATGTGGAGAAAAAAAAATAAAAAGAAAGGGGAACATTCCTTTTCTGACACCCTGTGTGCGTGCGCGCGCGTGTGCATGTGTGTGTGCTCGTGCGCGTGTGTGTCTGTAAAATGTATTATTGTTGAGACAGTTTTATCATGGTAGAAACTACATCTTTATAATCACAGGTACATACGAGCCGGGACTGAGCTAACGTGGGATTATAATTATGAAGTTGGAAGCGTGCCAGACAAGGTTCTTTATTGCTACTGTGGCTCTCCCATGTGCCGTGGCCGTTTGCTATGAATTTATGTACCTACAGCATTTATACTATATGTCATAACAATATGGTATTGTATTTTTTTCTTTTTAATACATTGTTGAGATATTTCGTTTTCAGTCGTCTTGTAATTTTCATCCAATTTTATGTTGAAAGATTTGTTAGTTGGGGTTTATTTTTTAGAATTTTTTCATTTTATTTAATAAATTGTGTTGGAAGATTTGGTATATAGATGACAGGTTTAGTTGTGTGTATGCATTCTGTTCATTTTTACACACCCTGAGAGTAAATAATGTACATATAGGATAACCATCACACCACATGGGTGTATAGATAATATGGTGTCAGTGTACATATTTTTACGTGACCACTGGCACATTTAGAAGTCTGGGCTGGGTGGTTAGTGCAATTGCAACTAGTCCAGAGGACATTTCCCAAATGTGGCAAATTTTTGTTTTGTCCAACAAGATTTCAGAGTTCGCCTAACTTATACAAGTTGGTACCAGAGATTTTTTTTTTTGGTGGGCAAGTAAAGATGGCCTGGCATGAAACTGACCACATAAAAAAAAAATATGCCATGGTCGTGGAAAAATATAGTCACAATTATTAATTCAGATATGAAGGAAACTTTTAATTTTGACTGGTTGGTCTCGAGCTAAGACGCCGGCTTCGTGACAGAGAGGTTGTGGGTTCAAATCCCGGCTACACCAGTTGGGATTTTTATTTATGATTTCTCTCTGTGGCAACCACTCCTGGTCTCAGCAGTGAGCCCCGGCTTGAAACGTTAATTACTCATCGATGGAAAAAATATGAGTACCTCCGAAGTCGAAGTTATCTGCCTGTGCGGCGAGGGACCCCTGTGCACACGGCTGCCAGGGAAAAATGGATTAACACGCAAAATTCAGTTCCTAGTCTCTAGGGACTTTGTCAGAGGTAAAAGCTGGCGAGCGAAAAAAAAAAATTTTGACTGACGCATTCTTAGCTGTTGTATATTTATATGTTGTTGTTAAGATCATCATCACTACACATCAGGAGATCCACATATCCTGCTCAAGAATCTGAAGAAAAGCCGAGGAGAACCCTGACCTAAAATGCACAAGCTTTGTAGCACTGCCTGGTATCTATGGTGTGGGTAGGTTTTTGCTGACAATTTTGCCTGGTCTGCGGCCATATTTATGGTCTACTTTTCTGCGATTTTTAACAGCCAAGGGGTTTTTGATGCATGCATGAGTTCTTGCCGGACCTCCTGTTCATAGCCGTTATCTAAAAAGGCTAGACATTGGATCACAACTATCCAAAAGATCAGGAGAGGTAACGTCACTAAGAAACCACAGATGAATTTGTTTCCTATTTTTGAAAAAAATCACCACCTAGGGTGGTCTTTAAACCCGAGTGCTTCTTGTCCAGTGGATGGCATCATACTTCTAGACTATATAGTTCCCAATTATAACTATTAAAGTAGACATCATGCCAGGCCATCTGACTGTCACATAGAACATTTCTCGTACCCAGAGACTGAGAAAAACTGGATATTAATTTTAGAATCAAATGGTATGATATGTTTACAAGATAAACCTGTGCTGATATGTAAAAAAGAAGAGACCCATAATACCACATAGTGCCCATATATTATTTGTATAGACATTCAGCAATTTATTTTTGAGGTAATGTGGTTTGCATTATGCCCAGACCGCTTTACTTTCCCAGAAAAAAAATCTGGTGCCCATTTATGGTTGGGTGAACCTGGAAGCCATTGATCACCTAAACTCTTGTCTTTAGTAGTCCAGCTCACAAACCACTGAGTTATCCTGGCTCCCTACTGATAAGTAGATGGTAATTTTTTTTTCTGAACAATTTGCCAGGTTTTTCACCTTGTCACATTACTCTAAGAAGGCCAGCGTACCCTCTTGGCTATCTGTTTTGGTTCGAAATTTGTCATGTATTTTCATTCTTTCCTTGTCTGGTGTGTATGACATTCCTGAAGCTACTTAAAATATATTTACAAAATAATTATTTGTACTGTATTTGATATTTAATATTTGCTCTGGTATTTTGTGTTTCTTCTAAAAATAGTTGCATTTGTTTTGGTTTTCTATGTTTCTTCTAACGATATTTTATGTCTGCTGTAAAGTTTTTCTGTGCTTGTATTAATTATATTTTGTGTTTCTTCAAATGATATATTTATGTGACATTAGTCTAGAAACTAAAGATAAGTGTTTCTTTTAGTGTTTTGAGATATGCATTTGTGTTGATGCTGAGAGATATATGCTGGTTGAAGAGACAAGAGATTTATATTTGTGGTTGATGTGATAAGAGATTCATATTTCTGGTTGATGAGAAGTTTATGTGAGTGGTTGATGAGATAAGAGATTCTTGTTTCTGGTTGATGAGATAAGAGATTCATATTTGTGGTTGAAGAGATAAGAGATTAATATTTGTGGTTGATGAGAAGTTTATGTGAGTGGTTGATGAGATAAGAGATTCATATTTGTGGTTGATGAGATAAGAGATTCATATTTGTGGTTGATAAGATAAGAGATTCATATTTGTGGTTGATGAGATAAGAGATTCATATTTGTGGTTGATAAGATAAGAGATTCATATTTGTGGTTGATGAGATAAGAGATTCATATTTGTGGTTGATGAGGTAAGAGATTAATATTTCTGGTTGATAAGAAGTTTATGTGAGTGGTTGATGAGATAAGAGATTCATATTTCTGGTTGAAGAGATAAGAGATTCATACTTGTGGTTGATAAGATAAGAGATTCATGTTTGTGGTTGATGAGATAAGAGATTCATGTTTGTGGTTGATGAGATAAATTCATATTTCTGGTTGAAGAGATAAGAGATTCATACTTGTGGTTGATAAGATAAGAGATTCATATTTCTGGTTGAAGAGATAAGAGATTCATACTTGTGGTTGATAAGATAAGAGATTCATGTTTGTGGTTGATGAGATAAGAGATTCATACTTGTGGTTGATAAGATAAGAGATTCATACTTGTGGTTGATAAGATAAGAGATTCATACTTGTGGTTGATGAGAAGTTTATGTGAGTGGTTGATGAGATAAGAGATTCATATTTGTGGTTGATGAGATAAGAGATTCATATTTCTGGTTGATGAGAAGTTTATGTGAGTGGTTGATGAGATAAGAGATTCATATTTCTGGTTGATGAGAAGTTTACATGTATGGTTGAAGAGATTTGAGATTCATATTTCTAGTTTATAAGATAAGAGATTCATATGTGTGGTTGATGAGAGATTTGCTATTTTGGTTGAAACACTTAAGTTTTAAATTTCATGTTTCATAAGTGTTTTTTTTGTTTTTGAAGGGTTTTCTGTGTGAACTTAGAATGGAAAATTATCTCCAGATGTTTGTAATATCTTTTTTGCTATATGAATCATGTTCCTGAATTTTATTACAGTAGATTTTCATATATAGCACCACAAAAAGTGACATTAATTTAGCAGCTGCATAATTGTGACATTTTAAAAATAAATATTGGATAAGATTCATTATGAAGCTAAGAAAATTGCTATATGTGGTATGTGCAAATCGTAAATGAATACTGTAAACAATGTAGCTCACAGAAAACTGTGCTTCCTATACAGATAAAGTTGTTTTACGTAAATTTATTGAGTAAGAAGTAAGATACCACGGACAGCTAAAAAGAATAATGAAAATGTTCTGAAAGTGGTCAAAGCAAAAAGAGAGCTAATTTTCAATATTAGAAAGAAATTGTTATCATTTTTTAGCCATGTAATGAGAAAGGAACTGCTGGAATATATTATGACCTCCACAATTGGGGGACGAAGAGATAGAGGGAAGCAAAGGGAAAAGATACCAGACAGCTTAAGAGAGTAACTTGGCAGAAGGTCAACAACAGAAATGATAAATAACTGTCGAGATCAAGTGTTTTGGAGAAACATGATCACCTACGCCAACAGGCATGGTACTTGATGATTATGTAATTTCTGCCATGTTTTTTGATTGACTGCAGTGGAACAATTTTTGTTTGAGAATCTTTTTTTTTTCCACTATATATCTTCTGGCATGTCAGGTCAAAAATGGACCTGGTAGAGGAAGAGACAAAATGCTGTTCTCAGGAGAAATGGCAAAGCAGATCTTTCAATATGAAACAGGAATCAAGTGGTGGGGTGTAGCATACACTCCTTCAAAGTATAGTTTCAGCTTTATATGTCTCAAAAAGAGAATATGTGTATAAGCATATATATATATATATATATATATATATATATATATATATATGCACAGGCCACATGTACATAACTATGCTCATTTATGAGTGAGCAGTGCTATCTGGGATAATCACATCAGGGTACTGAAGATGCCAAGGCAAGAAAAGGGGAGTGAAGAGGGTGGGGGTGAAATCGGAAGGGAAAGGGGATATATGGAGAAAAGTAAAACGGAGTGGGAGAAGGATAACGGATTATCCATGAGAAAGGGATGTATTGATCCTCCATGGGGTGAGGCAACCCCTATAGGTAATCAGACGATTCTCTAAGGTGTATCAGTTCTCAAATTTTTTCCCGATAAAGAGAAGCCAACCTTCATTTGTAACCCACATCCTCTATGTCCTACTAGACATCTTGAAGAATTTTCTGGCAAACATTTTAGAGATTCTCTCATGTTCTTCCTCCTGTCGGCTTTCAACATTTTCTGCTGTTGTCCTGTGCTTAGTTGCAACATTTTCCACAATTTTGTCCTCACAGCTATAATTGCAACATTATAGAGTGTCAGTGGTGTATGCAGAAACTGTGTGTGATTTAGTTTGTGTTATATTTCTCAATTAATATCACTTGTGCTATTGGTCCTGTGTATGGAGAAACTGTGTGTGATTTAGTTTGTGTTATATTTCTCAATTAATATCACTTCTACTATTGGTTCTGTGTATGGAGAAACTGTGTGTGATTTAGTTTGTGTTATATTTCTCAATTAATATCACTTCTACTATTGGTTCTGTGTATGGAGAAACTGTGTGTGGTTTAGTTTGTGTTATATTTCTCAATTAATATCACTTCTACTATTGGTTCTGTGTATGCAGAAACTGTGTGTGATTTAGTTTGTGTTATATTTCTCAGTTAATATCACTTGTACTATTGGCCATATCTGAGTACTCAGAGACGGAATGCTATAAATCACAATGTGTAAAGCTGTTTTTGAGTCTGTCTACAATTGCTTGCCGACTATCAGAAATGATCTTTAATGCTTGTATAAAGTTAACTCTATGCCCTGGTTATCAAATGTTGGTTTTGGCAAGTAACAAATGTTTCATCTAAATATTAAGATATCGTAACGGTTACCCACCCAACGTATTTGATTACAGCGTAATTGTGAAAATACTTAATATTGATGTATTCAAACTAATACATTGTATTATGTGTTTTGGGTCTGTCATTTTTTTTTTTATAAGTGCATTATAAATATGTTATTGATCTTTATTAAATGTTGCCAATTTGAATGAAACATCGTAAGCTAAACAAATTGTTTGTATTCTTGTTAGTTTCTTTACGTCAGGAAATAATCTGATAACATGTAATATCTTTGTTGTAGAACAGAGAAGTGAGGTTTGCTTTTAACAATAAAAATTAAAAATAAAAGGAAAAAGGGGTATGGTAATAGCTTTACGTAGGTGAGAAGCAAAACAAAAGTAGAACAACGTTTCGGCCAAAAGGTCTTCAGCAGAACAACAAATACCATATACCATACCACTTGTTCTAAAAACTTTTCTTTTTTAAATAGAATGGTTATAATCTTATGTGCTTTTTTGGAATTAGAAGACTTCATATATTAAAATTTTTAGAGCAGTGATCTCTGCAATATGTGCCATTTTGTATTTTGGTACACAAGGTTTCTGTTTTTGAGATTGTGGTTCTGCCCTATGTGCCGTCTTTGGCTCGAAAGGACAATAGATAGATAGATAGATAGATAGATAGATAGATAGATAGATAGATAGATAGATAGATAGATAGATAGATAGATAGATAGATAGATAGATAGATAGATAGATAGATAGATAGATAGATAGATAGATAGATAGATAGATAGATAGATAGATAGATAGATAGATAGATAGATAGATAGATAGATAGATAGATAGATAGATAGATAGATAGATAGATAGATAGATAGATAGATAGATAGATAGATAGATAGATAGATAGATAGATAGATAGATAGATAGATAGATAGATAGATAGATAGATAGATAGATAGATAGATAGATAGATAGATAGATAGATAGATAGATAGATAGATAGATAGATAGATAGATAGATAGATAGATAGATAGATAGATAGATAGATAGATAGATAGATAGATAGATAGATAGATAGATAGATAGATAGATAGATAGATAGATAGATAGATAGATAGATAGATAGATAGATAGATAGATAGATAGATAGATAGATAGATAGATAGATAGATAGATAGATAGATAGATAGATAGATAGATAGATAGATAGATAGATAGATAGATAGATAGATAGATAGATAGATAGATAGATAGATAGATAGATAGATAGATAGATAGATAGATAGATAGATAGATAGATAGATAGATAGATAGATAGATAGATAGATAGATAGATAGATAGATAGATAGATAGATAGATAGATAGATAGATAGATAGATAGATAGATAGATAGATAGATAGATAGATAGATAGATAGATAGATAGATAGATAGATAGATAGATAGATAGATAGATAGATAGATAGATAGATAGATAGATAGATAGATAGATAGATAGATAGATAGATAGATAGATAGATAGATAGATAGATAGATAGATAGATAGATAGATAGATAGATAGATAGATAGATAGATAGATAGATAGATAGATAGATAGATAGATAGATAGATAGATAGATAGATAGATAGATAGATAGATAGATAGATAGATAGATAGATAGATAGATAGATAGATAGATAGATAGATAGATAGATAGATAGATAGATAGATAGATAGATAGATAGATAGATAGATAGATAGATAGATAGATAGATAGATAGATAGATAGATAGATAGATAGATAGATAGATAGATAGATAGATAGATAGATAGATAGATAGATAGATAGATAGATAGATAGATAGATAGATAGATAGATAGATAGATAGATAGATAGATAGATAGATAGATAGATAGATAGATAGATAGATAGATAGATAGATAGATAGATAGATAGATAGATAGATAGATAGATAGATAGATAGATAGATAGATAGATAGATAGATAGATAGATAGATAGATAGATAGATAGATAGATAGATAGATAGATAGATAGATAGATAGATAGATAGATAGATAGATAGATAGATAGATAGATAGATAGATAGATAGATAGATAGATAGATAGATAGATAGATAGATAGATAGATAGATAGATAGATAGATAGATAGATAGATAGATAGATAGATAGATAGATAGATAGATAGATAGATAGATAGATAGATAGATAGATAGATAGATAGATAGATAGATAGATAGATAGATAGATAGATAGATAGATAGATAGATAGATAGATAGATAGATAGATAGATAGATAGATAGATAGATAGATAGATAGATAGATAGATAGATAGATAGATAGATAGATAGATAGATAGATAGATAGATAGATAGATAGATAGATAGATAGATAGATAGATAGATAGATAGATAGATAGATAGATAGATAGATAGATAGATAGATAGATAGATAGATAGATAGATAGATAGATAGATAGATAGATAGATAGATAGATAGATAGATAGATAGATAGATAGATAGATAGATAGATAGATAGATAGATAGATAGATAGATAGATAGATAGATAGATAGATAGATAGATAGATAGATAGATAGATAGATAGATAGATAGATAGATAGATAGATAGATAGATAGATAGATAGATAGATAGATAGATAGATAGATAGATAGATAGATAGATAGATAGATAGATAGATAGATAGATAGATAGATAGATAGATAGATAGATAGATAGATAGATAGATAGATAGATAGATAGATAGATAGATAGATAGATAGATAGATAGATAGATAGATAGATAGATAGATAGATAGATAGATAGATAGATAGATAGATAGATAGATAGATAGATAGATAGATAGATAGATAGATAGATAGATAGATAGATAGATAGATAGATAGATAGATAGATAGATAGATAGATAGATAGATAGATAGATAGATAGATAGATAGATAGATAGATAGATAGATAGATAGATAGATAGATAGATAGATAGATAGATAGATAGATAGATAGATAGATAGATAGATAGATAGATAGATAGATAGATAGATAGATAGATAGATAGATAGATAGATAGATAGATAGATAGATAGATAGATAGATAGATAGATAGATAGATAGATAGATAGATAGATAGATAGATAGATAGATAGATAGATAGATAGATAGATAGATAGATAGATAGATAGATAGATAGATAGATAGATAGATAGATAGATAGATAGATAGATAGATAGATAGATAGATAGATAGATAGATAGATAGATAGATAGATAGATAGATAGATAGATAGATAGATAGATAGATAGATAGATAGATAGATAGATAGATAGATAGATAGATAGATAGATAGATAGATAGATAGATAGATAGATAGATAGATAGATAGATAGATAGATAGATAGATAGATAGATAGATAGATAGATAGATAGATAGATAGATAGATAGATAGATAGATAGATAGATAGATAGATAGATAGATAGATAGATAGATAGATAGATAGATAGATAGATAGATAGATAGATAGATAGATAGATAGATAGATAGATAGATAGATAGATAGATAGATAGATAGATAGATAGATAGATAGATATAGATATATTTAAATAAGAAAAATATGTTTGAAGCCATTCTATTTATAAAGTGTAAAGTGTCTAGAAACTGGATGTGGCATGTTTGAAGATTGTATATGCTTTAGTAATTTGTGTTATCATTGATTAAATAATTTGTTTACAGTTTCTATGAAGTTTTTTCTTGTATTGTTTTTTTTTTTTTACATATTCTTGTTGGTATCTGAACTGTTTATCTATTAGAGAATGGAGGCAGTGTGTTTATAGGTTTTGAGATAAAACAAGAACTTATAGGGGCGGTGAAAGTGGAGACTGATATTTCACAGTAGCTTGCTGTAAAATTTAATCTCAAAGGATATATGGAAAGAGACATGTGAAGAAACCCTAGGGAACAGAAAATGCCAGAGGCATGGATGACAGCAGAGACCCTGGAGAAAATTAAGCAAAGAAGGAAATAATAATAAATTAGACTTAGATAAAAGCAGTACAATAAATACTATAGCAAAGGCACAGGAAACTTACACAAAGTTAACAAATGAGTGAGAAGATGCATTGAAAGGGATAAGAAGAAATACATAGATAAACTAGCTAAAGGGGCAGAGGAGGCAGCAAACAAAGGAAATATGAAAGAATTGTACAACAGCACAAAGAAATTAGGCGGAACATACAAACAGATCAATGCCTTTTAAAGATAAGAAAGGAAATCTGCTTAGTAATATAAGGGAACAAATGAAGAGATGGAAGGAACACTTTGATGAGCTCTTTCACAGAAACAGCCCAAATAACCCACCAGAAAAACTACCAGCTGAAGAAGAGTTACATGTTAACTGTCAAAAGCCAAACAAGGAAGAAATAATGAAAGCCATCAAGCTGTTAAAAAATGGTAAAGCCGCAGGACCAGATGAAATTCCTTCGGAAGCCATCAAAGCAGATATTAACACCTCTACCAAGATGCTACATAATCTATTAGATAAAATTTGGGAGAGGGAAGAAATACCTAAAAACCGGAAAGAAGGTTATATGATCAAGCTACCAAAGAAAGGAAGTTTACAGCAGTGCACAAATTATAGGGGAATTATGCTACTATCAGTGCCAGCAACAATACTAATCAGAATCATTCTGGAGAGACTAAATGAGGCCGTAGAGAAACATTTGAGAGATGTGAACAAGCAGGTTTTAGACAAAACAGATCATGCACTGATCAGATTACTACCTTACATATACATATATATATATATATATATATATGGCCCTTTTCATCTTGTCAGACGGTCTAGTGGAGGCTATTGTGTATTTATTTTAGGTTTTGTTTTTGTCGAACAGCTTCTCTCATGGCTAATTCTACCAATGTTTGACAAACACACACGGTCACAGAATGAACAAGTCAAGACCACTGAACCACAGGGTTTTCCATCCTTTTTCATGAGTCTTTGCTCTTCTAAGTTTTGCCTTAGCACAGCCTCAAATGATGTTATTCCATTCCTTATACATGCTCTCCATGATGTGCGATCACTTACCGGATGTTCCCAGTCATTTTCACAGATGGAGAAGTCATTCAGAGATGATTTACAGATATCTCTATATCGTAGCTTAGGTCTGCCGATTTGTCTTTTTCCATGTGTTAGTTCACCATATAGTATTTGCCTGGGGATGCGTTTTTCTTCCATTCGCTGGACATGCCCCAACCATCTTAGTTGTCGACATCTGAGCATCGACATGATTGTTTGGGTCTTAGCACGTTGCAGGACAGTTAAGTTGGTTATTTAGTCCTGCCATTTGAGTATTATGTATAAATAGTTCAATAAAGCTTAGAACTACAGTCGCTTTATATCAGATTCATAGATTATGAAAAGGCTTTTCATAATTTAGACAAAGAAAGGCTTTGGAAGTTACTGAGTCATTACAAAATCCCCATAAAGTTTATTATCATGATAAAAATATTATCATGATAAAAACAAGGTATGAAGGAATGAAATGTAGTTCTGTGCACAAAGCGCAGCTTACAAAAGTATTTCAAATAAGAACAGGAGTAAGACAAGGATGCCTTCTATCTCTATTTCTCTTTCTGCTGGTCATAGATTGGATTATGAGAATAATACAGAGCAACAGACATGGATTCCAGTGGTCACTGACCAAACAACTTGATGACATAGCTCTCCTCTCACATAATCATTAACAGATGCAAGATAAAATGAGCATACTCGATTAGAGATCACAACAGCTGAGACTGAAAATAAATAGAGATAAGAAAAATATAAGAATTAATGTAGTTGGCAATAATCAAATAACAATAGGAGAAATATCTCTACTAGACATACAATCTTACATATATCTGGGCCGTAATACAGAAAGAACAGAATTATACGAAATAAGGATACAAAAAGCAAGAGGGGCCTTCGTTGCACTAGGAAACATACTGAAATAGAAAGAAATAGGTTAAATACAAGAAATCACAATTTTCAACTCCAGTGTTAAGTCAGTCCTATTATATGGCTGTGAAACATGGAGAACAAAAATGACAATCATGAAGACACAGACATTCATTAATGGATGCTTGCACAGAATAAAAGGATGGAAATGTCAGGACAAAATCAGTAACATAGAATTATAGAAAAGTACCAGTCAAATACCAGTGGACAAAGAGTTACAATGATTGCACTGGATAGGACACACACTGTGGAAACCAACTGAGAGTGTTACACAACAGGATTTTTTTTCTGTAATCCCACACAAAAAAAAAAAAAAAAAAAAAGACAAATAGGAAAACCAAGATATTCTTGGAGAAGACCGACAGAAGCAGAGATGAAGATGATGGGGAAGACATGGAATGATCTTAAAAGAATGGCAAGAAACAGAATGACTTGGAAAGTGTTTAATGAAGACCTATGCCCCACAGGGAGCTTGAAAGTGTTTGTTGAAGACCTATGCTCCACAGACAGTTGAAAGTGTTTAATGAAGACCTATGCTCCACAGGGAGCTTGAAAGTGTTTAATGAAGACCTATGTTCCACAAGGAGTTGAAAGTGTTTAATGAAGACCTATGCTCCACAGACAGTTGAAAGTGTTTAATGAAGACCTATGCTCCACAGACAGTTGAAAGTGTTTAATGAAGACCTATGCTCCACAGACAGTTGAAAGTGTTTGTTGAAGACCTATGCTCCACAGACAGTTGAAAGTGTTTGTTGAAGACCTATGCTCCACAGACAGTTGAAAGTGTTTAATGAAGACCTATGCTCCACAGATAGTTGAAAGTGTTTGTTGAAGACATAGGCTCCTCAGGGAGTTGAAAGTGTTAAGTGAAAACCAATGCTCCACGGGAGGTTGAAAGTATTTGTTGAAGGCCTATGTTCTACAATGAGCTGAAAGCATTTGTTGAAGACCTATGCTCTACAGGGAGCTGAAAGTATTTGTTGAATACCTATGCTCTACAGGGAGCGAAAGTACGAGGTTTGTTCAAATGAAAAGGGGACTTGTTACACCACACGTGCTAGAGTGTACTGATATTGATGACATTTTGCACTAGTAATGAGTATCCAATAATTAACATACGGTCACGTGTTCATCTTCCCAGCATGCATATGTGCTGCAGAAGACTGTTATCAATATGGCGTGTGTGATTCCGAACCCGTGCAAAGTGAATCAGCGTGCTGTGATCCAGTTTCTTTCATTGGAAGGATGTCGTGCAGTAGACATTCATCGGAGAATGAAGGCAGCATATGGTGACAAATGTTTGTCGAGGACTAGAGTGATGGAATGGGTGCGTATGTTTAAAGACGGACGTGAGTTAACGGCAGATCTTGCACGGCCAGGTCAGGCGCATATTGTTGCAACAGAAGAAGCCATAGCCGTGCTTGATAAAGCAGTACTGACTGACCGTCGTCGGAGCATTCGTTCGCTTGCAGAAGAATTCCATATGTCAATTGGGACAGTCCACATGGTTGTTCGGAAGAAATGGAACTATCGGAAGGTGTGTTCACAGTGGGTCCCAAGGATGTTGACTGACCACCATAAGGAAGAACGGATGGGGTGGAGTTTGAACCACTTGATGCGTTATAGGGCAGAGGGTGATGCATTTCTGTTGAGCATTGTGGCAGGTGATGAATCGTGGTGCCACCACTATGAACCGAGCAGCAAAATTGACAGCATGCAATGGAAACATCCAGGTTCACCAAAACCCAAAAATTCAAGACACAGGTTTCTGCTGGGAAGGTTATGGTGACTGCATTTTTTGACCTTGAAGGGTTTTTGTTGGCTGATTTTAAGGAACCTGGTGTCAACATCAGTGCCGCCCATTATAAAGACACTTTAGACAAGCTGCATAAGGCCATCAAGGCTAAGCGACCAGGCAAGCTTTCTCAAGGTGTGATTCTTCTCCACGACAACGCTCGTCCGCACGTCGCAAAAATTGTGCAGGAAACATTGGCAAAGAAGAATTGGGAAGTTCTTCATCATCCAGCCTATAGTCCCGATTTGTCCCCGTGTGATTTCCATTTGTTCGGACCGCTGAAGAGAGCACTAAAGGGACAGCGATTCAACAGCGACGCAGACGTGAAGACAGCGGTGACCACATGGTTCAGAGAGCAGCCACGCACCTTTTTCTCGGACGGCATTCGACGTCTACCTAAACAGTGGGATGCTTGCCTAAATGCATACGAAGATTTTTTCTGATGAACCCACGTGCATTCTTATTCACAAGTGGTTGTTTTATTTAATTCCCTTGAAACTATTAAATTGCGTATGATACTTTTTAAATAAATCCACACGTCCCGTTTTCAGTTGAACACGCCGTATATTTGGTGAAGACCTAAGCACTACAGGAAGTTTAAAGAATTAATTGAATTATGAGATTGAATTTTTTAGTTGGACAAATTTGACACTCTTTGGTGTTTTTGTATAGTATTTACAATATTTAATTTTTAACCGCAAATACTTCTTTTTTGCATGTTAATCCCGTTGCTGATTGCTGTAAAGTGTCAGTTTTAACTCTGCAGTTTTTTCATGGGTGCAGCCCAATACCAAAATAGTTTAACCTCAGTAGCAGTCTATAATATAACCCAGGAGACAGTCTATGGTAGAACAGGAGTATAATATAACCCATGAGACATTCTTTGGTTGAACAGCAGTATAATATAACCCATGAGACAGTTTATGGTAGAACAGCGGTATAATATAACCCATGAGACAGTCTATGGTAGAACAGCGGTATAATATAATCCATGAGACAGTCTATGGTAGAACAGCAGTATAATATAATCCATGAGACAGTCTATGGTAGAACAGCGGTATAATATAACCCATGAGACAGTCTATGGTAGAACAGCGGTATAATATAATCCATGAGACAGTCTATGGTAGAACAGCAGTATAATATAATCCATGAGACAGTCTATGGTAGAACAGCAGTATAATATAATCCATGAGACAGTCTATGGTAGAACAGCAGTATAATATAATCCATGAGACAGTATATGGTAGAACAGCAGTATAATATAATCCATGAGACAGTATATGGTAGAACAGCGGTATAATATAACCCATGAGACAGTCTATGGTAGAACAGCAGTATAATATAATCCATGAGACAGTCTATGGTAGAACAGCAGTATAATATAATCCATGAGACAGTCTATGGTAGAACAGCAGTATAATATAATCCATGAGACAGTATATGGTAGAACAGCGGTATAATATAACCCATGAGACAGTCTATGGTAGAACAGCAGTATAATATAATCCATGAGACAGTATATGGTAGAACAGCGGTATAATATAACCCATGAGACAGTCTATGGTAGAACAGCGGTATAATATAACCCATGAGACAGTCTATGGTAGAACAGCGGTATAATATAACCCATGAGACAGTATATGGTAGAACAGCGGTATAATATAATCCATGAGACAGTCTATGGTAGAACAGCAGTATAATATAATCCATGAGACAGTCTATGGTAGAACAGCGGTATAATATAACCCATGAGACAGTCTATGGTAGAACAGCAGTATAATATAATCCATGAGACAGTCTATGGTAGAACAGCGGTATAATATAATCCATGAGACAGTCTATGGTAGAACAGCAGTATAATATAACCCATGAGACAGTCTATGGTAGAACAGCAGTATAATATAACCCACGAGACAGTCCTTGGTAGAACACCTCTCTCCAATCTCTCTCCAAGTACCCCCCGTCACGCCAAGTGGCGTATAGGGAAATATGGTGTTAGTGGCCCTATATTTTACAGACCTTTAGCATCACAAAGATGTCACAAACCAAGTCAGTAACAACTACTGTCATTTCAGGTTTGCTAACTAACAGATCATTCTCATTGAACATCGGACAACTCCACAATGCTCAGATCCTCTCTACACTATATCCTTCAACGTGCATCGACTGTCAACCCCAGTTCTGTGTTAATTTATTAATCTTCTTTAGCTTCACACATAACGCTCTTGTCTGGTATCACCAGTTTTGCCACGATTTTCTTGCAGTTAATTCAAGGTTGTCGATTTACATTCGTTGTCCTAATCTCTTACTCGTCCTGCCTCTTTGAGATCACTAAGAATTTTAGCCCGATCTATCGCCTGTCAGTTCTTCACAACAGCTAACCTAGCCAGTCTATCTACTCGTTCTCTCTTTCTTATACCTGAATGTCCTGGGACAAAAATGAAGCAGACTTAAAGGTAAAAGTAAAGTACGAGACTTGAATCAGCGTCTTAGCACACGAGTTTCCACCCATATGTGCTCGGCCGCCTATCCAGAAGTGTTTGGAGACTTCTAGAAAGTGTCGCTTCAAGCATCGAAACTTACGATGCGAGACAACATTCCTCACCTTCCCAGAGTAATACCCTGGTACCCATTTCTGCCAATGGCTGGGTCGACCGCGGGTTTTCTTTTTTCCAACCACGAGTACAATTCACACTTCTTCCAACGGGAATCGAACACTGGTTGTCCGAACGTCGGTAGCCCAGCCGGGTGGTTTTCCCTACTAGGCCACCGAGGAGACTTATCAGCCTTAACCTCTTTAGAGACTCCAACTACTGCATTCAAGCAAAGCCAGTTTATATCTTGCGCATACCCATTGAGTCACCGACAAAACACGCCGGTAAAAGTCTGTGTCCCCAGCCAAGCTATTGCCTCAGTTACTGCCATTATTTATATCTTTAAACTGCTGATAGGCGGTCTAAACGAGTGCATCGCTGTCTTCACTGGTAGTTCTCCTACAGACCGGACATTGGTTTCAAAATGGCGCGGTCATGTTTGCGTCAACGTTCACTGTTACGTATTTTGTGCCGGAAAGATGGTTAATTCTATCATTCAACTGCAGGTAAATGTATAGATAGGAAGTTCCACTGTTGGGGTCTTCACCGGTGAAGCGGATTAGGTACATGTGATCTGAAATCTTATACAGTGTGTGCAATAGTGTGTTCTGTGTTGATTGCATTGTACGTCATCGTTGGCATAGCGGTCAATATGATGGATTGGCGGCAAGAACTATTGAGGCATAGTGTGAAAAGTGTTGCTTGGTGCAGTTTACTTATATTCCAAGTCCGGCTTGTTGCAGGAGCTACTGAGTTAAGTGCTCTGTGCACACCGTGAGCTGTACATTTCATCTGTTTTGATCGTGTTTCGATATTCCGATTGCTTACGATGAATGATGATATAGTTTGGCGGGGAACAGATGGATGGGTTCACTTTCTGTGCGGTTTCACCTTATGTCTTTTGGCGTGTGCTGAGACAACCATGATGGGGACTGAAGCTACCTTTCTTGATTTGGGAGATGAGATATTAATTTGGATGGTTCCACTGGCACGGGTGGTTGAGCAATTATGGATTTTAATTCGTTTGCAGTGATACCGGGGCCTCGCATAACCATCTACCACAGGCCTGAACTGTGACGACCCATGAGCTCCGTCTATGATGAACAACAGATCCATGTGCATATATGACAACATCACTCTCAGAAGAATTCTACTAAAATATCGATGACTGTACTTCAGCTTCCAGAGTCACTGGGTTTAGTTTTCTCATCATCATCATCATTGAGTGCCGTCTCCGCATCGAAGGTTGGCTACCATGGAGCGCCACTGCACTCTGTCTCTTGCTCTGATAGTTCAGGTTGTCATAAGTTGACTTGTCCATCTTTTGATGTTACTCTTCCATGTTAGTCTTGGTCTACCTCTGCCTCTTTTACCTTCTATTTTCTCTTTCAAGATTACCTTGAGTAGTTTTCTGTGTCTTTTAACATGTACCAACAATCTCATTTGTCTTGTTTGAATTGTATTTAGTAGATCTCTTTTCATTTTAATTGTTTTAAGACTTCATTGTTTGTTTTCTTTTTTTATCCATTCAAGTCTACCTATTCTTCTATTTATCCACATTTCAAAGTCTTCAATTTTCTTGTCTGTTTTCTTGTCTAATGTCCATGATTCTTCACCATACAGTAATGTTGAGAAGTTATAACATTTTGCTTTGTTTTCTACATTCTGGAAATGAGCCTCAGAGATCCTGTTAAATAAGGAATTGGCTGATATTGGGAGCAGGACGTTTGCTTCCGGTTTCAAGATGACGATGATTTGTTTGTCCGTGAAAGCCTCTAATTTTGCATTGAGGCCGGATAATGCCATCTCTTCTATGGGGTTCTTTTCTTTCAAACTCTTCGCAAATGCTACAGAGTTTCGTGTATCTGAGCTGAAACCATTTTCGATTTTCTCCACAGTTTGTGACTGAAGGTGAGTTGTTTCACAACATAGACATATTAGTTAATATGAAGTATCAGATCAGTGTATGTTGCGATCGAGAGGTCAAAGTGTTGAAAGTCAGAGCTCAGTCGATGCTGTGGATGGTCTAGACTCACGTGCACTCACTCAGTCGCACGGTCCAGAACGCGTTTTCACGTTATAGACAGGTCAACTCCAGTCAATTAGTACGGCACGTGGAGGCACCGTAGGCGACTGATTTCTGTCCTTTAGAAGCTCACAGAAATAAAATTACCCTTCGTTGACAACGGTCTAGTGAAAATACACCGTCATCTTAGACGCACCAAAATGCCAAAATGTGAATAACTCGATAACTCAAGGAGAAAAGAAAGGAGTGCATGAGGTCAGGTGCATACGTCTCAAGTATGTGTGTGTAGGTCTAGAAACATTCGTACGTACACTTGAATTGTGCGAACACCAGTCTAAAGGAATCCATTGTTGGAAGATTTGATGTGTGCACAGAGCATGCGTTGTTATGATTGTAGTTCTCAAGAATATCGACTGGTTGACGGGTTGCTACTGGTTGTCGTTGTCTTGTACCCCAAACTTAATTATTGCTTGGCTGTTTTGCCTACTTGGCGAGACACAATCTGTTCAACTTCTGATTAAGTTATATTCAACCGCAACTACCATCACAAAATAAAGTAGAAACTATTTTGGAAATCACTGCGTGGACAGAGGGAACTGCATTGCAAAATTGCTTTAATATGTTGCTACATATAACCGGTTTCAACTGCTATTACAAACGATGTGTAGAGTTGGCAATTCTCATACGCAGAAGCATCGTATTGTATCGTTAGAAGTGGAGTCGTCTCAGTGGAACCGTGACGTGCTTGTGCTGCAGTCTCAAGTCACTAGGATTCACCCCGAACACGCATTTCTGTTGACATTGATATACACGTAATGTAAATACTGATTTCAGACACGACAGTACTTTACCGGATTTACCAGTCGTGAGAATAAAACGTATATTATATCAATCTATCTATCTATTGTCCTTTCGAGCCGAAGACGGCACATAGGGCAGAACCACAATCTCAAAAACAGAAACCTTGCGTGCCAAATTGGCACATATTGCAGAGATCACTGCTCTAAAATCTATGGCGCTGTTTCCATAACAATACTTTTTACAATGACAGCTTGTCAAGCCATCGATCAACCTCCTTAGTCGCCTCTTACAACATGCCTGGAAGGTCACAGTGTCACTATTCTTTACTTCCCTCATAATGAGACCCCGGTAACACACGGGAGATATTATATCAATGGTGCTAGTTTAAACGGTTTTGAATTTTATTCTCCACAAAGACATGTAGCCCAACTGTTTATTTTTCATGATCAATGTCTTCTCCTGTTTTGTTCCCTTCTTCATATTCCCTTCTTCTTTTAATTTAAATACCGCGTGAGTGAGTAGAATTACATGGACTGCTTGTGTAAGTTAGCCATCCTATCGAGGACAAAAGAGATCAACGAGCTTCCATTTGTAGATGATCAGGCACTAATACATAGGAGAATACAATACCTACAAGAACACTTCAATAGACTTAACAGCACAGACATTCAATAAAACATGAAAATCAACATCAACAAGACAGAAGTCATGAATATAGCAAATGAGAAACCGAACATCAACATAACGATAGAGGACAGACATTTAAAAGAAGTAGAGGATTGTAGATACCTAGGAAGTGACAAAGGACAATTCACATGCTGCGGAAATAGACTCAAAAAGGAACAAAGGTTGTCAAATCATCTGGCAGCTATCACCACTATTGTTCAACAAGGAAATGACTCTAGAGGCAAAATGGGCACTCTATAATATAATCTTCATCCCAATGTTATCAGGAAACAGTCTGAGAGATAAGATCAATAAATGAAGAACTGAGAAAAAAGCTAGGAATAGCCCCCGCCATAGAATATATAAAGAAATAACAGATAAAATGGTTTGGCCACGTGATAAGGCAGAGAGATCAAAACACAACACAACGAGCGTTCAGCAAACGTTGTGAGAATACCAGACCCAATGGTCGACCACGAAAAAGATGGATGGTTGGAATATTAGAAGCGCTAGGAAACATAACAGCAGCAGAGGTGAGCAGAAGAGCAAAAGACTGCAAATTATATCTCCCCTCGACGCTGAAAGGCAAATGAGGAAGGAAAGAAGAAGAGGAAGAAGATTGTCGTGCTACAAATGCTAGATCTGGATCCTAGATGCAAGAGAAATAGGAAAAATAACCACTACGGAGATGAAATGTGTTAGACAAGTGATATGGAAACATCCTGAGAGATAAGATTAGAACTGAGGAACTAAGAAAAAAGCTGGGAATAATTCTCAGCATAGAATATATAAAGAAACAACAGATTAAATGGTTTGGCCGCGTGACAAGACTAAAAGATCAAAACACACATGAAGGCATCTTTTTTCCTGTGGTAGAGAGAGAGCGATGGGGAAAGAGAGTAAGCCATTAAGAAGTTACAATATTCTGTCTTTGAGAGATTAGTGTCAGGAAATTCAAAATTTTCTGTCGTTGAGAGTTTAGTGTCATGAAATTCCCAATCTTCTGTCTTTGAGAGTTTAGTGTCAGGAAATTCCCAATCTTCTGTCTTTGAGAGTTTAGTGTCAGGAAATTCAAAATGTTCTGTCGTTGAGAGTTTAGTGTCAGGAAATTCCCAATCTTCTGTCTTTGAGAGTTTAGTGTCAGGAAATTCCCAATCTCCTGTCTTTGAGAGTTTAGTGTCAGGAAATTCTCAATCTTTTGTCTTTGAGAGTTTAGTGTCAGGAAATTCCCAATCTTCTGTCTTTGAGAGTTTAGTGTCAGGAAATTCCCAATCTCCTGTCTTTGAGAGTTTAGTGTCAGGAAATACCCTATCTTCTGTCGTTAAGAGTCTAGTGTCAGGAAATTCCCAATCATCTGTCTTTGAGAGTTTAATGTCAGGAAATTCCCAATCTTCTATCCTTGAGAGTTTAGTGCCAGGAAACTCCCAATCATCTGTCTTTGAGACTTTAGTGTCAGGAAATTCTCAATCTTATGTCTTTGAGAGTTTAATGTCAGGAAATTCTCAATCTTTTGTCTTTGAGAGTTTAGTGCCAGGAAATTCCAAATCTTCTGTCGTTGAGAGTTTAGTGTCAGGAATTTCCCAATCTTCTGTCTTCGAGAGTTAAGTGTCAGGAAATTCCCTATCTTCTGTTGTTGAGAGTTTAATGTCAGAAAATTCTCGATCTTCTGTCTTTGAGAGTTTTGTGTCAGGAAATTCCCAATCTTCTGTCTTTAAGAGTTTAGTGTCAGGAAGTTCCCAACTTCTGTCTTTGAGAGTTTAGTGTCAGGAAATTCAAAATCTTCTGTCGTTGAGAGTTTAGTGTCATAAAATTCCCAATCTTCTGTCTTTGAGAGTTTAGTGTCACAAAATTCCCTTTTTACTGTCTTTGTGAGTTTAGTGTCAGGAAATTCCCTATCTTCTGTCTTTGAGAGTTTAGTGTCACAAAATTCCCTATCTTCTGTCTTTGTGAGTTTAGTGTCAGGAAATTCCCTATCTTCTGTCTTTGAGAGTTTAGTGTCAGGAAATTCCCAATCTTTTGTCTAGAGAGTGTGAGTGTCATGTGTTTCAGAATCTCCTTTAGTAGACATCGTAAATGTCAAGTGTTTCAGAATCTCCTGAAGGCAATGTGAATTTTAAGTGATTCAGAATCTCCTATAGTAGACATCGTGAATGTCAAGTGATTCAGAATCTCCTTTAGTAGACAGTGTAATGTCGAGTGAATCATAATCTTCTTTAATAGATTGTGTGAATGTCAAGTGATTCAGAATCTCATTTTGTGGTGTGTTAAACAAATTCTCAAATTCTCCAAGTCATGGAATGCTTTATTTGATAACAAAAATCTACAGGCTATTGGAACCCTGGCATGATTATTAGTAGTCCAGCAAAGAGAAATTTATCAAAATCAAAACACTTCTCCTTGAACATTATATTTTGTGGTAATACTCTTGTGCTATTATTATTCCATAATTGTTATTTATCACATTCAAGATTTACGTAGATTTGTATTTTTTTCTATATAATGTTTATAAGTACTTTTGTGTATATATTCGAAGGTTTCATTTATCTATAAGATCTTCTATATAAAGGGCTAAATGTATTTATTACTATAATTTGTATTGCATTGTTACAGTATTAATCTCAAGCGTTTAATCTTTCACAGATGATGAGCATGAACATGTTGTTTGTGATAATCGTGTTTAGACAGAACATGTTGTTTGTGATAATCGTGTTTAGACAGAACATGTTGTTTGTCATAATCATGTTTAGACAGAACATGTTGTTTGTGATAATCGTGTTTAGACAGAACATGTTGTTTGTGATAATCGTGTTTAGACAGAACATGTTGTTTATAATAATCGTGTTTAGACAGAACATGTTGTTTGTGATAATCGTGTTTAGACAGAACATGTTGTTTATAATAATCGTGTTTAGACAGAACATGTTGTTTGTGATAATCGTGTTTAGACAGAACATGTTGTTTGTGATAATCGTGTTTAGACAGAACATGTTGCTTGTGATAATCGTGTTTAGACAGAACATGTTGTTTGTGATAATCGTGTTTAGACAGAACATGTTGTTTGTGATAATCGTGTTTAGACAGAACATGTTATTTGTGATTATCGTGTTTAGACAGAACATGTTGTTTGTGATAATCGTGTTTAGACAGAACATGTTTGTGATAATCGTGTTTAGACAGAACATGTTTGTGATAATCGTGTTTAGACAGAACATGTTTGTGATAATTGTGTTTAGACAGAACATGTTGTTTGTGATAATAGTGTTTAGACAAAACATGTTTGTGATAATCGTGTTTAGACAGAACATGTTTGTGATAATCGTGTTTAGACAGAACATGTTTGTGATAATCGTGTTTAGACAGAACATGTTGTTTGTGATAATCGTGTTTAGACAGAACATGTTGTTTGTGATAATCGTGTTTAGACAGAACATGTTGTTTGTGATAATCGTGTTTAGACAGAACATGTTGTTTGTGATAATCGTGTTTAGACAGAACATGTTGTTTGTGATAATCGTGTTTAGACAGAACATGTTGTTTGTGATAATCGTGTTTAGACACAGGACATTAGAAAACGAGAAGAAATGGCAAATGCTTTTTATTTTCAGTTTGTGAACAAAGAAATGCAGAAATGAATCATGATTATATTCATTCTGCCTACCCAACCTTTCTCATTTTTAGATTTAATTTTAATCCTGCTTTGTCCTTAAAAGAAAAAAAAATCGTTTCCCAATAAGAAATACAAAAAATTCAGTCAGTATCTGTGAACAGAAAATAGCATTTTGTGCCAGTTTTTTTTTTTTTTTTTTTGCAAGGAAAGAAAGATTAAACGTTTTTCTTAAAATATTGAGTTAATTTAATTAAGGTGCGAAATACCAACAGTTTAAACTCTCGATATACGATGCTGGTAAATAGTCTGTTTCATCTTCTGAATTTAATATTAAATATTAAATTTTGCAGCATAATTACTTTTAATTTATCACTTTAATTAGTATTTTACAACAAAATATTAAAATAGAATTGTGTGTATCAAAAATGCACTGAAATTATTTGGTACTTCCTACAATTCAATTAATGCATGTTTTAATAAAGTATAATTATTATACCACAATTATAAGAGACATTTAATACACTAAGACTATTAGCAATCTTCATTGTTGATAGCGCTGGTCAGCAGCAAGCAGGTCACTGATCGGCGGTTCCACATGGCTTCGCGACAAATTTAGGGGCATTACATGTGCCAGTAGCTTCACTGAACACGAAAACTGTGGCAGAGATGCAAAAACACAAACAATAAGAGAGTAATGACGTCATAACATGTTATTCATGCAAAAATAATGTTATCGACCGTGCCGAGTTGGATCAGATCTGTAACCCTGGCATGATTTGGCTGTCTTCAGTGATATCATCATCATTATATTTATTACCTGTCAGACTATTCATTACCTCTCAGACTATTACCTGTCAGACTATGCATTACCTCTCAGACTATTACCTCTCAGACTATTACCTCTCAGACTATGCATTACCTCTCAGACTATTACCTCTCAGACTATTACCTCTCAGACTATGCATTACCTCTCAGACTATTCATTACCTCTCAGACTATTACCTGTCAGACTATTCATTACCTCTCAGACTATTACCTGTCAGACTATTCATTACCTCTCAGACTATTACCTCTCAGACTATGCATTACCTCTCAGACTATTACCTCTCAGACTATTACCTCTCAGACTATGCATTACCTCTCAGACTATTACCTGTCAGACTATTCATTACCTGTCAGACTATTACCTGTCAGACTATTTATTCCCTGTCAGACTATTTTCTTTAGTTAGCTTAGTTGATCGTGTGCTCTAGCGTTTGGTTTCTCGTGGCAAGGCGCTATGCCGAGGAGTGCGAGTTCAA
This sequence comes from Megaustenia siamemsis, assembly GCA_032433765.1. Taxonomy (NCBI): domain Eukaryota; kingdom Metazoa; phylum Mollusca; class Gastropoda; order Stylommatophora; family Ariophantidae; genus Megaustenia; species Megaustenia siamemsis. Next base: position 66,962,791 of record JAVIAB010000024.1, on the reverse strand, counting down.
TCCTGCTTTGGGCCATATGTTGTTCTTTGTTTTTTTTTTCTGTTGTTGATTGTTTGTCATTTTTTTCCGAGTGCTGTAAAGATACCTCTTTGTCTGAAATGATTCGCCATTTCCCGTCAAGTGTCTGTAACATTAACATGTCTTTAGTGTTGTTTTTCTTATTGCTGTTGAGTCCAGCGCCCATTTCTAGCAATAGTAACACTTGTTGGAATAACGATTGCGTTGGGAAGTGCCTGTTTTGCCTCAAGTTTTATTACCTATATAATCTCTTTACACATATGAAATATATTTATATGTTGTCTAACTGATCTTCTTCTTCTTAATCCTCTGAAATTCGATAGGGGCATAGGTCACTCACAAAAATTTAAAAAAAAGCGATCTCCATCCAATCTGAAGCAAGCATGGGCAGCTCTTGCCAAGACTTGCCACCCTCTATCATTTCATCATGTTTGGTTCGTCTCCATGTCACCAATGGTCTGTCTCTTCTTCGTTTGTCAGGTTGAGTCCATTTTTATGCTAGGTTCGGATGCATGGTTCGTTCCATTCGTATAAGATGGTTTAGCCATTTCCATCGGTTTTTTATTTCCACTTCTTGATTGATGTTGTTAATGCCTGATCTTCTGGTGACTTCTTTTTGTTGGTAATGTGTTGATCCTAAAGGATGTTTAGAATCTTATTAAGACAGTGATCTTCAAATCCTCTTAGTTGACTTTGTATCTTGTGGTTCGTTCTCCTCATTCCTGCTGCATATAAGAGTATGCATCATACATTTGACTTGTACATTTTACGCTTGGTGCTGAGATGAAGACTGGTTGAGTGCCAAATGTTTCTAAGTTTATTGAATGACTGTGCTGACATGCCTATTCTTGTAGATATCTCTTTCTCGATATCGTTATTTCATGAAATATAGCTTCCTATGTATTTAAAATGATCCACTTCTTCTAGTCGTATTCCTTTGCATGTAACTTATATTTGTACTGTTGCCATTTATCCTCATTATCTTAGTTTTATCCGCAGGGCTTATTTTCAGCCCTACCGTGTTAGTGAACTGATCTACTCTATTTGTTTTCTTTTAGTGACAGTGGACAAGTAATCCAACATCATCTGCAAAGTCAGTATCTTCAAGACGTCCGGTGAGATCACAAGTAATCCAACATCATCTGCAAAGTCAGTATCTTCAAGACGTCCGGTGAGATCACAAGTAATCCAACATCATCTGCAAAGTCAGTATCTTCAAGACGTCCGGTGAGATCACAAGTAATCCAACATCATCTGCAAAGTCAGTATCTTCAAGACGTCCGGTGAGATCACAAGTAATCCAACATCATCTACAAAGTCAGTATCTTCAAGACGTCCAGTGAGACTCCATGTAATTGCTCTCGGTGTGTCGCCAACAACCATTCGCAAGATCCAGTCCATAACCACAAGGAAAAGTAGTGGAGACAAAGTACATGCTTGTCTAACTCTCGTTATAACTTTGAACCAAGCTGTCTGATGTCCTTCATGTCTTACACAGCACTAGTTGCTGTCGTACATGTCCTTCGTGTCTTACACAGCACTAGTTGCTGTCTGATGTCCTTCATGTCTTACACAGCACTAGTTGCTGTCTGATGTCCTTCATGTCTTACACAGCACTAGTTGCTGTCTGATGTCCTTCATGTCTTACACAGCACTAGTTGCTGTCTGATGTCCTTCATGTCTTACACAGCACTAGTTGCTGTCGTACATGTCCTTCATGTCTTACACAGCACTAGTTGCTGTCTGATGTCCTTCATGTCTTACACAGCACTAGTTGCTGTCTGATGTCCTTTATGTCTTACACAGCACTAGTTGCTGTCTGATGTCCTTCATGTCTTACACAGCACTAGTTGCTGTCGTACATGTCCTTCATGTCTTACACAGCACTAGTTGCTGTCTGATGTCCTTTATGTCTTACACAGCACTAGTTGCTGTCTGATGTCCTTTATGTCTTACACAGCACTAGTTGCCGTCGTACATGTCCTTAAGAATATTGACAATTTTATCAGGGAACCCGTATACATATAGAATTTTTCAAAGCGGTGAATGATGCATGCTATCCAGTGCCTACTCAAAGTCTAAGAAGTTTATTTATAACAATGAATTTCGTTCTAGTGACTGTTCTACAATGGTTTGCAAGAGAAAGATTTGATCAGTATATAATCTCCCACTTCTAAAACATGCCTGCTCTTCTCTGAGCTTGCGTTCCACACTATTCTTTATGCGTTGGATACCTTTACCTCCAACAAAACCACATTGATCATCACTAATTTCTGGACTGATTTTGTTTCGCACTCTTCACATGATTCTTTGTAATATCTTAGTCACGTGACTCATAAGGCTTATTGTGTGATGATCATTACAGTCAGTTGCATCAGATTTCTTTGGTAGGGCTATGAATATTGATTTTACCAGGTCTTCTGGTATATATCCGCTGTTGTAGATATCATTCAATACTTTTGTTATTATTTCTATTCCAAAATCACCCATGGCTTCAATCTCTTCGATTTTATTTATATTATCTGGGCCAGGAGCTTTTCCTGCTTTCATATTGTGCAAGGCGTCGTCCACTTCTTCTTTGAGGATTACTGGTCCTTCCCCTTTACTCTTAATATTTACTTCTGTTCGTTCATCATTATAAAGATCTTCAATGTATTCTGTCCATCGCTCTCCTGTTGCTTTCTTGTTCAATCAACAGTTCTCCTTTGTCTTAAACATCCAGTTTTTATTACGTTTTTCTTCCTGTTAACTCTTCAATTTATTTGAAGATAGCTTTGGTATCTCTCCCTTTTTTAAAATTGCATTTCAATCTCTTTGCATCTCTGTTTTAGCCATGCTTCTTTTGCATTTTATTACAATTTATTTATTTAATTTCTTGAACTCATCTGTATTATCCTTATTTCTTCTTCGTGTATCCAGTGGTTTCAGGCAGGCATTCGGCTGATGAGGATCTGCGACTTCCACTACAAAGATAAATCTCTTCTCATTATATTTTCTCTTTCTTTGTTTTACCAGTTTTGGTTACTTTCTAACATATAGTGTAGTTTATTTCCCTTGAGTCTCCGTTTGTTTTTGTTGTCCTTGTTTTCTGAAGAAGACCGCATGTAACATCAATAACCGGTAACGTCCTCGTTTGTAAGGCTGTCACCATACACTGTGTTTAACTTGTTCCCTGCTTACCAGCTTTACCGCAGCACTGCAATTATTTGCCTGTTCCCCAAAGGAATATGGCGTTTTGCCAGACATTTTATCTGTTTTGCCATACATTTATGTGTTCTGCCATACATTCATGTATTTTGACAGACATTCATGTGTTTTGACAGACATTTATTTGCTTTGACAGACATTCATGTGCTTTGACAGACATTCACGTACTTTGACAGATATCCATGTGTTTTGGCAGGCATTAATGTGTTTTGATAAACATTAATGTGTTTTGACAGACATTAACTCTTTCCGGTCTACCATCCGACACCTCGGATCTATGAAATTTATCCATCTTACCGTGTGTTTTTGACAGACGTGTGCATTATTTCATAATGAAGGTTTCGATTGTCGATACGTCACTTCTCAGGATTATGTCTGCGTGCGGAACCGTTGTAGGATGGCTCTGTATTAAAACTGTATGCACACGGGAACGTAAAAAGCAAAAAAGTAAAGAGCCACTGTCACGCCAAGTGGCGTATAGGGAATATGGTGTTAGTGACCATAAATTTTACAGACCTTCGGCACATGATTTTTGGGGTAATGTGGTCGGTATTACGCCCGTGCTGCTTTACTTTCTCAGAAAAAAACCGGTACCCATTTTAAGGCTGGGTGAACCCGGAAGCCGTCGGTTGGGATCGAACCCTACCCCTTGTCCTTTGTAGTCCAGTTCACTAACCACTGAGCTATCGCGGCTGCCTACACGGGGAATGTATTCACGGTGAATTAGTCTATCTTTGTTGAAGAACACAATCAATGTTGCTTTGACATTGGACTTTATCTGCCGAGATCTTTTTTGGTCGAAGGGGTGTCCTCCTCCTATGGGATAATAGTAGATTTTGTTTGCGAGTCATGCCAGTACATCCAGTTTTCATCAGTGATGACTCACCAGTGATTATGTCTATTACTGACAATACGACGGGGTTGTTGTATGTTTGTTCAAAGAAATAGGTGCAAGTTGACACGCAATTTTACATCTGCTCTGCAGTCAGGATAAGGGGTACGGATTGCGCTGATACAAGTCTCATACCAAAATCTTCACTTATAATTTATTTTGTGGCAATTAGTAACTACTATCCCTGCATTCTCTGCCACGTCTCTGGCGTCAGCAGTTAGTAACTAATACCCCTGCATTCTCTGCCATGTCTCTGACGTCAGGCAGTTAGTAATTACTATCACTGCATTCTCTGCCACGTATCTGACGTCAGGCAGTTAGTAATTACTATCACTGCATTCTCTGCCACGTCTCTGGCGTCAGGCAGTTAGTAATTACTATTCCTGCATTCTCTGCCACGTCTCTGACGTCAGGCAGTCAGTAACTACTATCCCTGCATTCTCTGCCACGTATCTGATGTCAGGCAGTCAGTAACTGCTATCCCTGCATTCTCTGCCACGTCTCTGACGTCAGGCAGTCAGTAACTGTTTTCCCTGCATTCTCTGCCACGTCTCTGATGTCAGGCAGTCAGTAACTATTTTCCCTGCCTTCTCTGCCACGTCTCTGACGTCAGGCAGTCAGTAACTATTTTCCCTGCCTTCTCTGCCACGTCTCTGACGTCAGACAGTCAGTAACTATTTTTCCTGCCTTCTCTGCCACGTCTCTGACGTCAGGCAGTCAGTAACTATTTTCCCTGCATTCTCTGCCACGTCTCTGACGTCAGGCAGTTAGTAATTACTATCACTGCATTCTCTGCCACGTCTCTGACGTCAGGCAGTCAGTAACTATTTTCCCTGCCTTCTCTGCCACGTCTCTGACGTCAGACATCGATTTGCGCACATAAGCCACGGCCTCATTAGTGTGGGATGTGGATCATCTGCCAGACCGATGGTCATCTTCAAACGATCGAAGTCCAACTTTGATCAGGGGAAAACTTCTCAATGAACAAAAAAAAAAATCGAATTATTCCCCTTGTTCTCTCTGCCTCCCGTTCAACAATTGAAATGTTCGTCCACAAATTGTTCCTGTTCTGCATTGATTAACCGTGTTGCACTCTGCTCTCTTTAGAATGCATTTCAAGCTTTCACAATTCATGGCGTCGTGTGTCAACATTCCTTTAACATGTGGGTTATCCTTAGCTTCGTTGTCACCCTCCTCTTAGAGATGTTCTTTTAAATCCCTCCCTAAGCCATACATGTCCATTTTTCTGGGGGGGGGGGGGTGTTTGCGCAATGGCAGACCGGGCCAAGCTGTCGGCTATCTCATTGCCGCGAACTCCCGCATGACCGAGACGATATATCCAGGTTAACGTGAGATATATCGATCAGGTGCGCCCACTCCCTGTGGAGTGTGATCTTGTCAATCCTTGTTTTGTGAGTCAGTCAAGACGACCGCATGTGTTGTCTGTCTCTTAACCAACTCGTATTAGGTTATTTCACAGGCTCAATCTCCATGCGTGTGCTGAAGGTAGTAGTCTTGTAGGCTCCCTGACATTTTTCCTCTCGAGGCCGACGTCTTATCTCTAACTACCCAACCGTCGGCCCCCCGCTCCCCCCTTTCTTTTTAAACCAATGATGCAAAGATGGATTTGTCAGAGAAAAAAGAGGAAACAGTTCATTACAAATTAAACTGTTAAAAAAAAACAGACTTACAGTAATCGCAGTCAACAGAATCATCTTCTTCTCCGCCCGCGCAGATAATGTAAGACCTACAATCGTCACTCTCATCCGCGTAGGCACCATCGGGTTTACCTTCACAGAGATTGCAATCTACTTTAGTCTCATCGTTCCTGTGGCAGAAAATAAAAATAAATGAATGACCTGTAAAAGTTAGCTTTGATCAATTTGAAACATCGTTTAAATCATAGAAGAGACGCCTGAAATTGAGAGCAATAAATCAGAGATCTTCAAATTATTGTTTATGATCGTTTTATTCTGGTCAGGGAACGTTGTTGGTTGTTATTGTTACGGTTATGATTATTCGAAGGCCCCGGTATCACTGCAGACGAATGGAAATCCATAATTGCTGAGCCGCCCGTGCCAGTGGAATCATCCGAATTAACATCTAATTGAATATTCAAACAAAGAAAGGCAGATACAGTCCCCATCGTAGCAAACACAGCACACGTCAAAAGACATAAGGCGTTTTATAGCACCGACTTTCAACGCAGCTTAACTGTCCTTCTTCATACGATAAACATTCTTCCTAAGCAATCTCAATATGCATGTGTTGTCTGTTTGGATGAAACACACAGCTCACGGTGTGCACAGAGCACTACTCAGTAGCTCCGGCAGCAAGCCGCACTTGGAATATGAGGAAACTGCAACATGAAACACTTTACAGACAGTACATTAACTGTTCCATGTCGCCTATCCGCCATATTGACGCCATATTGGTTGTTATTGTTTCTGAGTTATTGAGTTATTCGTAAGTTATCATCACGGCACTCCGAGCATGTCCATAGGTGCTAAGATTCCTTCATCAGCATGTCCCGCAGTGTCCAGCGACTGACGACTCAGGTTCTGTGTTGGACAAACAATCTTGCGGTGTTCTCTTTGCCGGTTCGTCTGCAAGGAAGTGTAATTTCAACAGGTAAAGGTCGAGTTTAGCGCCTCAAATTTTTTCTACTCGGAGTAACGACCCTTGCACTTGATCCGGTCTCTCTGCAATCTGTCATTATATGATCCCTGGGTTAGGTTTAGGGTTTGGGTTAGGTTTAATGTTTGGAATAACCTACAGCTAACCCTAAACCTAACACTTACCCTAAGCCTTGTTGAGAAAAAAAAAATGTAATTAAATGCACACTAACTAGAAACTAGAATTTAAAAATTCAAGTATGTCCGGTGAGTGAGGGGAGATCACTCGTTTAGCAGAAATAATTTGGGACACTAAACTCGACCGTTACCTTTTAATGCTTTGTGATGATTCTGAATGACGAATATACCATGCTCACAGTGTATCAACGTGCCGAAGAGATGAATGACTGAGAGCTATATAAAGGGGTTCTGGATTGAGTGAGTGCACGTGTGTCTAGTCCATCCACAGCGGACCGTGGCAGCGGACTGTGGACTTTCAGCTACAAAATCAAAAATGACAGGAAGTATTCAGGAGAAACCAAAACGAAGATATCGAAAAAGGAAAACATTAAAAGGCAAATGCGCTGGACCGTGTAATAAACAGTTGAAGTAAAGGTAGAGGTAAAGTACGAGACTTGAATCGGCGTCTTAGCACGCGAGTTCCCACCAATATGCGCTCTTCTTTATCCAGAAGTGTTGGGAGACTTCTGGGCAGTGTCAACCATCGAAACTCACGATGCGAGACAACATTCCTCACCTTCCCAGAGTAATACCCTGGTACCCATTTCTGCCAATGGCTGGGTCGACCGCGGGTTTTCTTTTTTCCAACCACGAGTACAATTCACACTTCTTCCAACGGGAATCGAACACTGGTTGTCCGAACGTCGGTAGCCCAGCCGGGTGGTTTTCCCTACTAGGCCACCGAGGAGACTTATCAGCCTTAACCTCTTTAGAGACTCCAACTACTGCATTCAAGCAAAGCCAGTTTATATCTTGCGCATACCCATTGAGTCACCGACAAAACACGCCGGTAAAAGTCTGTGTCCCCAGCCAAGCTATTGCCTCAGTTACTGCCATTATTTATATCTTTAAACTGCTGATAGGTGGTCTAAACGAGTGCATCGCTGTCTTCACTGGTAGTTCTCCTACAGACCGGACATTGGTTTCAAAATGGCGCGGTCATGTTTGCGTCAACGTTCACTGTTACGTATTTTGTGCCGGAAAGATGGTTAATTCTATCATTCAACTGCAGGTAAATGTATAGATAGGAAGGTCCACTGTTGGGATCTTCACCGGTGAAGCGGATTAGGTATATGTGATCTGAAATCTTATACAGTGTGTGCAATAGTGTGTTCTGTGTTGATTGCAATGTACGTCATGTCATCGTTGGCATAGCGGTCAATATGGTGGATTGGCGGCAAGAACTATTGAGGCATAGTGTGAAAAGTGTTGCTTGTTGCAGTTTTCTCATATTCCAAGTCCGGCTTGTTGCAGGAGTTTTTTTTTTCCAACCACGAGTACAATTCACACTGCTTCCAGCTCGAATCGAACACGTGTTATCCGAACGAAGGGTAGCTTAGCCGGGTGGTTTTCCCAACCACGAGTACAACTCACACTGCTTCCAGCTGGAATCGAACACGTGTTATCCGAACGAAGGGTATCTTACTCGGGTGGTTTTCCCAACCACGAGTACAACTCACACTGCTTCCAGCTGGAATCGAACACGGGTTGTCCGAACGAAGGGTAGCTTACTCGGGTGGTTTCCCAACTAGGATACCGAGTCCCCCAAGTGCGAGAGGCTATGCCTAAAGTATGTGCGCATGACATATTGGAACTGTGTTTAATAAATCAACGACGGTCCATTCTTGATAGGCTACTTTGCGGAGCCAATACAATGTTTTTTCAAGAAATACTTTTGGGTAATGCCAAAACCGATGGGCCGGTTAGTCGTAGCAGCCTCCGTCGTTCATAGTTGGCTGGATTTTGCAGGGCCCCTAGGAAGTGTTTTGTTTTTCTTTTGCTGTGTATTCTCTTTTTCTATGAATCCGTCTGTTTCTTGCTTGAGTTGGAGCTTCAGTGTGTGTTTACACACTTCTATAAATCGGATTTTTGGGCGGCCCCTAGTTCTTTTGCCATCTGCTAATTGTTCATAAAGTATATCTTTTGGTATGCGGCCATCTTTAATACGATGTAATTGGCCAAGCCAGCGTAACCTCCGTATTGTGAGCACCGTGTAGATGTTCGGGAGGCATGTGCGAGTCATGACCTCCACGTTTGTCACTTTGTCCTTCCAGGTGATACCAAGAATACTGCGCTGGCATCGCATATGGAGTGCATCTAGCCTTCTTTCTTTTCTTTGCATAAATTGTCAATAAAATTTGCCATATACAAGGATACTGATGACACATGCGTTGTAAACTGCGGTCTTTGTTTTAATTGTCTGTTTGTTGTTTTGCCAAACGCGCCTAGAAAGGCGGGCGAAGGTGTCAGCAGCTTTACGAATGCGGGAGTTAGTGCCCCTTGATTTCTTTGAACAATAGACGACACCTAGGACAGGCCATCCTTGGTACTGTTATTAATATTAGGAAATGACACATTTGATACTTTTACCAAATGAAACATTATGTTAATATGCAACACAACATTTGTTGTTGAGCCAAAACTTTCGTTCCAGCTGGGCATAATTTGAAGATATATATTCAAATATATAACTAGCAAATTGATGCAACATTTCTACTTAATTTTACTAATATTTTACTATTTTTACAAAGAAAAACATGGATCAGTCATTCGATTTTCATCACTTATTTTACGCTGTATTTTTATATAAACATTCGGAACTATGCGTCTTTACAGGTTTTAGATTATATCTAGTTCAATAGTGGTGCTCCTGACAATTCTAACCGGAACTGATGTTGCTTGATGATAGTGAGTCATATATACAATGATACGGACATAAATTACAATGTATTAACACGGATAATAAATCTTTATGGAACATAGATATTATATCTTAAAAGAAAACATCTAAACGCTAATAAAATAAATGATGGCATTTATGGGGAAACTTTGATAGTAAGAAATAAACGGAAAAACAAGCAACATTATTTCATATATATAAATCTCGCTCTATCTTTCTCTCTCTTTCTCTCTCTCTCTCTTTAGAGTTATAACCGTGCTAGGCTATGCGTTTGAAATCAATGCTCTCACAAACAGAAAATGATACCAAAATAAGGATATCAAAAGCAAGAGGAGCTTTCATTGCACTGGGAAACATATGGAGATCCAAAGAAATTAGGCTAAATACAAAAATAAAAATGTTCAACTCAAATGTTAAGTCGGTCCTATTATGTGGCTGTGAAACATGGAGAATAACAAAATTGACAATCACGAAGGTACAGACTTTCATTAATGGATGCTTGCGCAGAATAAAGGGATGGAAATGGCAGGACAAAATCACTAACGTGGAATTATGGAAATGTACCGGTCAAATACCAGTGGATAAAGAGATACAGCGAAGACGATGGCGATGGATAGGACACACACTGCGGAAGCCAACTGAGAGTATTACACAACAGGCCCTTTTTTGGAATCCCCAGGGGAAAAGACAGAGAGGAAGACCAGGAATTCTTGGAGAAGACAGATCGAAGCAGAGATGAAGATGATGGGGAAGACATGGAATGATCTTAAAAGAATGGCAAAAAACAGAACGACTTGGAAAGTGTTTGTTGAAGACCTATGCTCCACTGGGAGCTAAAAGGTAGTAGAAGAAGAAGCTCTTACCCCCACGACCTGTCATCTAACAAGTTCTCCCCATTACCTGTAGTCAAGCTCTTACCCACACGACCTGTCATCTAACAAGTTCTCCCCATTACCTGTAGCTGAGCTCTTACCTCCACGACCTGCCCTCTAACGAGTTCTCCCCATTACCCGTAGCCAAGCTCTTACCTCCATGACCTGCCCTCTAACAAGTTCTCCCCATTACCTGTAGCTGAGCTCTTACCTCCACGACCTGCCCTCTAACAAGTTCTCCCCATTACCTGTAGTCAAGCTCTTACCTCCACGACCTGCCCTCTAACAAGTTATCGCCATTACCTGTAGTCGAGCTCTTACCCCCACGACCTGCCCTCTAACAAGTTCACCCCATTACCTGTAGTCAAGCTCTTACCTCCACGACCTGCCCTCTAACAAGTTCTCCCCATTACCCGTAGCCAAGCTCTTACCTCCATGACCTGCCCTCTAACAAGTTCACCCCATTACCTGTAGCTGAGCTCTTACCTCCACGACCTGCCCTCTAACAAGTTCTCCCCATTACCCGTAGCCAAGCTCTTACCTCCATGACCTGCCCTCTAACAAGTTCTCCCCATTACCTGTAGCTGAGCTCTTACCTCCACGACCTGCCCTCTAACAAGTTCTCCCCATTATCTGTAGTTAAGCTCTTACCTCCACGACCTGCCCTCTAACAAGTTCTCCCCATTACCTGTAGTCCAGCTCTTACCTCCATGACTTGCCCTCTAACAAGTTCTCCCCATTACCTGTAGCTGAGCTCGTACCTCCACGACCTGCCCTCTAACAAGTTCTCCCATTACCTGTAGTCAAGCTCTTACATCCACGACCTGCCCTCTAACAAGTTCTCCCCATTATCTGTAGTCAAGCTCTTACCTCCACGACCTGCCCTCTAACAAGTTATCCCCATTACCTATAGCTGAGCTCTTACCTCCACGACCTGCCCTCTAACAAGTTCTCCCCATTACCTGTAGCCGAGCTCTTACCTCCACGACCTGCCCTCTAACAAGTTCTCCCCATTACCTGCAGCTGAGCTCTTACCTCCACGACCTGCCCTCTAACAAGTTCTCCCCATTACCTGTAGCTGAGCTCTTACCTCCACGACCTGCCCTCTAACAAGTTCTCCCCATTACCTGTAGTCAAGCTCTTACCTCCACGACCTGCCCTCTAACAAGTTATCGCCATTACCTGTAGTCGAGCTCTTACCCCCACGACCTGCCCTCTAACAAGTTCACCCCATTACCTGTAGTCAAGCTCTTACCTCCACGACCTGCCCTCTAACAAGTTCACCCCATTACCTGTAGCTGAGCTCTTACCTCCACGACCTGCCCTCTAACAAGTTCTCCCCATTACCTGTAGCTGAGCTCTTACCTCCACGACCTGCCCTCTAACAAGTTCTCCCCATTACCCGTAGCCAAGCTCTTACCTCCATGACCTGCCCTCTAACAAGTTCTCCCCATTACCTGTAGCTGAGCTCTTACCTCCACGACCTGCCCTCTAACAAGTTCTCCCCATTACCTGTAGTCAAGCTCTTACCTCCACGACCTGCCCTCTAACAAGTTCTCCCCATTACCTGTAGTCAAGCTCTTACCTCCATGACCTGCCCTCTAACAAGTTCTCCCCATTACCTGTAGCTGAGCTCTTACCTCCACGACCTGCCCTCTAACAAGTTCTCCCATTACCTGTAGTCAAGCTCTTACCTCCACGACCTGCCCTCTAACAAGTTCTCCCCATTATCTGTAGTCAAGCTCTTACCTCCATGACCTGCCCTCTAACAAGTTCTCCCCATTACCTGTAGTCAAGCTCTTACCTCCACGACCTGCCCTCTAACAAGTTCTCCCCATTACCTGTAGCTGAGCTCTTACCTCCACGACCTGCCCTCTAACAAGTTCTCCCCATTACCTGTAGCTGAGCTCTTACCTCCACGACCTGCCCTCTAACAAGTTCTCCCCATTACCTGTAGCTGAGCTCTTACCTCCACGACCTGCCCTCTAACAAATTCTCCCCATTACCTGTAGTCAAGCTCTTACCTCCACGACCTGCCCTCTAACAAGTTATCGCCATTACCTGTAGTCAAGCTCTTACCCCCACGACCTGCCCTCTAACAAATTCTCCCCATTATCTGTAGCTGAGCTCTTACCCCACGACCTGCCCTCTAACAAGTTCACCCCATTACCTGTAGTCAAGCTCTTACCCCCACGACCTGCCCTCTAACAAATTCTCCCCATTACCTGTAGCTGAGCTCTTACCCCCACGACCTGCCCTCTAACAAATTCTCCCCATTACCTGTAGTCAAGCTCTTACCCCCACGACCTGCCCTCTAACAAATTCTCCCCATTACCTGTAGTCAAGCTCTTACCCCCACGACCTGCCCTCTAACAAATTCTCCCCATTACCTGTAGTCAAGCTCTTACCCCCACGACCTGCCCTCTAACAAATTCTCCCCATTACCTGTAGTCAAGCTCTTACCCCCACGACCTGCCCTCTAACAAATTCTCCCCATTACCTGTAGCTGAGCTCTTACCCCCACGACCTGCCCTCTAACAAATTCTCCCCATTACCTGTAGTCAAGCTCTTACCCCCACGACCTGCCCTCTAACAAATTCTCCCCATTACCTGTAGTCAAGCTCTTACCCCACGACCTGCCCTCTAACAAGTTCACCCCATTACCTGTAGCTGAGCTCTTACCCCCACGACCTGCCCTCTAACAAATTCTCCCCATTACCTGTAGTCAAGCTCTTACCCCCACGACCTGCCCTCTAACAAATTCTCCCCATTATCTGTAGCTGAGCTCCCCCACGACCTGCCCTTCTTCGAACAGAATAGATATCTATCTTACCCATCATCATCACAATCACCGTGTTCTGAAACGACACCTTCCTATCGTTCATTTCGATGCTACCGCGTTCGACATCGCCATATATTCTGTGACACACAACTCCCTCCCCCTCCCACACACCCATCCTAGAACTTTTAACTACGACAGGAACCTTCCGAATATATGTTGATTAGGAACCGCCTCTGTAACCCTAGCCAGAGACTGAGGGGGGGGGGGGGGGGGGCGGTACCCTGCGACAAATCAAGCAGCATGTGCCCTTTCGTACTACAGACTGACCAAAGTCCTCTTCGCGGCTATATCCCCCCCCCCCTCCCGATATCCAGAAAAAAAAAAAAAAAAAAAAAAAAAACACATCGTGCGTGTCCCGTGATCCTATATGTGCTATTACATGCAACACGGTCATGAGATTGTGCAAAATGTCATAGGCTGACTTATCCATCTTCTGATGTTACACGTCCATGTTGGTCTTGGTCTGCCTCTGCATATTTTACCTTGCATTGTCCATTGCAAGATTACTTTTAGTAGACTGCTGTGTCTTTTAACATGCTCCAAAAATCTAATTTGTCTTGTTTGAATTGTGTTTAGTAGTTCTGTTTTCGTTTCTAGTTGTTTTAAGACTTCATCATTTGTTTTCATTTCTTTCCATCAAATTCTTTCTATTCTTCTATATATCCACATTTCAAAGGCTTCAATTTTATGTTCTGTTTTCTAGCCTAATGTCCATGTTTCTGCACCAAACAGGAATATTGAGAAAATATAACAATTTGCCATTCTTAGTTTTAGCCCTGGTGTTTTTTTCTTTTGATGTTTGTATATTTTTCAAAGCATTAAAATGTCTTTTTGCCATTCCTATTCTTTTATTTATTTCAATTTTACATTTTTCATCACTGGTTATAGTATGTCCAAGGTAGTTGTAGTTCTGAGCTGTCTCCAGGTCTATTCCTTCAACTTTGATATCCACTTGTAGGTTTTGAGTATTTTCTTTGTTTATGATCATAGTTTTAGCAGTGTCGTATTCTCTATGCTACCGCCGGTAGCCTTGAACATATTAACGAAATACAAAAGGCAATGATAATTTATTATATTTTTTTCATAATTATATTACAAATTTTTGAATATTCTATTACACATTTCGTAGGCCAATATGATTTATTTGCTTTGATTTGCATTTATTAAAGTAAGGTTTTTCTATGGTCACTATAACGTTTGTGAATGGAACCGAAACTACTCTAAGATAGTACATGAAACCGCTAATAAGCAGCGGTACAGTTCTCTTCTCTCCGACTTAGAATTAATGACTTTGATATTCAAAAATTCCCGTCAAAATAATATGGCGAAAGCTACCGCTAGAGGAATACGGTTTCGTGGGTTATTTTTAGCTCTAGCCAATCAGAATCGTCACAAAGTGAAAGTGAAACTGTCTGATTACTGAGTCTTCCTAACCTATTTATAACTACGTTATGCGCATCAGCATCTGTAGAAAAAAACTTTTTCTGCTCTCAAGAGAATCACATCTTGTTGTCGCTCAACTCAAACACAAGAACGCTTATCTGGTTTTTCTCAATAATGTACATTGAGTAATCATTCCTTCAGAAACTTATAAACCAACCCAACATTACTTTCAATGACAAAGTCATCGAGACATTTTCGTCCCAAACAATACGGATAGAGTTTACATACAAATAAGTAAGTAATTTAAAATGTAGTGATGGCATTAGCAAATATTACTTTATGTTAGCCTACTGAATATAATGTATGTCTTTATTTATTATGTCAGTGGTAGCTGAGACCCCAAAACCAGTATACGCCAGTGCGTTTTAATCTTTTTGATATTCATATCTAATCCATATTTTTGTTGCTTGTCATGTTTATTTCATTAAGTAGTTGTTGTAAATCTTTAAGATCGTGTTTATCCTGTTTAATGGCGGGCTGTTATCAGAGACATCAGCCCTGAGACCGAGGCGGGGTCTTAGTCATCTGAAGAGACACTGGCCCTGCTATTGCGACAATGAGCCACCGAACGTGAGCTCACTTCCCGTAAAATTAAATGCTTTACAGTATTATGTTTTTTTTTCTAATTTAACTTGAGTCTTTAATATATAATTCATGATTCAAGTTTTGTTTTTTTAATCACTGAAGGGGTAGTTTTTATTTTTCGGATATAATAAGTGCAGCAGCTAGTTGAGTATAAATGTACTGTCATTTGCTGTCATTTATATAAACAGATGGGATATATAAACTGAGAGTCGGGAACATATGGTGCCATTTATATAAACAGATGGGATATATAAACTGAGAGAGTCAGTAACATTTGGCGTGTCATTTATACAAACACATGGAATACATAAACTGAGAGTCAGTAACATTTGGCGTGTCATTTATACAAACACATGGAATACATAAACTGAGAGTCAGTAACATTTGGCGTGTCATTTTATAAACAGATGGAATTGGGGGGGGGGGGGTTATGTCCTCTCTTGACATCACCAAAAGGTATTTGAAGCGTTCATAGCCTCTCATTTGCCAGGCTCAGTGGATATCGGATGACAAAACCTTCTCTGTTTTGACAAAATCCTCTCCGGTTTTAATGGACTAAATTCAACTCCACTGGGCCACTGTGTCCAAGGCCACACCTACACATGGTCCCTCTGTTATCGCAAAGTTGGTCCTGGGCGCAACCGAGCTCCCAGTGGTATAACTGGGCGGGAGGAGGTGAGCCCCTATAGATGCAGGGCTAGAGCCAACCAACATGTGGTATACGCCATGGCCCTCATCTAATCACCCTCACTCTCCCTTGAGTGAGTGTCTTGTCTTCTATCTTATTACTATTTCTATAGGAACCCCCTGTGGACAGGGTGAGAGCTTCAGCGAAACCGCCTCGAGACCATCTACTGGCATACTTGAAGACAAATGACTCTAGTACTGACTAGAAGTCCATCATGTTCCCTTCAACAGTCCTGTAGTAGATCGCATAGACACATGTGACCCAGGACGTGACGATCCTCTGTCGATACATTTGGCCCCCATGAGATATGCCAGAATGAACGGAGAAAGTGCCAGTGACAGTAGGTGGCGGGGAATGGGCTGTTGTGAGTCCTGCTTGAATACAGGGCCTAGAAAGTGAACAAACGGATGGATGATATGTCAGCAGAGACAGAGACACAATACATGCCATGGATGGAATTGAGGCGAGGATTTGCAAAACCTTTAAGGTGACCATATTTTTGAAATCCCATTCCGGGACGGAATAATTTTACTTCAATTTTCCACCAATAAAATTACATTTCTTCTTGCTGTCATTTTCAAGTGAATAATACATACATTTTAAAACATCTAATAATATAGACCTACAATACGCTATCAGGATAATCAGGAGATAAAAAAACAACAGTGATACTCACTTAAATTGAAGGTGAAACAGAGATGCTGTACTTTTCAGATGAGTGAATTTTCTGTAAAATGGCCTTCTTTGTATGCAGCATCTTATAAAATTCGACACATGTTCCCTCATAGTTCACTTTGGTGATCAACATGGCTTTTAAAGTTTCAACACCTAGTTGTGTTTTATCATTTGTCCACAAACTGTTCATCAGAGAAAACACTCGTTCTGTTGCAGCATTTGTTCCAGGTAGACACAAAAAGAACTCTGCCAACTTCAGAATATGTGAAACGGGCACATGATTGTTTCTGAAGTGGGAAGCTAGTTCAACCCAACACTGCCCTGGGAATGTTTTATTAAGACTCCACTCACTAATTTTTTGTGAAGTAACGAACTGTTTCATGTAGACATATTCGTCATACATTTCATTTTCTGGAAAGTCGACTGAAGGCACTGTTTGACTCATTAATGATGAAGACTTCTCAATATCTTCCCAATTTGGTGTTCTGTTCAGCATTACCCAGCTGTAAGACTCTAGGTTTTGAAAATTATTTGCAGCCCATTTCTTCAAATAACGTAAAGCTGTTTCATAAAATGAAGAAACACTGGCGTTAAACTTGTTCACATCATCACGTGGAAATCCTTCCATTTCCAGCTTTTTAAGGATTATCTGAACTCTTGATGGCAAGAAGCCGTCTTCCAGCTTGGACTCCAAGATAGCTTTCAACCTATTGATGTTGTCAATGACTTCAAATACAGTGACCATCTGTCCCTCTACTTTATGCACTGCTTCGTGGAAAGAGGTTGCCTGACTGTGAACCAAAATAAGCCATGCCTCAGACAGTGGGTTTTCAAAGAATTCCTGTATAAAAAATGGGCATCTGTCTTTAGATTGAAAATATGATTTTAGAGGCAGGAACATGTAAAGAACCCTTTCAACAGCAGGCAAGAGCGCAAGCCACCTAGTTTGTGCATAACCTAAAATCATCTGGAAGTCTGTGTCGACAAACTGACAAAACTCCTTGAGACTTTCAACTCTAACTGTGTATGATTTGAAGTACAGATACATTTTTGCAATAGTCATTTCAACATCAACAGGCAATACGTCTGCAGCTGCTCGATCAGTGTTGTGGAAAATATGGCAAGCACACCAAACACCTATCAAACCATGTCCAAGGTTTTCTTTCAGTTTTGTGAAAACATGGTTCTGTCCTTTTCTTTCAGCGCCCCCAAAATTAGAATTTGTGTTGTCTGCACATAATCCAACTACTTTCAGTTCTAAACCATTTTCAGTTAGACAGTCAATAAGAAAACTACTTACTATATCAGATGTTTCACCCGGCAATGACTTCAACTCTAATATTTTAACTTTCAGTCCCTTATTGCGATCAAAGTATCTGACAAGCAAAGGAAAAATCTTGATTTTTTTGTGGTTGGAGGCATCTGTCAGTATGGAGATAAATGTTACGTTTTCTAGGTCACATCTCAACTCGTTTAGAGCATGGGGTGTGAACACATTCCGAATAATAGCTCCTATTTTCGTACATGCACAAGCAAATTTTGGTTCTAAAGTTACCTGAAGCAATTTTGATGTGCAGTCCATAGATCTAAACGTGTGATTGTGCATCACTGTATAATATGCAAAGGCACCTTCTGTAGCAGCTAACTGTTCTTCTTTGTCACCAACCTGTTCAGCTCGAAAAAAATTTGTCATCGACGAGCTTCATGAAGCAGTAGCGACGGCTCCCTTATGTTTATCACTATTTATGTGGCTCTTAATATCACCACGTCCACTATGGTTAATAGTAAACCCGGATGAACATATATTACATCTTACAGTGAAGTCTGATGACGATGTAGACTTTTTTATAAAAGGGTATTCCTTTTGTAAATCTTGATTAAAACTACAATTACGCTTCGGTGCCATTTTTTGCGAAAGTGAAAGTGAAAGTTAGTAACACAACGAATATATACGAGATTTAAAACTAGGAGCGCATTCTACTGTTTGATATTAAATAAAATTGTTTACACAGCAACGGAATAATATTTTTTTTATTGAAGAAATGTACGCCGTATACCAAAATGGCAAAATTGGTAAACGTTTGTGTCCCAAATTATTTTTTATCAAATCCGGGACAAAAGCTAAAAAATATGCCAAAATCGGGACAAAACCGGTACGGCAGCTAATCCGGGACAAAGGTTCAAAAGATGTCAAATTCCGGGACTGTCCGGACAATCCGGGACGAATGGTCACCCTTCATCCTGCGTGTAGGAAGATAGCCCACAGGTCCCCAGTTTTAACAATGCCATGTACAGTAAGAATATAAATCAATACGAGCTCGATCATCAAGGTCCGCGCCAGACAGTGAGCGACCAGGCTGGACTGTGCGATAAATTAGCTACTGGAAGAAATACAAACAACTCATACAAAAACCAGAAACCTCGGATCCAACAAACTTCAATATATAAATATTTTTATGGAAGAAAGAGCATGAAGATTGGTCAGAGTGGTAAAACAAATAAATTAAACATATTACAACTTAATATTCAGGCCTCAAAAATAAGAAAACAGAGCTAACCAATACCATGTACAAATACCAGATCCATATTGCCCTACTGCAGGAAACATTACACAAGAACATAGACACACATATAACAGGTTACACCAGCTATCCATGTAAGTGCACCAACAACTGCAGGGGTATAATCACCTACATCAAAAACAATATACAGGGAGATGCAGTGCCACTAAATAATGCAGAACTAACAGATGTTCAGAAAGCCACAATTTGGTTTGCATCCAGCAAATATAATATTTATAATGTTTACAATCCACCAGGCACAAATTGTAACATAACAGAACTTGATCAAGTCAACTACCATAGAACTATCTTGGCTGGAGATTTTAATGGACATTCAACACAATGTGGATATTCTAACTCAAATTCCACAGGAAAATACATAGAAGATCTTTGCCAATCAACTAATCTTACAATCATGCAGAACGCAGAATCAACACCAACTCTCCTACATAGAAGATCTTTGCCAATCAACAAATCTTACAATCATGCAGGTCACAGAATCAACACCAACTCTCCTACATAGAAGATCTTTGCCAATCAACTAATCTTACAATCATGCAGGTCACAGAATCAACACCAACTCTCCTATATAGAAGATCTTTGCCAATCAACAAATCTTACAATCATGCAGGACACAGAATCAACACCAACTCTCCTACATAGAAGATCTTTGCCAATCAACAAATCTTACAATCATGCAGGACACAGAATCAACACCAACTCTCCTGCATAGAAGATCCTTGCCAATCAACTAATCTTACAATCAACAAATCTTACAATCATGCAGGACACAGAATCAAAACCAACTCTCCTACATAGAAGATCTTTGCCAATCAACAAATCTTACAATCATGCAGGACACAGAATCAACACCAACTCTCCTACATAGAAGATCTTTGCCAATCAACAAATCTTACAATCATGCAGGACACAGAATCAACACCAACTCTCCTGCATAGAAGATCTTTGCCAATCAACTAATCTTACAATCAACAAATCTTACAATCATGCAGGACACAGAATCAAAACCAACTCTCCTACATAGAAGATCTTTGCCAATCAACAAATCTTACAATCATGCAGGACACAGAATCAACACCAACTCTCCTACATAGAAGATCTTTGCCAATCAACTAATCTTACAATCAACAAATCTTACAATCATGCAGGACACAGAATCAACACCAACTCTCCTACATAGAAGATCTTTGCCAATCAACTAATCTTACAATCAACAAATCTTACAATCATGCAGGACACAGAATCAACACCAACTCTCCTACATAGAAGATCTTTGCCAATCAACTAATCTTACAATCAACAAATCTTACAATCATGCAGGACACAGAATCAACACCAACTCTCCTACATAGAAGATCTTTGCCAATCAACTAATCTTACAATCAACAAATCCTACAATCGTGCAGGACACAGAATCAACACCAACTCTCCTACATAGAAGATCTTTGCCAATCAACTAATCTTACAATCAACAAATCTTACAATCATGCAGGACACAGAATCAACACCAACTCTCCTACATAGAAGATCTTTGCCAATCAACTAATCTTACAATCAACAAATCTTACAATCGTGCAGGACACAGAATCAACACCAACTCTCCTACATAGAAGATCTTTGCCAATCAACTAATCTTACAATCAACAAATCTTACAATCATGCAGGACACAGAATCAACACCAACTCTCCTACATAGAAGATCTTTGCCAATCAACTAATCTTACAATCAACAAATCTTACAATCATGCAGGACACAGAATCAACACCAACTCTCCTACATAGAAGATCTTTGCCAATCAACTAATTTTACAATCAACAAATCTTACAATCATGCAGGACACAGAATCAACACCAACTCTCCTACATAGAAGATCTTTGCCAATCAACTAATCTTACAATCAACTAATCTTACAATCATGCAGGACACACAATCAACTAATCTTACAATCATGCAGGACACACAATCAACACCAACTCTCCTACATAGAGCTCATCTCTCCTATAGTAAGCCCGACCTGACCATTTGCTCTGCTGATCTCATAAGCTACTGCCACATGAAGTTATTGATGACGTAGGCAGTGATCACAGACCCATAGTCACTGCAGTGATCACAGACCCATAGTCACCGCAGTGATCACAGACCCATAGTCACCGCAGTGATCACAGACCCATAGTCACCGCAGTGATCACAGACCCATAGTCACCGCAGTGATCACAGACCCATAGTCACCGCAGTGATCACAGACCCATAGTCACCGCAGTGATCACAGACCATAGTCACCGCAGTGATCACAGACCCATAGTCACCGCAGTGATCACAGAATAGTCACCGCAGTGATCACAGACCCATAGTCACCATAGTAGACACAAAAACAACAAAAATCCAAACAAAACAGAGAACAAGATGGAACTTCAAGAAAGCTGACTGGAAGCTATATCAAGAAAGCTGACTGGAAGCTATATCAAGAAAGCTGACTGGAAGCTATATCAAGAAAGCTGACTGGAAGCTATATCAAGAAAGCTGACTGGAAGCTATATCAAGAAAGCTGACTGGAAGCTATATCAAGAAAGCTGACTGGAAGCTATATCAAGAAAGCTGACTGGAAGCTATATCAAGAAAAATCCGACCAACTCCTGAACAATCTGACAGACAACAGCGTAGACAAATTAAACGAGATGTTCACACAAATAATACTCAACACAGCAGAACAAACTATACCTAAAGGATGTACAACACAATATCGACCATTTTGGAACACAGAACTGGAGACAGCAGTATCAGAAAGAAAGAAAGCCAGAACAATACTTGAGCAGAACCCAACTTTGAATAATAAAATAAGCTATAACAAGGCTAGTGCAAAGGTCAAACTAGTTACTAAAAAAGCAAAGAAAGAGAAATGGCAAGAAACATGCAGTAAACTCGATCTGCGACATGAAGGAAATAAAGCATGGAGACTTATGCAACATTTGTCTGGTGATAAAAGAGAACCAAATCCTAAACCAATCAAATTTAATAATAAAATCATCAGCTCAACAAAAAATATAGTTACAAAATGTAATAGTTACTTTGCTTCAGTCAACAGAACGAACAAACTTATAGATGGCGATAACATTCAGCTACATAATTTATAGTTAATTGAAAGAGCCCCAACAACAAATGTTGCAATATTTGAAGAAGATTTAAACATTAGGGAACTAGAAAAGGCATTAAGAAAATTAAAATGTAGAAAATCCCCAGGCCCCGACAAGATACACAATGAGATGATAAAGCATCTCGGCAAGTCAGGGAAAGAAACATTTTTTTTTTTAGTACCCCCCGTCACGCCAAGTGGCGTATAGGGAAATATGGTGTTAGTGACCCTATATTTTACAGACCTTCAGCACATGATTTTTGGGGTAATGTGGTCGGTATTACGCCCGTGCTGCTTTACTTTCCCAGAAAAAATCCGGTACCCATTTAAGGCTGGGTGAACCCGGAGCCGTCGGTTGGGATCGAACCCTACCCCTTGTCCGTAGTAGTCCAGTTCACTAACCACTGAGCTATCGCGGCTCCCACTAATTTTCAGGGAATTAGTAAAACCCAGGTGTCCTCGCCAGGGTACGAACCCCGGCTGTTGCCGTGGTAAGCCAACCGCCTATCGATTGCGCTAACCGGACACCCAAAGAAACATTAGAGACAAATAATAATAAATAAATATTATTATATTGGGAAACCATGGAGTACGGGTTCGATCCTGCTTCGAACCATATATTGTTCTTTGTTTTTTTTCTGTTGTTTATTTGTCATTTTTTCCGAGTGTTAACACATACCTCTTCCTTCTATGATTCCCAAAGAAACTTTACTCAGACTGATCAACAAGTCATGGAAAGAAAGCAAAATTCCCAAGACATAGAGAAATGCCTATATAGTGCCATTGCTCAAAAAGAACAAGCCTCCAGATGACCCCAGAAGCTATTGTCCCCTATCCTTAACATCATGCATAGGTAAAATAGCTGAGAGTATGGTCAATAGCAGACTATAATGGTATTTGGAAACCTCTAATACTCTGTGCTACGAACAAGCTGGTTTCAGGGAAGGCAAAACATAGAAGACCAAATCTTCAGTTTAATACAACAGGTCCAAGATGGATTTCAGAAGAGACAACATACTCTAGCCATCCTAGTGGACCTGCATCAGGCTTATGATAGAGTCTGGCATAAGGGGCTTTTATTGAAGATGAGAGATGCCGGTACATGGGAAACTGTACAAATGGGTCAAATATTTCCTAGTTGACAGAACAATACAAACTAAATTAAATGAATCCTTATCAGACAAAGAGGCACTAGAAGAAGGATTACCACAGGGACCACCACTCAGTTGTACCCTTTTTTGATATATATCAATGATCTGACCAAATCCCTGATAAATAAAAAAGCTCTCTATGCGGACGATCTGGTCATGTGGAGTACTAACGAAAATATTAGAACAGCTGAAGCACAACTAAATAAAGACCTGAGGCACCTAGAAGAATACTGCAATACCTGGAAAATAAAAATAAATGTACAGAAAACAGTATATACAGTATTTACTAGAAGTAACAAAATAGCTAAGGCAAACATCAAACTCAATCTCCAACACAATAGTCTTCAAAAAGAGAAACACCCTACATACTTAGGAATACAACTAGACCGACAATTTAACCTGAAGAAACACGTAGAGAATCTCACTAAGAAGGCAACACAAAGACTTCAACTAATGAAAAGGCTTTGCAGTACCTTATGGGGAGCAGACAAAGAAACACTTAGAAATCTCTATCTGGGATATGTTCGCTCTGTTTTGGATCATGGCAGCTCGCTCCTAGTGACATGCAGCAAAACAACTAACAGGGCATTGGACAAGATACAAAATAATGCATTACGACTCATCAGCGGTGCATTGAGGTCCACTCCAGTTGCAGCCTGCGAAATTCACTGCAATGTGGAACCTTTAGAGTTGGGGAGAAACAAGGCCGCTATGGTACTCTATGAAAGACAGAAAAGAATGGAGAAGGATCACCCAAACAGAAATTTAGTAGATACATGGACTCCAAAACAAAGAATTAAGCAGATGTCAGTATTACAACATGTTAGAAATATACAAGAGAAATTCCATCTACATGAAAAACAACTACAAACATCAAGAGTCATCAAGTACGAATTATTAAAAAGCCTGAAATAAATGTAGAGATATGTGACAGAACAGATAAAAGGGCAGACCCAGTATCAGTAACACTAGCAGCAAGGAAAACAATAGATACTTATCCAGAAGATTGGATACATATATACACAGATGGTGCAGCCACTAACGCTACTTCAAAAGCTGGATATGGAATATTAATACGTTATCCAGATGGAACAGCAGAAGAAATATGTGGACCTTGTGGTGAAGTCTGTAACAATTATGAAGCAGAAATAACAGCTATTGACACAGCAACTTATCATTTAAATACGATTTTCGATACCACACCATCAAAGAAAACAAACAGTTATATTTACGGATTCCAAATCGGCTCTGCAAGCACTGGGAAACAACACAAACAAACCAGATCTCACACAGCTTATCATAGACACAGACAAACTCATTGAAACACATAACATAAGATTGGTAATGCAATGGATCCCGGGACACTCAAACATACCAGGAAATGATAAGGCAGATACATTAGCTAAGAGAGGATCCAGACAGACACAGATACATACATCCATCACACTAGACACAGCCAAACAACTCATAAACTCCCAACAGTAGGGAGGAGTGGCTGAATGGATGGGCCTCAGGGAAAACAGGGAGAGAGCTTTTTAAATATATGGCAAGACCAAATTCACAAGACAACATCAACAACCTAACAAGAAGAGACCAAACCACCATCTTTACACTGAGAACAGGACATGTTATGTTGAATAACCACATTAATAGAATACAACAAAACCATACCCCAGTATGTCCACTCTGTAATCACCCACAAGAAACTGTAGAACACCACCTGTTTCAATGTCCTGAGCTCACTGACATCAGAACAACACTATTTCCCCAAAGACCCTCCAAATGGAACACTCTGTACGGAACAACAGCAGAACTTTAAAATACTTGCAGATACTACTACATGGCATTGGGCCGAAGGGCAACAGCTCAAAGGTCGCTGGATCCATAACAACAACATAAACAGATGGGATAGGATACTTTAAGTGAGCATCAATAACATTTAGAGTGTTATTTAAATAATCAGGCGGGATAGCAAACTCAAAGTGAGAGTCAGTAACATTTAGTGCGCCATTTAAAAAAAGCGTCGGGATACTTACCCAACACAATGCTTGCGTTTGATATCGTACTGGTACCCTGGATCGCAGAAGTTGACTTCTGGCTGTCCGTTCTTACAAACGGTGGAGCCCCAGCAACCTCTCTCTATGACTCTGCCTTCATTATTGGCATTGCATTCTCTGCGAGGAACGACCACTGAGAGGGGCACAAAGTTCACATATATTTAGATGTAAAATATATGTGTATAAATACAGGCTGACACTTACTTTCAATAGTACATACATACATAGATACATATATACATATATACATACATACATACATACATACATACATACATACATACATACACATAAACTTTTAAACAAGCGAGCAAAGAGGAGGTTGTTAGGTGTGTAGGTAGGTAGTTAGGTGTGTATGTAGGTAGTTAGGTGTGTAGGTAGGTAGTTAGATGTATAGGTAGGTAGTTAGGTGTGTAGCTAGGTAGTTAGGTGTGTTGGTAGGTAGTTAGGTGTGTAGCTAGGTAGTTAGGTGTGTAGGCAGGTAGTTAGATGTGTAGGTAGGTAGTTAGACGTGTAGGTAGGTAGTTAGATGTGTAGGTAGGTAGTTAGATGTGTAGGTAGGTAGTTAGATGTGTAGGTACGTAGTTAGATGTGTAAGTAGGTAGATAGGTGTGTAGGTAGGTAGTTAAGTGTGTTGGTAGGTAGATAGATGTGTAAGTAGGTAGTTAGGTGTGTAGGTAGGTAGTTAGATGTGTAAGTAGGTAGTTAGGTGTGTAGGTAGGTAGTTAAGTGTCTTGGTAGGTAGATAGATGTGTAAGTAGGTAGTTAGGTGTGTAGGTATGTAGTTAAATGTGTTGGTAGGTAGTTAGATGTGTAAGTAGGGAGTTAGGTGTGTAGGTAGGTAGTTAGGTGTGTAGGTATGAAGTTAGGTGTCTAGGTAGGTGTGCAGGTAGGTATGTAGGTAGGTAGTTAGGTGCGTAGATAGTTAGGTGTGTAGGTAGGTAGTTAGGTGGTTTAGTAGGTAATTAGGTGTGTAGGTAAGTATGTAGGTAGGTTGTTATGTGTGTCGGTAAGTAGTTAGGCGTGTAGGTTGGTAGTTAGGTAGGTAGTTAGGTAAGTAGGTAGGTAGTTAGTGCGTAGATCGGTAGTTAGGTGTGTAGGTAGGTAGTTAGGTGTGTAGGTAGGTAGTTAGGTGTGTAGGTAGGTAGTTAGATATGCAGGTTGGTAGTAAGATGTGTAGGTAGGTAGTTAGATGTGTAGGTAGTTAGATGTGTAGTCAGGTAGTTAGATGTGTAGATAGGTAATTAAGTGTGTAGGTAGGTAGTCATGTGTGTATAGGTAGTTAGTTGTGTAGACAGGTAGTTAGATGTGTAGATAGTAGTTAGATGTTCAGATAGATAGTTATCGTTTAGGTAGGTAGTCAGATGTGAATGTAGGTAGGGGTTAGGTAGTTAGGTGTGCAGTAGGTAGTTAGGTGCGTAGGTAGGTAGTTAGGCATGTAGGAAGGTAGTTAGGCGCATCGGTAGGTAGTTGTGTGTGTAGGTAGGTAGTTAGGTGCGTAGGTAGGTAGTTAGGTGTGTAGGTAGGTAGTTAGGTGTGTAGGTTGGTAGTTAGGTGTGTAGGTAGGTAGTTAGATGTGTAGGTTTGTAGTTAGGTGCGTGGGTAAGTAGTTACGTGCGTAGGTAGGTAGTTAAGCATGTAGGTAGGTAGTTAGTTGTGTAGGTAGTTAGGTACGTAGGCGGGTAGTTAGGTGTGTAGGTCGGTAGTTAGGTTCGTAGGTAGGTAGTTAGGTATGTAGGTATGTACTTATTTTTGTAGTTGGGTAGTCAGATGTGTAGATATGTAGTTAGATGTGTAGATAGTAGTTAGATGTTCATGTAGATAGATGAGAAGGTAGGTCGTTAGGTGCACAGATAGGTAGTTAGGTGTGCAGTAGGTAGTTAAATGCGTAGGCAGGTAGTTAAGTGTGTAGATAGGTAGTTAGGTGTGTAGGTAGTTAGGTGTGTTGGTAGGTAGTTAGATGTGTAGGCAGGTAGTCAGGTGTGTAGGTAGGTAGTTATGTGTGTAGGTGGTTAGTTGTGTAGGTGGGTAGTTAGGTGTGTAGGTAGGTAGTTAGATGTGTAGATAGGTAGTGAAGTTTATAGGTATGTAGCTAGGTGCGTAGGTAGGTAGTTAAATATGTAGGCAGGTAGTTAAGTGTGTAGGCAGGTAGTTAGGTGTGTAGGTAGGTAGTTAGGTGCGTAGGTAGGTAGTTATGTATATAGGTAGGTAGTTATGTTTGTAGTTAGGTAGTTAGATGTGTAGATAGGTAGTTAGATGTGTAGATAGTAGTTCAATTTTCAGGTAGGTAGATGTGCAGTAGGTAGTTAAATGTGTAGATTGGTAGTTAGGTGTGTAGGTAGGTAGTTAGATGTGTAGGTAGGTAGTTAGGTGTGTAGATAGGTAGTTAGGTGTGTAGGTAGGTAGTTAGGTGTGTAGGTAGGTAGTTAGGTGTGTAGGTAGGTAGTTAGGTGTGTAGGTAGGTAGTTATGTATATAGGTAGGTAGTTATGTTTGTAGTTAGGTAGTTAGATGTGTAGATAGGTAGTTAGATGTGTAGATAGTAGTTAAATGTTCAGGTAGGTAGATGTGCAGTAGGTAGTTAAATGTGTAGATTGGTAGTTAGGTGTGTAGGTAGGTAGTTAGGTGTGTAGGTAGGTAGTTAGGTGTGCAGATAGGAAGTTAGGTGTGTAGGTAGGTAGTTAGGTGTGTAGGTAGGTAGTTAGGTGTATAGGTAAGTGGTTAGGTGTGTAGGTAGGTAGTTATGTGTGTAGTCAGGCAGTTAGGTGTGTAGGTAGGTAAAAAGAAGTGTAGATTTTTTGTTATAAATAAATAGACTATTTACTAACCGTGTATTTATCTACTATTTTCGTCATTAACTATAACAAATATGCTTAATACATTCAAGTAATAAGGTGTTCATATGTATTCTTGAATTTTATGAAAACTGTATTTAAATAATGAGTTAGTTTAAGAAATTAATTCTGTTAAGAATGTGAATTAAATTACAGCCGTGAGTTAAATTAGAATAAATTATTATTAAAAGTTTAGCAGAAATGCTGGTTATTTCAACACAACTGCCATCTGTATGTTTCGGGAGTCAGAAGTTCTGGCCAGCAGTGTTTTCTTCACATCGAAATCTCTATAGCTGAACGTGGAGTGAACTGTTAGAATTATTAACTAGGTCTGCACAAATGTCTGATTCACCTAACAGTAAAATGAATTTCAAAATAACCTAAAGCTATAATACTATAAAAAAATATATATATATTATTTCAACGAAAGAGTGATCTCCCCTTAGTTGACGTCGTAATAAATCTTCAGTTGTTCTCGAAAAGGTTCTCAAACGCTGCCACAAAAGAGATCGCTTCTCAATTCATCTGCTATTTTCTTCTTTAAAAAAAAAAAAACAAGAAAAATAATAATTAAACGTGGACCTTTAGTTGATGTAACTTTGCCTGTTCCAATGTGCTTCCCTGATGAAATATGTCCGAATTTTAGCTGCGTCTTCTGACATATCACGCCACAGCACTTGTGCCTTTTAAGTTTAGTTTGAATCTTGCCTCAGTTAAGTTTTGGTTTAATTGTTTATATATTTTAACTTACTAATGTTCACATGTTATCTATTTTTATCCACCGATATGAAGCACATCTCTCTTTTATCATCTCATAGCTTATCCCTCTGTTTATTTCTCCCTGATTTACCTGTTTCGCTCATTTTAGATGTAGTAAAGTTTATGGTTATTTCTTTGTCCGCTTCTGTTATTCTCGTTTTCTGATGTTGGCCGCATGTAGGCAGAAACATCACTATTTTGTTGTGTTCCCTATTTGTAAAGCTGCCATCATACCTCGTAAGAGTGTTCGTTACACCCCACTGCTTGCTCCTTTTAATTCACTTATTTAAAGTGTGAAAGTGTTAAACTAAGAATGGCAAAATGTTACATCTTCTCAATATCCCTGTATGGTGCAAAAACATGGACATTAGACAAGAAAACAGAACAGAAAATTGAAGCCTTTGAAATGTGGATTTATAGAAGAATAAGTAGAATTGGATGGAAAGAAAAGACAACAAACGATACAGATTTAAAACAACTGAAAATAAAAAGAGAACTACTAAATACAATTAAGACAAGACAAATGACATTTTTGGGGCATGTTAAAAGACACATCAGCCTACTAAAAGTAATATTGGAAGGGAAAATACAAGGTAAAAGAGGCAGACCAAGACTAACATGGATGAGTAACATCAATAGATGGTCAAGTCAATCTATGACAGCCTGCACCATCAAAGCAAGAAACAGAGTAGAATGGCGATCCATGGTAGCCTACCTTCGTTGCGGAGAAGGCACACGATGATGATGATGATGATTTAAAGTGATGATAGGAATCAAACTATTTTAACTGCATCTTTTCGATTAATTCCTATGCATAAGTGTACAGGAGAAAATGTATTCCATTTGACCTGCCTGGAAATCACACGTTGTACTGAGAGCCTTGTATTGGGTTGCATCAGATAGAGCATCAAACATGGTTGGGTGCAACAACTTTGTCACAGCCATTCTTATTATGGTTGTAAAACATCTGCCGCAGATGGGCACACCAATTGTGAACAAGATGTGTAGGAAACATAGGACTGTACCCTCGCGTTGTAACAGTTGTTTCCCTTTTCTATGGATACAGAGGTCTCCTAATGACAAATTGAGAATCACCGAATAAAGTGCTATGTTTACTCAAGGGGACACTACTCTTCCACGCTGTTCCGAACTGAAATCTCTCTCTCTCTCTCTCTGCGATCAGGACTCAGTCAGAGTAGGATTCCAGACTCCCACATGAAGTCAGCTGTCAGGTTAAGTGTGTTGATCGCCCCCACAAACAGAACGTCACATTTAGAGTCCGCCAGATCCACTCTGACTGAACACCCGTTAATACGCTGCACTGTGTTCTACGCCAGTGGCCCAGTGCATCCGATTTCAGCCAGAATTTTATTCAGGTTTGCTTTCCTTAGCCTTTGATCGTCCCCAATCTTCCTGCAAAGCAGCAGATTGTCTTTTCTGTAGGGGGATTCTGCCCTTAGATGGTCTGCCCTCCCAGGTTTACGAGCACCATCTGCCCGAGTCACTAGAGGTGACTAACACAGACATGCACACACAAAGATATGAGATGTGACTAACACCGACACACATCAAGATATATGACACATGACTATCATAGACATGCACATAAAGATATGAGATATGACTGACTTAGACATGCACACACAAAGATATCACACATACCTAACATAGACATACACACAAAGATATAAGATATGATTAACATAGCTATGCACACACAAAGATATGAGATGTGACTTACATAGCCCTGCACACACAAGAATATGAAATGTGACAAACACAGACATGCACACACAAAGATATGAGATATGACTAACATAAACATGCACACAAAGATATGAGATATGACTAACATAAACATGCACACAAAGATATGAGATATGACTAACATAAACATGCACACAAAGATATGAGATATGACTAACATAAGCATGCACACAAAGATATGAGATATGACTAACATAAACATGCACACAAAGAAATGAGATATGACTAACATAAACATGCACACAAAGATATGAGATATGACTAACATAAACATGTACACACAAAGATATGAGATATGACTAACATAAACATGCACACAAAGATATGAGATATGACTAACATAAACATGCACACAAAGATATGAGATATGACTAACATAAACATGTACACACACAACGATATGAGATATCCCTAACCCAGACATGCACACACAAAGATATGAGATATGACTAACATAAACATGCACACAAATATATGAGATATCCCTAACCCAGACATGCACACACAAAGATATTACACATGACTAACACAGATACACACTAAGTTATGAGATATTACTAAACTCAGACGCACATAAAGATATGAGACATGATTAACACGGACACACCAAGATATGAGACATGACTAACATGACAAACACCTAGATATGAGCCATGGCTAGCACACACACACACACACACACACACACACACACACACACACACACACACACACACACACACACACACACACACACACACACACACACACACACACACACACACACACACACACACACACACACACACACACACACACACACACACACACACACACCACACACACACACACACACACACACACACACACACACACACACACACACACACACACACACACACACACACACACACACACACACACACACACACACACACACACACACACACACACACACACACACACACAAGTTAAGATTTGAACTGAAATAATTAGCGGCACAAAACTGGATCGTCATCATTATATATATATGTATATATGTAAGGTGTTGATTATAAATATATCTGCTTTTCACACTAAACACTTAGGTTAAAAAAAAAAAAAGTAAAAGAGCCCCCGTCACGCCAAGTGGCGTATAGGGAATATGGTGTTAGTAACCATACATTTTACAGACCTTCAGCACATGATTTTTGGGGTAATGTGGTCGGTATTACGCCCGTGCTGCTTTACTTCCCCAGAAAAAAAATCCGGTACCTATTTAAGGCTGGATGAACCCGGAAGCCGTTGGTTGAGATCGAACCCTACCTCTTGTCCTTTGTAGTAACCACTCAAGATCGATCATATAATTTTT
The DNA here is from genome assembly GCA_032433765.1 of Megaustenia siamemsis. Lineage (NCBI taxonomy): Eukaryota > Metazoa > Mollusca > Gastropoda > Stylommatophora > Ariophantidae > Megaustenia > Megaustenia siamemsis. The sequence goes on along the minus strand of JAVIAB010000024.1, from coordinate 66,930,424 downwards.
TTTCACCTTTAGTTCGGTAGTCTCTCAATATATACATCATTATTCCACCAATCCTCCTCTTCTCTTAAGGATAGGAGCACAATCTTGGCGATGTTCTGTTTGTCCAGAGAAAGGCGACACTCAACGCCAGAGCTGCCAGCGAACTTATCGTCTATTTCAATGTCATGTACAGCGGCGTGCCCTGGATAGTACACCCAGGTTAACGCTCTCACTCTAGAGCATTCCATAAGCTGCAGTCAATCTTCTATACCAGCGTTCCTCAAACTGTGGCCCTCGGCCCTCCAGGGGTCCGCGGTGTCGTCACAGGGAGTCCGCGAAAGCTTGAAGAATAGTATGCTATTGTAGCTAACTGTAACGAGTAAATGAATGAATGAATGAAAACTTGGTGGTACACGGCAACAAAATGTATATAATCGGGTCAGATGTAAAAAAAAAAATAACTGAAGAACTGCTTTGTGCAAAGAAACACTTTGTGAGTCCGTCAGCAAGAATGCGTGATCAACATTCTGTGCAACTAACTGTGATTGCCTCCGTTACTGCTTCTTACCCCATCTTCATGCTGGACACCGCAATAATATATGTTTACGTTACAATGTTTAAGTGAGATGGTTTGTGTGATAACATTTGAATTTTACGCAATAAAACCGACGCAACTCTATCAGCGTTACTCACGTACTTCCTATTTTCCCAAACGAACGCTGAAATTGTAATTTTTCATTTTGTCCCCTATTTTAATTATTCCGCGTGCTAAATTGTTATTTTAAAGGGATTCAACTCTAATATAAATACATGTTTTCTGGTAAGCATAGACTGATCTCCCTTGTGTAATATTCACAGTCATGTGCAAAGTGGAAAATGGCTAGCAGGAGTGAAGTATCAAGATTAACTAATGCAAAATTGTATAAAAACAGCAGAAACGGCTAGAGAATTATGCTCAAAGAACTTTGAAATTGAGTTATTGATTTATTAACGGTCATCATCATTGCACTCCGAACATCTCCATAGGTGCTCATATCCCCTCCTCAGCAAGTCCCGCAGCGTCCAGCGACTGACGACTCCAGTTCTGTGTTGGTTAAGTCTTCTTATACGCCCACTAAGTTTCTCGTTTCTGGCTGTGCCCATCTTAACTCCCATCTCTTTCACCCGAAGGAGTGATGTGGACTCATGTATGTCGAAATCCTGTGCTTTGAATGTGTTGGACTAGTAGTTGTAGTAAAACTGATAATTATATTTTAGATTTACATAACATGATTTGAGGCAATTAAAAAACGTTTTTTAAATATAAAAATGTTGGTTATTATTCTTTTTTTTCGCATCCTTCACTTTGTTTTCTAATTTTGTTTTAGCGACTATGAAACTGTATTCTTTCCCCTTTTATTTGATGCCTAAAACATGTCTCTGTGACTTGTATTAACTACAATGTGACAGATTTTGTGCAAGAAAACCAAAATTAAAGTAAACAGGGACAACAATGTCGGTCTTAAATATGAAATCACGCGAGTTGTATCATCAACAGAGTCATTGCTATTTTGGTTTTCTGATTGCGCCATGGATAAAGCTTTACTCTCAGAAATAAATAGAAAGTGTAGATCATGTTTACAGATGATTACGATTGTCTAGAACACGGGAAAGTGCTAGAAAAATGTGATGATAAAATGCCGGTCATGAAATAATTGAAGAATCTAAAGCCGGGTACAAAATCGCAGGATGTGAAAACCTTTACTAATCTGTTTTGCACTGAGGAGTGGAGTGGTTTTCAAAATCTGAAAGAGGGCACATTGAATGATTGATTGATTACGTGTGTATGAAGTCTGGAAATGAGCAATCAAATAACGGTATTAGTTTACTAGTAAGCTTTTATTATTTACTCTTGTAAGATTTGACATCACAACACTCCTGGCAACTCATGGGTGTTCTGTCACTTTCAGCAGGTGACGAAATGTGTAAACATTGAGGGTAAGACTTTTTCATATCTAGTTCGCACTTGTACTGTAGCTTGTCACTTCTTGTAGTTCTACTTCATATCCTAAACTGCTACCGTCTCAAATTTCATTCTCACCGAAAGCCGTATCGATAACCACAATATATAATTTATAAATGCACTAAAGACGTCACCGTATTGCATATTCACCGCCCCTCGCACATCGCACTGCCAATTAGTGCTTTTGTTCCAACTATTTCCTTCATGACCAGGGCAAGTTAACCGAGTCTATTTTTAATATTGTATTTTATATAATATAAAGTATATTATATATCTGTATATAAAGTTGAACGCATTCGAAAATAAATGTCTAAGGAAAATACTTGGTAGAGCGTGGAACGAACTCAAAACAAACGAGGAAATTAGAGAAATCGCCAATCAACCACTAATATCTTCAGTAATAAAGAAAAGACGATGGTCATATGTTGGACATGTAATGAGAAGAGATAATAACCGAATAGCAAAGCAAGCCCTCATGTGGGAAACAACAGGTAAGAGGAAAAGAGGCCGCCCCAGAGAGACACTGAGAATAACATTGATGAGAGGTGCAAGAGCAACAGGAATCGGCTCCCTCAGTGAGATAGAGTTGCTTGCGCAGAACAGAGACAAATGGCGAGATTTGATAAAAGATCTTTAGAATGATTGAAAAATGCTGGAATAAAAAATTTAGATAAGAGGAAGAGTATCTGAGTATGCCCTAAGTGCCGGCTGCGGCTCGAAAGGTCAATAGATTGTTAGATTTGTAATATTTGAGGCTTCTAGATACGTCATCAACTCCGGCCGAAAACATTTGTTATGCACCTTTCGAGGGATTTACAGAGAGTTACCCAATTGTCGCCCGTTACAGCTATGATGTTGAATCACTCGAAGGTAGCAGCTGCTCGATGTTATCTGCAAGTTGTGGATGCAAACCATATTCTTCAAGACTTGAAAGAAAAAAACAAAAGAAGAAAAAGTGGTATGGTTACATCTTGACATAGGTGAGGAACAACGACAAATTAAAACGATGTTTCGGCTAAGTAAGCCTTCAGCTGGAACAATAGACAGCACAAAACGATGTTTCGGCTCAGTAAGCCTTCAGCTGGAACAAAAGACAGCACAAAACGATGTTTCGGCTCAGTAAGCCTTCAGCTGGAACAATAGACAGCACAAAACGATGTTTCGGCTCAGTAAGCCTTCAGCTGGAACAATAGACAGCACAAAACGATGTTTCGGCTCAGTAAGCCTTCAGCTAGAACAAAAGACAGCAAAAAACGATGTTTCGGCCCAGTAAGCCTTCAGCTAGAACAAAAGACAGCACAAAACGATGTTTCGGCTCAGTAAGCCTAGCTGGAACAAAAGACAGCACAAAACGATGTTTCGGCCCAGTAAGCCTTCAGCTAGAACAAAAGACAGCAAAAAACGATGTTTCGGCCCAGTAAGCCTTCAGCTAGAACAAAAGACAGCACAAAACGATGTTTCGGCTCAGTAAGCCTAGCTGGAACAAAAGACAGCACAAAACGATGTTTCGGCCCAGTAAGCCTTCAGCTAGAACAAAAGACAGCAAAAAACGATGTTTCGGCCCAGTAAGCCTTCAGCTAGAACAAAAGACAGCACAAAACGATGTTTCGGCTCAGTAAGCCTAGCTGGAACAAAAGACAGCACAAAACGATGTTTCGGCCCAGTAAGCCTTCAGCTAGAACATAAGACAGCAAAAAACGATGTTTCGGCTCAGTAAGCCTAGCTGGAACAAAAGACAGCACAAAACGATGTTTCGGCCCAGTAAGCCTTCAGCTAGAACAAAAGACAGCACAAAACGATGTTTCGGCCCAGTAAGCCTAGCTGGAACAATAGACAGCACAAAACGATGTTTCGGCTCAGTAAGCCTAGCTGGAACAAAAGACAGCACAAAACCAAAACGACTTTTCGCCTCAGTAAGCCTCCTTCACCTACGAAAATCTGTAACTATACCACTTTTTCCCGATTTTAAAATGTCATCCATATCACCAGCTTTACAGCAGCTCCGCTCTGTTATGCCATCACTCCACATTCTTCAAGGCTGTTAAGTCTCCCTTCTATAAGGACTGAATGAGAAACTTACCATTCCAATATGGCACAGTTTCCAAAAGTGCCGATCTACAAGAACGACAGAGAACACACAATGCATTCCGAAACAGCATCATTTCATAAACGGAACGGCAATGAAAGCACAATTAAATAAAACTAAAAGATTATGACTACGAATATGAAGAAAAACTTAAAGCAATGAGTTCATACGAAATTGTTTCCCTGCGTTAAATTTAAACTCTCTGTCTGTCTGTCTGTCTGTCTGCCTGCCTGTCTGTCTGTCTGTCTGTCTGTCTGTCTGTCCGTCTGTCTGTCTGTCTCTCTGTCTGTCTGTTTACTTGTTAACAACCACCAACTACAAAGAGGGAAAAAAATACAAAAACATGACTATATAGTTAAATAAATAAAATAGTTTCCTTCACATTCAATTTCTGTCATTTTTATCTCCTTCACACACACACACACACACATACACACACGTACAAACACACACACACATATATGCATATATACATATATTATGTATATTTTTTCCTTCTACCCCTACACCTGCTCTCTATTCGACTATATTCCAATGTCACGCTCCTTTGCCCTCTCCCTCCATCCAACATAACATTTCAATCATTTCTTCCAGGTGCTGTCCTCATTCAACATAAAACTATGACTCAATCACCACATATCAGACCACATATCACACTATATACTTGCTAAATTGAACATTTAAAATGAACATTGGTTACTTTTATAACTCGAACGGTGTTCTTTATCAACACGATCGCCATTACTGTGTTCAGTACTTGCCAAAATTGCCTTTCAAAATTGACTATTAAAAATCAACGCTATGTATGTTCTATGTTGAGCCAGCTAGTCGAAGGGTCACACCTGCAAGAGCTCATGCGAACAAAGAAATAAACAAACCAAAAAACAAAAGCAAGCAAACAAACAACTGCATCGATTATAACCGTTGCTGAAAAACGTCATCATCTACACCACCTGTTCAAATATAGATGTCAGCGGTTCTACAAGAAGACAGTTCTGCGATACGGGTAGAATTTACATTGCTATAGTGCAGACACGGAATGTGTTTTTCATTGTTATATAGAGCTTGACGTATTTTATGTAGAACCAGCCTTAATATATGGTTGTGAAACATGGACAATAGGAATACAGACAAGAACGTCACTGTAGGCTGTGGAAATATGGTTTTGTAGAAGACTTTTGAGAATATCATAGACGGCAAAGAAGAGTAATGAAAACGATCTGAAAGAGGCCAAAGCAAAAAGAGAGCTAATATTCAATATTTGGAAGAAACAATCATAATTTTTTAGCCATGTAATAAGAAGGGAACAGATGGAATAGATTGTAACAACTGGGAAAATTGAGGAACGAAGAGGTAGAGATAAGAAAAGAGAAAAGATACCAGACAGCATAAGAGAATGGCTTGGCGGAAAGTCAACAACAGAAATGATAAATAACAATCGAGCTCGAAAGTTGTGGAGAGACATGATAACCTACGCCAGCAGGAATGACACTTGATGATGATGATTGAAGTGTGGAAGCGGATCCTGGATAATCGGACAAGAAACAAGAACATTTTTGGCGATCACTCCAATGGAAGCTTCCAGCATGACCACGATATGGGGGACTGAGTTGTCTAGAGGGTAAGATGTCGGCCTCTTGACAGAACGGTTCCGGGTTCCAATCCGGTTATAGGCGGTTGGAATGTTTTTTTTCCAATCCGGTTATAGGCGGTTGGAATGTTTTTTTTCCAATCCGGTTATAGGCGGTTGGAATGTTTCTTTTCCAATCCGGTTATAGGCGGTTGGAATGTTTCTTTTTCAATCCGGTTATAGGCGGTTGGAATGTTTCTTTTTAAATCCGGTTATAGGCGGTTGGAATGTTTCTTTTCCAATCCGGTTATCATCATCAGCATTGAGTGCCGTCTCCGCAACGAAGGTTGGCTACCATGGAGCGCCATTCTGCTCTATCTCTTGCTTTGATGGTGCAGGTTGTCATCGGTTGATTTGTCCATCTTTTGATGTTACTCGTCCATGTTAATCTTGGTCTGCCTCTGCCTCTTTTACCTTGTATTTTCCCCTCCGGGATTACTTTCAGTAGGCTGTTGTGTCTTTTAACATGGCCTAAGAATTGCATTTGTCTTGTTCTAATTGTGTTCAGAAGTTCTCTTTTAATTTTTAGTTGTTTTAAGACTTCATCGTTTGTTTTCTTTTCCTTCCATCCAATTCTACCTATTCTTCTATATATCCACATTTCGAAGGCTTCAATTCTCTGTTCTGTTTTCTTGTCTAATGTACATGTTTCAGCACCATATAGGAATATTGAGAAGATGTAACATTTTGCTATTCTTAGTTTTAGCTTTTGTGTTATTTGTTTTGATGTTAGTATGTCCTTCATAACATTAAAATTACTTTTTGTCATTCCTATTCTTTTGTTTATTTCAGTTGTACATTTTCCATCACTGGTTATAGTATGTCCAAGGTAGTTATAGTTCTGAACTGTCTCAAGGTCTATTCCTTCAATTTTGATATCCACTTGTGGGTTTTGAGTATTTTCTTTGTTTATGATCATAGTTTTAGTCTTTTTGATATTCATATCTAATCCATATTTTTTTTCTTGTCGTGTTTATTTCATTAAGTAATTGTTGTAGGTCTTTAGGATTTTCTGCTAGTAGTACAGTATCGTCAGCATATCTTAGGTTATTGATTATCTTTCCATTAATTCGTAGGCCTGGCATCTCTATAATGTTTTTAAAGATTTGCTCAGTGTATAGATTGAACAAGCTTGGTGATAGGTTGCATCCTTGTCTTACTCCTCTTTTTATATCAATGGGTGTAGAGAACTCTTTGTTATATTTTATTATTGCTGTTTGCTCCCAGTATAGATTGCATATTAGTCGTATATCCATGTCATCTAGATGTATCTCTTTTAGGCATTTTATAAGTTGTTTGTGGTGTACTCTGTCAAAAGTTTTGGTGTAGTCTATGAAGCAGGCATATATTGGTTTGTTTACTTCTGTGTATTTTTCTATTAATGTTCTCATGCAGAATATGGGTTCTTTTGTCCCGCTATTTTTCCTAAATCCAAATTGCTGCTCATCTAATTCAGTATTGATTTTTTTCTGAATCCCCCTTGTATAACTTTTAGCAAGATTTTTGTAACATGGCTCATTAGGCTTATTGTTCTAAAGTCACTGCATTCAACTGCACCATTCTTTTTAGGCAATGCAATGAAAGCTGATGTTTTTAGTTCAGTTGGTATGTATCCTGTGTGGTATATGTCGTTGCATATGTCTGTAATCATTTCAATGCCAAAATCTTCAAGTGCCTGTATCATCTCTATCTGTATGCTTTCAGGTCTCCCTGCTGCTTTTCCCCTTTTCATTGTTTTTATAGCTTTTTCCACCTCAGATTTTAAGATTGTATAGCCTGATGTACATTTTATAACTGGTTTCTTGTCCCTTTGATCATGAAACAGTTCTGTTATATATTCCTGCCATCTATCTATGATATCCTTATTGTCTGTTAGCATTTTTCCTTTTTTGTCTGCAATGCATCCACCTTCTGTGGCTTTTTTATTTTTATTAGTCATTCTCTTTATTTCTGTGTGCATTCTTCTTAGGTCTTGTTTGCTTTCCATAGTTTCTATTTCTATACATTTTTGGCTGAGCCAGTCTTCTTTTGCCTTTTTGTACATTTTGCGTATTTCATTATCTATTTTATTGTATTGGGCAGTGTTCTTCGCTTGTCTCCTTTCTTCCATTTTTTCTAAGATGGTGTTAGTTATCCATTTTTGTTTTTTGTTCTTTTCTCTTTTGGGTAAGGTGTCGCAGGCTTTTTGTATGCTTTTCTTTATGCATTGCCATTTGGTTGTTACTTTTTCATCAGGATTTTCTCTTCTGTATTGTTCAATTCCTTCCTCTAGCAGCTTCTGGTATGTGTTCTTTACTTGTATTGTATAGGTATCTTTAATATCTTTTTGATTTAAAGCTGTTATATCGAGTGGATTTGTTGATGAATTAGATTTTTGCTTGTTTCTCTTTAGTTTGATTTTCATTTTAATCATTACAGGATTGTGATCAGAATTAATATCTGCTCCTGGGTAGGTTTTGGCTTTCTTTACGCTGTTACGGAACCTTTCTTTTATAATTATGTAATCTATTTGATTCCTCTTCCTATCTCCAGGGCTTTTCCATGTGTATAGTTTCCTTTTCTCTTGCTCAAAGTAGGTGTTACATATTATCAGCCTGTTTTCTTCACAGAAGTGTATTAATCTTTCTCCTCTGTCATTTCTTTTTCCTAACCCATGATTTCCTAAAATGGTCTTATATCTACCTTTTCCTACTTTAGCGTTCATGTCACACATTACAATCAAGATGTCTGAAGATTTCACTTGCTTCATAACTTTATTTAGGTCTTCATAGTATGCCTCTATTTGTTCATCTGTGTAGTCTTGAGTAGGTGCATATATCTGTATTATTGCTATGTCGAATGGTTTTGCTTTCAACTTGAGTAGTATAATCCTATCACTGTATGTCCATATTTACTTATATATTTTTGTAGCTCTCTTTTTATCAGTATTCCTACCTCCCTTTGATGTTCTGTTGTGTTTCCTGAGTATATAAATGTATATTTTTCGTCTTCAATGTACCCACATTCTTTCCACCTAGTCTCTGATATGCCTAAAATATCTATATTTATTCGTTCTGCTTCTTGAATCAGATTTTCCAATTTCCCTTGTTGATATAGAGTCCTAACATTTCAAGTACTTATTTTAAGATCTTTCCTCCGACATAAGTTCGAATTTCTCCGACTCTCTATGGCTTCCTCTGGACTAGTACGTGATGAGGCTCCAATCTCTTTCACGGTGGTCAGCCATGTTCGTCTTTCGTGTTCTGAACATGCCTCTTGTGTACCACACACTTTGCTGTTTTCGCTTTCTGGGCCGTTGATCATTCTTGATTCCTCCGCCTCCATCCACCGTCACAGACTTTTCACATAAGGGTTGAACATACCCGGTTTGCCGGCGACATTTTGTCGAACCATGTCCGATTATATCTCCGGTTATAATCCGGTTATAGGCGGTTGGAATGTTTCTTTTCCAATCCGGTTATAGGCGGTTGGAATGTTTCTTTTCCAATCCGGTTATAGGCGGTTGGAATGTTTCTTTTCCAATCCGGTTATAGGCGGTTGGAATGTTTCTTTTCCAATCCGGTTATAGGCGGTTGGAATGTTTCTTTTCCAATCCGGTTATAGGCGGTTGGAATGTTTCTTTTCCAATCCGGTTATAGGCGGTTGGAATGTTTCTTTTCGAACCCGTAGTTTCTTCATGGTTGTGCCCTCCGAACCCGTAGTTTCTTCATGCTTGTGCCCTCCGAACCCGTAGTTTCTTCATGCTTGTGCCCTCCGAACCCGTAGTTTCTTCATGCTTGTGCCCTCCGAACCCGTAGTTTCTTCATGGTTGTGCCCTCCGAACCCGTAGTTTCTTCATGGTTGTGCCCTCCGAACCCGTAGTTTCTTCATGCTTGTGCCCTCCGAACCCGTAGTTTCTTCATGGTTGTGCCCTCCGAACCCGTAGTTTCTTCATGGTTGTGCCCTCCTCTGGTCTTTGAATAGTCAGATTCAATGTCTATCACTTTTGGATGACGGAAAAAACCAAAACTGGATGTCCGCTATACACTCTGCGCACGTTAATTAAAGATCCATTTGACAGTTAAAAGTCGTAGAAAGTAATTTTTTTAAAGTAGCTGTCAGGAAAAAAAACACAGGCTACACTTCAAAATCTATACATATCAAAGACGGATGGTGTTGAGCCAAAAAGCGCAGACATCGTAATTTGTCGTAAAGAAACGACGGGGCCTCGGTAGCCTAGTTGGGAAAACCACTCGACTGGACTACGGACGTTCGGATAACCAGTGTTCGATTCCCGCTGGGAGCAGTGTGAGTTGTACTCGTGGTTCAAAAAAAAAAAAAAAAAAAAAAAAAAAAAAAAAAAAAATTACCCCCACGGTCGACCCAGCCGTTGGCAGAAATGGGTACCAAGGTATTACCCTGTGAAGGTGAGGAATGTCGCCTCGCATCTGATTTTCGATGCTTGAGGCGACACTACACAGAAATTTCCGAACATTTCTGAATAGGCGGCCGAGCACTTATGGGTGTAAACTCGCGTGCTAAGACGCCGGTTCAAGTCTCGTACTTTACTTACTTTAAAGAAACGACGTAACGCACCCACTCATAATTAACGGGTGATTACTAAGAGGAAGAACGACCGTTGCAAGAGCCAGAGTTCACATCATAACCTCTCTAGAAATCTGTGATAAGGACAGACCTTACATTGTGGTAAAGGAAGCTAGACAAAGAGTTGTTCAATGTTATGTAGAGCCAGTATTGACATATGTGGAAGCGCATCATGCACGGATAATCCGTCAAAAATTAGACAATCTTTTGAGCCACTAAAATAGGGATTTACTGAGGGATGTTGTGAACACAATGAATAGTAATAAAAGAGTAACGAACACTGTGTAAAGAGTAATAAGCACTGTGTAAAAGAGTAATAAGCACTGTGTAAAAGAGTAATAAGCACTGTGTAAAAGAGTTATGAGCACTGTGTAAAAGAGTAATAAGCACTGTGTAAAAGAGTAATAAGCACTGTGTAAAAGAGTAATAAGCACTGTGTAAAAGAGTAATAAGCACTGTATAAAAGAGTAATAAGCACTGTGTAAAAGAGTTATGAGCACTGTGTAAAAGAGTAATAAGCACTGTGTAAAAGAGTAATAAGCACTGTGTAAAAGAGTAATAAGCACTGTGTAAAAGAGTTATGAGCACTGTGTAAAAGAGTAATAAGCACTGTGTAAAAGAGTAATAAGCACAGTGTAAAAGAGTTAGGAGCACTGTGTAAAAGAGTAATAAGCACTGTGTAAAAGAGTTAGGAGCACTGTGTAAAAGAGTAGCAAGCACTGTGTAAAAGAGTAATAAGCACAGTGTAAAAGAGTAATAAGCACTGTGTAAAAGAGTAATAAGCACTGTGTAAAAGAGTTATGAGCACTGTGTAAAAGAGTAATAAGCACTGTGTAAAAGAGTAATAAGCACAGTGTAAAAGAGTTAGGAGCACTGTGTAAAAGAGTAATAAGCACTGTGTAAAAGAGTTAGGAGCACTGTGTAAAAGAGTAGCAAGCACTGTGTAAAAGAGTAATAAGCACTGTGTAAAAGAGTAGCACGCACTGTGTAAAAGAAAGACAAGCACTGTGTAAAAGACTAACGAGCACTGTGTAAAAGAGTAGCACGCACTGTGTAAAAGAAAGACAAGCACTGTGTAAAAGAGTAACGAGCACTGTGTAAAAGACTAACGAGCACTGTGTAAAAGACTAACGAGCATTGTGTAAAAGACTAACGAGCACTGTGTAAAAGACTAACGAGCACTGTGTAAAAGACTAACGAGCACTGTGTAAAAGACTAACGAGCACTGTGTAAAAGAGTAGCACGCACTGTGTAAAAGAAAGACAAGCACTGTGTAAAAGAGTAACGAGCACTGTGTAAAAGACTAACGAGCATTGTGTAAAAGAGTAACGAGCACTGTGTAAAAGAAAGACAAGCACTGTGTAAAAGACTAACGAGCACTGCGTAAAAGACTAACGAGCACTGCGTAAAAGACTAACGAGCACTGTGTAAAAGACTAACGAGCACTGTGTAAAAGAAAGACAAGCACTGTGTAAAAGACTAACGAGCACTGCGTAAAAGACTAACGAGCACTGTGTAAAAGACTAACGAGCACTGTGTAAAAGACTAACGAGCACTGTGTAAAAGAAAGACAAGCACTGTGTAAAAGACTAACGAGCACTGTGTAAAAGACTAACGAGCACTGTGTAAAAGAAAGACAAGCACTGTGTAAAAGACTAACGAGCACTGTGTAAAAGACTAACGAGCACTGTGTAAAAGACTAACGAGCACTGTGTAAAAGACTAACGAGCACTGTGTAAAAGACTAACGAGCACTGTGTAAAAGAAAGACAAGCACTGTGTAAAAGAAAGACAAGTAAAAAAAAGTAAAGTACCCCCCGTCACGCCGAGTGGCGTATAGGGAAATATGGTGTTAGTGACCCTATATTTTACAGACCTTCAGCACATGATTTTTGGGGTAATGTGGTCGGTATTACGCCCGTGCTGCTTTTACTTTCCCAGAAAAAATCCGGTACCCATTTAAGGCTGGGTGAACCCGGAGCCGTCGGTTGGGATCGAACCCTACCCCTTGTCCGTAGTAGTCCAGTTCACTAACCACTGAGCTATCGCGGCTCCTACTAATTTTTAGGGAATTAGTAAAACCCAGGTGTCCTCGCCAGGGTACGAACCCGGCTGTTGCCGTGGTAAGCCAACCGCCTATCGATTGCGCTAACCGGACAAAAGAAAGACAAGCACTGTGTAAAAGACTAACGAGCACTGTGTAAAAGACTAACGAGCACTGTGAAAAAGAAAGACAAGCACTGTGTAAAAGAAAGACAAGGACTGTGAAAAAGAAAGACAAGCACTGTGTAAAAGAAAGACAAGCACTGTGTAAAAGAAAGACAAGGGCTGTGAAAAAGAAAGACAAGCACTGTGTAAAAGAAAAACAAGGACTGTGAAAAAGAAAGACAAGGGCTGTGAAAAAGAAAGACAAGCACTGTGTAAAAGAAAGACAAGGACTGTGAAAAAGAAAGACAAGCACTGTGTAAAAGAAAGACAAGCACTGTGTAAAAGAGTAACGAGCACTGTGTAAAAGAGTAACGAGCACTGTGTAAAAGAAAGACAAGCACTGTGTAAAAGACTAACGAGCACTGTGTAAAAGAGTTAGGAGCACTGTGTAAAAGACTAACGAGCACTGTGTAAAAGACTAACGAGCACTGTGTAAAAGACTAACGAGCACTGTGTAAAAGAAAGACAAGCATTGTGTAAAAGAGTAACGAGCACTGTGTAAAAGACTAACGAGCACTGTGTAAAAGAGTTAGGAGCACTGTGTAAAAGAGTAATAAGCACTGTGTAAAAGAGTAGCAAGCACTGTGTAAAAGAAAGACAAGCACTGTGTAAAAGAGTAACGAGCACTGTGTAAAAGACTAACAAGCACTGTGTAAAAGACTAACGAGCACTGTGTAAAAGAGTTAGGAGCACTGTGTAAAAGAAAGACAAGCACTGTGTAAAAAAAAGACAAGCACTGTGTAAAAGAGTAACGAGCACTGTGTAAAAGAAAGACAAGCACTGTGTAAAAGAGTAACGAGCACTGTGTAAAAGAGTAGCGAGCACTGTGTAAAAGAAAGACAAGCACTGTGTAAAAGAGTAACGAGCACTGTGTAAAAGACTAACGAGCACTGTGTAAAAGAGTAGCGAGCACTGTGTAAAAGAGTAACGAGCACTGTGTAAAAGAGTAGCGAGCACTGTGTAAAAGAAAGACAAGCACTGTGTAAAAGAAAGACAAGCACTGTGTAAAAGAAAGATAAGCAATGTGTAAAAGAAAGACAAGCACTGTGTAAAAGAAAGACAAGCACCGTGTAAAAGAGTAACGAGCACTGTGTAAAAGAGTAACGAGCACTGTGTAAAAGAAAGACAAGCACTGTGTAAAAGAGTAACGAGCACTGTGTAAAAGAAAGATAAGCACTGTGTAAAAGAAAGACAAGCACTGTGTAAAAGAGTACTGAGCACTGTGTAAAAGAAAGACGAGCACTGTGTAAAAGAAAGACAAGCACTGTGTAAAAGAAAGACAAGCACTGTGTAAAAGAGTAACGAGCACTGTGTAAAAGAGTAACGAGCACTGTGTAAAAGAGTAACGAGCACTGTGTAAAAGAAAGACAAGCACTGTGTAAAAGAGTACTGAGCACTGTGTAAAAGAAAGACAAGCACTGTGTAAAAGAAAGACAAGCACTGTGTAAAAGAGTAACGAGCACTGTGTAAAAGAAAGACAAGCACTGTGTAAAAGAGTAACGAGCACTGTGTAAAAGAAAGATAAGCACTGTGTAAAAGAGTACTGAGCACTGTGTAAAAGAAAAACGAGCACTGTGTAAAAGAAAGACAAGCACTGTGTAAAAGAAAGACCACCACTGTGTAAAAGAAAGACGAGCACTGTGTAAAAGAAAGATAAGCACTGTGTAAAAGAAAGACAAGCACTGTGTAAAAGAGTACTAAGCACTGTGTAAAAGAGTACTGAGCACTGTGTAAAAGAAAGACGAGCACTGTGTAAAAGAAAGATAAGCACTGTGTAAAAGAAAGACAAGCACTGTGCAAAAGAGTACTGAGCACTGTGTAAAAAAGTAACGAGCACTGTGTAAAAGAGTAACGAGCACTGTGTAAAAGAGTAACGAGCACTGTGTAAAAGAAAGACAAGCACTGTGTAAAAGAGTAACGAGCACTGTGTAAAAGAAAGATAAGCACTGTGTAAAAGAGTACTGAGCACTGTGTAAAAGAAAAACGAGCACTGTGTAAAAGAGTAATGAGCGCATTGTAAAAGAGTAACGTAAACAGTGTTAAGGAATAAAGATAACAATGTAAAAGAGTAGCGATAACATTGTGAAAGAGTAGCGATAACATTGTAAAAGAGTAGCGATATCATTGTGAAAGTGTAGCGATAGCATTTGTAAAAGAGTAGCGATAACATTGTGAAAGAGTAGCGATAACATTGTGAAAGAGTAGAGATAACATTGTGAAAGAGTAGCGATAACATTGTGAAAGAGGAGCGATAACATTGTGAAAGAGTAGCGATAACATTGTGAAAGAGTAGCGATAACATTGTAAAAGAGTAGCGATAACATTGTGAAAGAGTAGCGTTAACATTGTGAATTAGTAGCGATAACAGTGTAAAAGAATAGCGATAACAATGTAAAAGAGTAGCGATAACATTGTAAAAGAGTAGCGATAACATTGTAAAAGAGTAGCGATAACATTGTAAAAGAGTAGCGATAACATTGTAAAAGAGTAGCGATAACATTGTAAAAGAGTAGCGATAACATTGTAAAAGAGTAGCGTTAACATTGTGAATTAGTAGCGATAACAGTGTAAAAGAATAGCGATAACATTGTAAAAGAGTAGCGATAACAATGTAAAAGAGTAGCGATAACATTGTAAAAGAGTAGCGATAACATTGTAAAAGAGTAGCGATAACATTGTGAAAGAGTGGCGATAACATTGTAAAAGAGTAGCGTTAACATTGTGAATTAGTAGCGATAACAGTGTAAAAGAATAGCGATAACAATGTAAAAGAGTAGCGATAACATTGTAAAAGAGTAGCGATAACAATGTGAACGAGCAGCGATAACATTGTAAAAGAGTAGCGATAACAATGTAAAAGAGTAGCGATAACATTGTAAAAGAGTAGCGATAACAATGTGAAAGAGTAGCGATACCATTGTAAAATAGTAGCGATAACATTGTGAAAGAGTAGCGATAACATTGTAAAAGAGTAGCGATAACATTGTAAAAGAGTAGCGATAACATTGTGAAAGAGTAGCGATAACAGTGTAAAAGAGTAGCGATAACATTGTGAAAGAGTAGCGATAACATTGTAAAAGAGTAGCGATAACATTGTAAAAGAGTAGCGATAACATTGTGAAAGAGTAGCGATAACATAGTAAAAGAGTTAAGAACGTGTTGTAAAAGAATAATTAGCAGGTTGTAAAAGAGGCCAAACCGAAAAGAAGACTTATTGCCAACATAAATTGAAAACCATCATTCTTGTTAAGATGTCATGGAAGAGAATGGAGGGACTTCCGGTCAATATGGCTGATAAGCGACAGGAAACCGTTGAGTCACTGTCTGAAAAATGTTCCTTGTTGCAGTTTCCTCATATTCCAAGACCGGCTGGCTACCGGAGCTACTGAGTTTAGTGCTCTGTGCACACCGTGAGCTGTGTGATTCATTCTGATGGTGTTGCTATATTCAGATTGCTTACGATGAATGATGATATCGTATAACGAAGGACAGTTTATATGCGTTCAATTCGGTGCAGAAACGCCTTATGTCTTTTGACGTGTGCTGTAACTGCCACGATGAAGACTGCAACTGTCTTTCTTTGTTTGGATATTTCATAATTTGTTAATTCAGATGATTCCACTGACAGCACTGGCGGTTAAGCAATTATGGATTGCCACTTGTTTGCAGTGATACCTGGGGCCTTCGAATAACCATAACATGGAACGAAAGAATGGACCAGTTGAATTGACGACAGCAGGGAAAATTGAGAGAAGAAGATGCAGTTGGAGACAGAAAGAAAAGATAACTGGCAGTTTGGGGGAATTGTTTACGTTGGCAGTCAAGAACAGAATTTGTAAACAATTAAATTAACTACTAAAACATGGCACAAAGTTGTGTAGAAACTCGGTCACCTACGCCAGCAGGAACGTTATTTGATGAAGATGAATAGAAGTTACTCTTGAAATGTGATGAAGATGAATAGAAGTTACTCTTGAAATGAAATTGTTAAATGATCGTGTTGAAGAAGATATCACTACAGCTAAAGAAATGATTAATTAAATAATTATATGTGGAAACAAAATGTAATATTCTGTGTGTGGTCCATCTTGTGTACTTGAGTGATCTGTGATCGACTGATAGTCATCTTTGCCAGCTCTACCAGGGTTAGCAACATGTGGGCCTTGGAATATAATCTGAAGTCACCGCTATTAAGCTTCCTTCCTTCCTTCCTTCCTTCCTTCCTTCCTTCCTTCCTTCCTTCCTTCCTTCCTTCCTTCCTTCCTTCCTTCCTTCCTTCCTTCCTTCCTTCCTTCCTTCCTTCCTTTCTTCCTTCTTTCTTTCTTTCTTTCTTTGTTTCCTTCCTTCTTTCTGTCTTTTTTCATGCTGTTTTTAATTATTTCATCTGTGCTTGCCCGCGATCACCCACTGACTTCGTCATTTGACTTTGAAAGGTCATAAAGTGAGCGTGCATGCGCTGTATGGTTGTTATCAATAGAACTGTGTTTTTTACGTCTATCGCCCAACACATCCGAATTCAGCATCGCATTGTTGAGTACCGGGTTGGCCTTCCCTCATCCTTTCACCTATCCTGCTCTCCTTTATCACCTCCCTCTCTGTATATCTACACACACACACACACATTTCCTTGCTCCACTTCTCCTAGCTAGCCGCGATAGCTCAGTGGTTAGTGAACTGGACTACAAAGGACAAGAGGTAGGGTTCGATCCCAACCGACGGCTTCCGGGTTCACCCAGCCTTAAATGGGTACTGGATTTTTTCTGGGAAAGTAAAGCGGCACGGGCGTAATACCGACTACATTACCCCAAAAAATAATGTCTGTACAATTTATGGTCACTAACACCATATTCCCTATACGTCACATGGCGTAACGGGGGTACTTCACTTTTTTTTTTTTACTTCTCCAAGCTACAAAAACATACATGAAATAACAATTTCATTAAAAGAGAAAGCAATGAAACTAAACAAGCACGTTGCATACTTTTGCTACTACCGACATCTGCCCTGAAAGTAACATGGTGCGGCTTGGTACTTAAACGTGTTAATTTTTTAAAACCGTTTCCTTCCTCCATTTTTTAGATCAGTGTCTTGTTTTTTTGTGCTTCAGTTTCTTAGTTTAATTGAAGGTGAATGTCAAGTACGAGACTTGAATCGTCGCTATAGAGTTTTCACCAATATTTGAGTCGCCGCCTATCCAGAAGTGTTTAGAGACTTCTGGATAGTGTCGCTTCAAGCATCGAAACTTACGATGCCAGGCGGTATTCCTCACCTGCCCAGAGTACCTCCCTGTTACCCATTTCTGCCAGTGGCTGGGTCGACCACGGTGGGTATTTTTTTTTTTTTTCTAAGCACGAGTACAACTCACACTGCTTCCAGCGGTAATCGAATACGGGTTGTCGGAACCTTGCTAGTCCACGCGGGTGGCTTTCCGAATGAGACAAATAATAATAAATGAATATTATTATAGAGGGAAATTTCCGATGCGATAATCAGCGAATCAATTCAGAGGAAGAGGTATGTTTACAGCTCTCGGAAAAAATGGCAAATAATCAACATTAAAAAAAAATATATATATATGGATCAAAGCAGGATGGAACCCATACTCATTGGCACAGCGTCTTGCCGCGACAACTAGGCTAACAAGCCCCCCTCCCCCCAACCTCTCCTTTTTCCCCGAGGTTTAATTGTAATATTGTGTATGTTATACCTGATGAAGGCTTTTGCCGAAACGTCGTAGTTTGTCTTCTCTTTCTATTAGTTTAGCTGCTTGGTTTTATGTTTATTTTATATACATTGTTTGTAAACAAAGCCATGTTCATGCAGTCTAAAACAAATGTTCAGAGCTTCTCACTCTCTTCTTCAAGTCCATTCACGTTTTAACTCTGTTGTTTGACCGTCACAGAAGATGCTACAGAAGAGATCGTCTCATCGCGAGCTGCGGCCAATGAGATTATCCTTCTAAGCATAGCAAATGACATGTGTTGTATATGTGTCAATAATTGGTTACAATGGAGTGGCACTTTTCTGAACTTGTTAGTTTTCTCTCTCATAATCATCATCATCATGTGCTATACCGGTTGGTGTAGGTGATCATGTCCTTCCACAAATCTCTGTCCACAGTGCATTGTATCAATTCTGTTGTTGATTATTTTTCATCCTATGACAACAAGTTCCGCGAACTCTCGACCGAGCACTCTCGTCCGCGAAATCTCTTTCCCTATATTTTTCGGTTGCAACCAAGTACTCCAACTTTCCTCTTCTCATGATGTGCCATAAAAAAAATATATTGATTGCTTCTTTCTGATGTTTTTCTAGGAGCATCTTTTTTGTATTTTCCATTTTGAAAATGTCCTGTAGTTTCCCATAACTCAAAAAAGTTCCAGAAGATATACCGTTTCTTTAGGCGTGTACAGGGCTCCATTTTTTCGGTTCTAGTATTTTAGTCATTCGATCTCGACTCCTTGTCCTGTTTCATGATAGGAAAAGGAGCAACACTGTTCCAAAACTCATCGTTTCATTTCACAGATTCTACTGATCAGATAAAACTGGCATATTTTTCTTATTTTCCCATGGACTTGATTGTGTCAGCGAAATGACAGAGGGTCTTTTCTGGGACATGATTACAAAGCCAAGCAATTCAGTACCTCGTTGTGCTTTATGCTGGCAATAGTAATAAATATTTATTTAGTTGAGAGAAGGGGCGCAGAGAAATAATAAATGATTGTTTAAGTGAAAGAGAGGGGGCGCAGAAAATAATAGATATTTATTTAGATGGGAGGGGGCGCAGAAAATATATTGTTATTTAGGTGAAAGAGGGGACGCAGAAAATAATAGATATTTATTTAGGTGAGAAAGGGGGCGCAGAAAATATATTGTTATTCAGGTGAAAGAGGGGACGCAGAAAATAATAAATATTTATTTAGGAGACAGTAGACGCAGAAAATAATAAATATTTATTTAGGAGACAGTAAGTAAGTAAAGTAAAGTACCCCCGTCACGCCAAGTGGCGTATAGGGAAATATGGTGTTAGTGACCCTATATTTTACAGACCTTCAGCACATGATTTTTGGGGTAATGTGAGGAGACAGTAGACGCAGAAAATAATAAAAAATACTTTTTTAGGGGAAAGTGTATGCAGAAAATTGTAATGAATATTTATTTGTGAAAAAAGGGGCGCTCCATAGTAAAACAAGCTAAGATAATTTTTTTCTTATCTTTGAAGTTAATGAAATAATAATTCATCTAAAAAATTGTTACAATACCACAATGAGTTTATTTCAGGTTAATATAAATATAAATAAAACAAGTCAAGCATAAAAAATTCAAATACATTTTCTGAGACCAGTTTAACAAAGTCATATTTCTGGCGTTACACCTGTGATCTTGACCAGAAATGAGAATCTTAGTGGGCGTGTAAGAAGACTTCTCAACCAACACAGAACTGGAGTCGTTAGTCGCTGGACACTACGGGACATGCTGAGGAGGGGATCTGAGCACCCATGGACATGTTCGGAGTGCAATGATGATGACCCGCAAATAACTCAATAACTGGTATCTATTGCAGCCATATTTTGAATGAAAAAAAACCTTTTTCCTTGATTTTTAAACAAGGCTCGTATTCCACTGCTGATATCTGCTTCTACTTCTTCGTGCACACAAGGATTATTACTATTAATATTATTATTATTATTATTATTATTATTATTATTATTATTATTATTATTATTGTTATTATTACTATTATTTGCTTTCGCCAGTTTTCACCCCTGGCGATGTCGCCTAGAGGACAGGAACTGAATTTTCGGTGTTTATCCGTTATTCTTTGGTAGTCGTGTGCACAGGGGTTCCTCGCCGCCCAGGCAGATAACTCAAACTTTGGAAGTGCTCATATTTTTTTCCGTCGATGTGTAAGTGACGTTTCAAGCCGAACATCACTGCTGAGACCAGGGGTGGTTGCCGCAGAGGGCAATCACAAATAAAAATTCCAACTGGTACGACCGGGATTTGAACTCACAACCTCTCTGTCTCGAGACCGGCGTTTTGCCTGGAGACCAACCAGTCCTCCATAAAGAGAAATGTTCCGGCCCAGTGCATCCGTTTCAAGCATGCATTGGGACTCGCTCTCTAATATTTGTTTTCCTTTCATCGTTTCACTAGGTAGCGGTTGAATGTAATCAATGTAGTCTTTCTTAGGAAATCAATGTTGCTGGACTAACGAGACTTCCATATCAGGGGTTGCACCCAACATACCTCTTCGCTGGATTGACTGTTACGTCTAAAAAGCGCTAAAATTATTAAAAGAAGGTCTGTGAGCCGCTAAGTAGCGTTAGTTTACTAAACAAACCGCTACATATGGGAACTGAATCTAAGATGACCACTAGACGAGAACATAAACCAATTTGCTTAAAGGTGAGGACAAGGCGTGGGGAGAAAATGGTGTAGTGGTGATGAACTATTGCAACTATGACCGCGGCATAAGCATAACCAAAGAGTGCTACATGTGCGCTCCACTATGATAATGGCGTCAAGTAGACGGCTATTTAAATTTAGAAGTGGAGAACTGGTTGATCTCGAGGCAAGACGCCGGTCTCAAGACAGAGAGATTGTGAGTTCAAATCCCAGCTGCACCAGTTGGGATTTTTAATTTGTGATTGCAACCATCCCTGGTCTCGGCAGTGATGCCCGGATTGAAATACCAATAACTCATGGAAGGAAAAAAATATGAGTACCTTCAATGTTGGAGTTATCGTCCAGTATGACGAGAGACCCCTGTACTCTCGGCTGTAAGGAAAAAACGAATTAACAAATTCAGTTCCTTGTCTGTAGGGGCTTCGCAAGAGGTAAAAGCTTGCGAACGCAAAAAAAAAAAAAAAAAAAACGTGAATGTGGACAACTATAGAGTACCATGCTCCATTAGAAAAAAAAAATTAACTAAATTTATGAGAGAAAAAAAATAAATATAAGTACCTCCGTCACGCCAAGTGGCGTATAGGGAATATGGTGTTAGTAACCAAACATTTTACAGACCTTCGGCACATGATTTTTGGGGTGATTTGGTCGGTATTACGCCAATAGAATCGGCCGTTCTGCATTTAAGTGCAAGCATTCTCTGAGATAATCTGTTAAGTCTTCAGCCAAATAGCGACACAAGAGCTAACTCGGAATGTCTTCCTTTTACCTTACAACTGTCATTCTGTGTCTTCAGAGCTACCAGCTTTCTTTCCATGTGCTATTGTATGTCTGCTACAATGAGATATCATCTGACCCAGAAGATTTGAGGCATCTTCTAATTCGACAAAGTTAAGGAATTCTTATTTTAAGTAGTAATTTTTACTACGGTATCGTAATCTAGAGTAAAATGTCGCAGTTATAGTGTTACATTTTACAGGAATAAGTCCAAGAGTTACACAACTTGACGCGAAGAAACAAACAAAACTGTGCAGAAGTACTCAGAATCAGCACAAGGGCTTTATTCCACTTGATACCAATAACGACACCGGCGATATAACAGTAGTTAGCGAAAGGGTCTATGGGGGACAAGAGGCTCGGTTTATTTCCCCTACTAAGCGTTCTCTAGGTTTAGCCAATATTAAAAGGGCAAGAAGAGACATTTTTTAATGTGAAAGAAAGACGAACCTGGCATAGTGCTTACCATGTTAATTAAACAAATGCCGATGATAAAGAAAACAAAGACACTAACTCAATATTCCCTATACGGCATTCTATAAACAAGGTTGTTTCTTCCTGCTTACTTCCTCTTATTGCCAATAATAGTGAAGAAACTATAATACACTTTTTCGCACGCACTTATCTATCTATCTATCCTATCTATCTATCTATCTATCTATCTATCTATCTATCTATCTAACTAATATATCTATTGTCCTAGCGATCCGACGATGGAACATGTGACACAAATTATCAACTGTCAGACCTGGCACAGGACTCTTATTGTGTCTCGCAACACGGCTCTGTTCTGGGCGAGTTGCTAATCTCGCGGTAGAGTTGATGCCTGCTGTCTTTGCTTCTCACCTCAGTATTCTTTTTAGAGTTTCTCTAGATTGATCTCTTTTTTTTGTTTTACCCTCTTGTTTCAATTCATCACAAGGCCAACATATGACCATCTTCTTCTCTTTACTATTGACGAAAATGTTGGAAGCTTTGTCATTTCTATTATTTCTACACTTGTCTTGAATTCATTCCACAGCATAGGAAGCATTTTCTTGAGGCAGTTGTTTTCACATGCATCCAGTTTATTTTATATTTCCTTAGTTGTTTTCCCAGCTCTTGCATACATAAGTAAGGGTAAAAATAAAAGTAAAGTACCCCGTCACGCCAAGTGGCGTATAGGGAATATGGCGTTAGTGACCACAAATTTTACAGACCTTCGGCACATGATTTTTTAGGTAATGTGGTCGGTATTACGCCCGTGCCGCTTTACTTTCCCAGAAAAAAATCCGTCACCCATTAAAGGCTGGGTGAATCGGAAGCCGTCGGTTGGTATCGAACCCTACCTCTTGTCCCTTGTAGTCCAGTTCACTAACCACTGAGCTATTCCGGCTACATAAGTAAGGGTGCATGATACATTTGATTAGAAAATCCTATGCTTTGTATTTATTTTAGTAATGTTGATTTCTATGTTTTATCAAGAGGTTTGAAAGTCATTGCTGCCTTTGCTATTCTGATTCTAACGTCTTGCTTTTTGTCTCCTTCTAGATCTCAGCCGCTTCCAAGATATACAAAATGATCTACTTCTTCCACTGCTTTTCCTTGAAAGAAAATATTATCTTCTGGGCGAATTAGATTTTTCATTGCTTTTGCTTTTTCGCGATTAAGTCCTAATTTTCTAGCCATTTCTTGGCATTTGTTTTTTCTTGCATTATGCTCACATTGCCATAGATAAGAACTATGTTGTCCCAAAAATTAAGGTTCTCCAATTGAGATCCAAGTGTCCGTCTAATGTCTTTGTTACCATTACAACATTTCTGCAATATGAAGCCGATGGCAATACTAAATAACAGGGGAGATAATATACATACTTGCTTCATTCCGGAATCAGTCTGGAACCGTTCACTCTATGAGAAAAACACGCGAGAAGCTGTAGTACAGATCTTTGATGGTGTCAATAATTTTTGTTGGTATTCTATATTGTCTAAGTATGTTCCACAATGAGTCTCTATGTTTGCTGTCGAAAGACTTTTTGAAATAAATGCAATTTAGGAGTGGTTTCTATTTTTCTGTATGTTCGTCCAATATAATTCTTACGGTAAGAATAAGACTGAGACCTCTTCTTCCTTTTCAAAATCCTGACTGTTCTTCACGCATAACATTGTCTACGGCATCTTTTATTCTGTTCATGATGATCTTACAAAAATATTTTAGAGGCAACTGATAGAAGAGTCACACTTCTCCAGTTGTTGCAGTCCTTCAGATTGCACTTTTTGGGAATTTTTGACAATTAAACCTCTATTCCACTGTGTAGGTACCCTTTCTGCTTTCCATATTGTGTTAAACATTTTCTGCAGGTGTTTTAAGTTATGGGCTATCCATTGTTTTTAGGATCTCGGATGTTATATCATCTTCACCTGTAGCCTTGTTGTTAGCCACGGACCCTTATAGCCATCTCTACTTTATTCAAAGTGAGGTCACCTAAATGTATACCCAGAGCTACAACTACCTGGGACATACTATAACCAGTGATGGAAAGTGTACAACTGAAATAAAAAAAAAGAATAGGTATGGCAAAATGTAATTCTAATACCATGAAAAATATACTAACATCAAAACAAATAATACCAGGGCTAAAACTAAGAATAGCAAAATGTTATATCTTCTCATATTCCTATATGGTGCTGAAACATGGACATTAGACAAGAAAACAGAACAGAAAATTGAAGCCTTTGAAATGTGGATTTATAGAAGAATAGGTAGAGTTGGATTGAAAGAAAAGAAAACAAACGATGAAGTTTTAAAACAACTAAAAATTAAAAGAGAACTACTAAACACAATTAGAACAAGACAAATGAAATTTTGGGGGCATGTTAAAACACACAACAGCCTAATAAAAGTAATATTGGAAGGGAAAATACAAGGTAAAAGAGGCAGAGGCAGACTAAGACTAACAAGGACGAGTAACATCAAAAGATGGATAAGTCAACCTATGACAATCTGCACCATCAAAGCAAGAAATAGATTGTAATGGCGCTCCATGGTAGCCAACCTTCGATGCGGAGACGGCACTACATGATGATGAATTGTAATTTCTTAGGGCGTGCGAGTGTTCGCGGCCTGCTGTTTTACTTAACACGCTTACCTTGTAGCTAGCTAGCTGTGTTGATTCATTGCCACTGATATCTCTGTGACTGCCCTCTGCCGGGGGGACCGACAAATAGTTGCGACGTTTTCAGCATTGCGAGTAGGGACGGTTGTGGGTAAATTAAGGTCAGCCATCTATTGCTCGACACGTCACAAGTATTGGGGTGTTTTAGGGAAAACTCCCTCAGTGGGCAGGCTCAGAGATATCGATGGCGGCTGTTAGTTTGTGCAGGTTCAAAGTCTGAATCATTGTCTTTGTTTTTGTCTTCGATGTTATGTGCATATTATTCGAGTAGTAAAGAGTAAATCAAGAGCCCTCGACACGCCATGTGGCGTCTAGGGAATATGGTGTTATTGACCATAATTTTTACAGACCTTCAGCACATGATTTTTGGGGTAATGGGGCCGGTATTACGCCCGTGCCGCTTTCTCTTTCCCAGAAAAATCCGGTACCCATTTAAGGCTGGGTGAACCCGGAAGCCGTCGGTTGGAATCGAACCCTACCCCTTGTCCTTTGTAGTCAAGTTCACTAACCACTGAGCTATCGCCTTATTATTCGAGTACAGCTTAAAATATTTATGTTTTTGTTTCATTTATATATCCGCAATTGCAGTTTTGTAAATTATATCTACAACCATGACCTTGTAAGGTGTTATCCTCATTTACAACCTGGCAACCTCAACTCTTGCGGTACTCATTATATCACAATATGCTGCTTTCTTCTTTGCAGTACCCTGTCAGATTTTATCATCAATCACAAATTTGCGACAATCACTACGTTCACATTATATCACCAAATGAAACATGTGTAAAAGAACACTGATATCAGAGGCATCAACAGCAGGCATCGGCTTCCTGGCCAAATTGAGCAACTCGCCAAGAACAGAATCGTGTGGCGAGATGGAATGGGGGTCCTGTGCAAGGTCTGTTGCTTGATAATAAAGAGCATTGGACACAAAGAGTCTGAAATGTCTGCCTCATGTTCCGTCTTCGACTCGACAGAACAATAGATAGATAGATAGATAGATAGATAGATAGATAGATAGATAGATAGATAGATAGATAGATAGATAGATAGATAGATAGATAGATAGATAGATAGATAGATAGATAGATAGATAGATAGATAGATAGATAGATAGATAGATAGATAGATAGATAGATAGATAGATAGATAGATAGATAGATAGATAGATAGATAGGTAGGTAGGTAGGTAGGTAGACAGACAGACAGACAGACAGACAGATAGATAGATAGATAGATAGATAGATAGATAGATAGATAGATAGATAGATAGATAGATAGATAGATAGATAGATAGATAGATAGATAGATAGATAGATAGATAGATAGATAGATAGATAGATAGATAGATAGATAGATAGATAGATAGATAGATTTCCAAGATCGGAATGTTCTCTTCTCAGTACATGGCCAAAAATTGTTGATTGTTTCTTCCTAATATTGGTACTTAGGACAGAAACAAATTAATCACAATCTGCACAACTATCAAAAACAGCTACGTGAACAAAGGGCGCACTAAAAAAGAAGGATAGTAAACGGATCGCTAGAAACACATTGAAACGTGACACGAGAAGAGACCATCAAAGTGTCTGTCCGCATATTAGAAAGAGGAAGAAATAGCAGAAGACAGGACTAAACAAAGTCGTATTGCTACTGAATGTTTTACTGTCAAATTTGGTTGTGCTTGACTGCAAAAGTCAAAATATCATAGCTTGTGTAGATCACAAGCCAGCGCTATTACGCCTAGTCAACGTCTTTTAATAGCGGACGATCAAGATACGTCGTTTGATAAATGTAGAAGAAGATGTACAGTTTCATTATCACGGAGAGCACCCCAGAGAAGAAATGTTAATTTTATTATCACGGAGAGCACCCCAGAGAAGAAATGTTAATTTTATTATCACGGAGAGCACCCCAGAGAAGAAATGTTAATTTTATTATCACGGAGAGCACCCCAGAGAAGAAATGTTAATTTTATTACCACGGAGAGCACCACAGAGAAGAAAATGTTAATTTTATTACCACGGAGAGCACCCCAGAGAAGAAAATGTTAATTTTATTACCACGGAGAGCACCCCAGAGAAGAAAATGTTAATTTTATTGCCACGGAGAGCACCCCAGAGAAGAAGATGCCAATTTTATTACCACGGAGAGCACCCCAGAGAAGAAGATGTCAATTTTATTACCACGGAGAGCAGCCCAGAGAAGAAAATGTTAATTTTATTACCACGGAGAGCAGCCCAGAGAAGTCGGATGCACTGAACTGAAAGATGTAAAACACTGTTCTGAGAACAAAGAAAACCTATTTCACTGGGCAGCGACGAGTAAATTAAAAAGAGAAAATGAAATTGTTTCGAAATAGTGAAAAAACATATTTTAATCAAACTTGAAATGACAGGAAACATGTTTTAATGACATTTGAAATAATGAGAAACATTTTAATGACATTTTAAATAATTAGAAATCTATTTTAATGAATTTGAAAAAAATTTTACATATTAGAATTTACCTGAGACCGACAGCACAAGGCACAGAACAACCAGTTGCCACGACCCTACCATTGTTGTGTTTGAGTCGCAACAACGTCTTCAGAAGATATAACTCTTGTGAGTCGAGTAAGTGACTCGTGTCTTATACCCCTACTAGCGTTGTGAGATATGATGTACAGGTGGCACAGTTATATTGTTGATTATCATTGTTTTATATATGTGGCGTGACTGTTACAAAGAATATTTGTTTCTATTTTTGATGAGTCTTCATTGAACACGTGTTCGCAAGCAGTATCCATCTTTTATGAGTTTAATAACTTTTGTAAAGTTGTTTATTAGAAACTAGCAGTAGGTTTGAGAATAGTAAGTTGGGAATAAATAACAAATAACTAACTGTTAGAAACATTGAACTAAAGGTCAGTTTAGAAGTCGGTAGTTTTAGTGGGTAGATGAGAAACATCTAGAAAAGAGGCCAAAGCAAAAAGAGAGTTAATTTCCAACATCATCAAGAAACAATCATCATTTTTTGGGCCATGTAAGGAGAAGAGAACAGCTGGAATATATTGTAACAACTGGAAAAATTGAGGGACGAAGAGATAGAGGGAAGCAAAGAGAAAAAATACCAGACAGCTTTAGAGAATGGCTTGGCAGAAAGTCAACAACAGAAATGATAAATAACTGTCGTGATCGAAAGTTGTGGAGAGAGATGATCACCTACGCCAGAAGGCCCGGTACTTGATGATGTGATGATGATGATAAGATGAGATGAGAAATGATGGACAAACAAAGTGGAGTTTATTTTAATGCAGAAATAACATTATTTTGATATGTTTGATAGTTTTTTCCTGATGGCTTAACTTAATCTCAGGAATAAATACCGTTCTTGTAACTCTCATCTCACACTAAGATCTTGATTCATGTATGGCAATGAACGGTGTATATCCAGATAGGGGGGGGGGGGGATGGGAGCGTGTGGCCTGGAGAGGACCTCCCCGGACTACAGCTAGAATTTATTTTTAGAATTATCGTAACTGCACACAGAAAGAACCCATAGGTACTCCGATTTCCCCGAGAAAATCAGAAGATAATTAATCCCCGTCCCACGTGCACAAACTCCCTAGCACGGCCTGGGATCAGTAATGTGGGTAGGCTTTTATTGACAATTTTGCCTTGACAACGGTCACATTTAGGACCTACTCATTTTTATTTTAACTGCCACTGGTTCTTTAATGTGCGCTCGTGCACACACTGTAGCCGTTATCCGAGAGGATAACTCTACGATGAAACCACGGATTAATTTTTCCTATTTTCTTTTCAAATCACCACCGCCTGTAGTGGGCTTTTGAACACGATCCCTTCTTACTCATAGGCCGACGTCGTACCTCTAGACCACCCAGCTAGAGTTGTGTGAGATCAAATAAAAGGATCGTGGGCAAGGAATTAATGGTGGGGTTACATTCACGTGGGAGGGGGGTATCGGAAAGGTGAAGGCCCCCCCCTCTCCCCTCCCCCCATGATAAATATTTGAGATCCGGATTTTTTTTGTAGCTTGGACTAGAATAATGTGATGTTTTCTTATTTTTATCCGAGCTTCTATAATGTGATGTTTTCTTATTTTTACATGAGCTTCTATAATGTGATGTTTTCTTATTTTTACATGAGCTTCTATAATGTGATGTTTTCTTATTTTTACATGAGCTTCTATAATGTGATGTTTTCTTATTTTTACCTGAGCTTCTATAATGTGATGTTTTCTTATTTTAACTGAGCTTCTATAATGTGATGTTTTCTTATTTTTACATGAGCTTCTATAATGTGATGTTTTCTTATTTTTACATGAGCTTCTATAATGTGATGTTTTCTTATTTTTACCTGAGCTTCTATAATGTAATGTTTTCTTATTTTTACCTGAGCTTGTATAATGTAATGTTTTCTTATTTTTAACTGAGCTTGTATAATGTAATGTTTTCTTATTTTTAACTGAGCTTGTATAATGTAATGTTTTCTTATTTTTAACTGAGCTTGTATAATGTAATGTTTTCTTATTTTTAACTGAGCTTCTATAATGTAATGTTTTCTTATTTTTAACTGAGCTTGTATAATGTAATGGTTTCATATTTTTAACTGAGCTTGTATAATGTAATGTTTTCTTATTTTCAACTGAGCTTGTATAATGTAATGTTTTCTTATTTTTAACTGAGCTTCTATAATGTAATGTTTTCTTATTTTTAACTGAGCTTGTGGGTGTCCGGTTAGCGCAATCGATAGGCGGTTGGCTTACCACGGCAACAGCCGGGGTTCGTACCCTGGCGAGGACACCTGGGTTTTACTAATTCCCTAAAAATTAGTGGGAGCCGCGATAGCTCAGTGGTTAGTGAACTGGACTACTACGGACAAGGGGTAGGGTTCGATCCCAACCGACGGCTCCGGGTTCACCCAGCCTTAAATGGGTACCGGATTTTTTTCTGGGAAAGTAAAAGCAGCACGGGCGTAATACCGACCACATTACCCCAAAAGTCATGTGCTGAAGGTCTGTAAAATATAGGGTCACTAACACCATATTTCCCTATACGCCACTTGGCGTGACGGGGGGTACTTGTATAATGTAATGTTTTCTTATTTTTAACTGAGCTTGTATAATGTAATGTTTTCTTATTTTTAACTGAGCTTCTATAATGTAATGTTTTCTTATTTTTAACTGAGCTTGTATAATGTAATGTTTTCTTATTTTTAACTGAGCTTCTATAATGTAATGTTTTCTTATTTTTAACTGAGCTTGTATAATGTAATGGTTTCTTATTTTTTCCTGAGATTGCATAATGTAATATTTTCTTATTTTACCAACACTTTGTCAAATATTGTTTCTTACTAAACGTAATACTAAAATGATGATTGTCTCTGTCATATGCAGATCTATCCTTCTTCCTAAGATCCAGCAGCATCGGACTCTCAATTTAGGCAGACTTGAGGCATCATGCAGACAAAGCGTCTGCTGTTGTATGTAGCCGGAATTC